>CAMRHE010000980.1:0-294500 GCA_947044405.1 Leptodactylus fallax | reverse complement strand
CTTGGAGGCAGAGATTCCTGGTATCATAGATCACTATTATATGGGGAGTATAGACGGTATATAGTATATGACAGCAGAGCTGCGGGGAGGCAGGGACTCCTGGGATACTAGATCACTATTATATGGGGAGTATAGACGGTATATAGTATATGGCAGCAGAGCTGCGGGGAGGCAGGGACTCCTGGCATGATCAATCACTATGACACCAGGAGTCCGGTTCTGCAGACTGATTTCTGGTCTCGGTTTGCCAGTGTGAATGGGACCTTGAAAATCAACTTGACCAACGTCTTCTTGTCCAGAGTAATTCGACTATAAATAACTAGATGACAACCTCTCCACAAGGCACAGATATGCTCAGAGCAGTTGTCACTTCCCTTCCCCCATTCCTATTGACTCGCCATACAGTAGATGGAGCGTTACTCAGCAGGGAGCAACAAAATAAAAGGTTTTACCAAATTTTTCTTAAACTTTCAGAAACTTTTCCAGTTCTTTTTCATCTGACAATAGTTTTGTGTCTGGGTTTGGTTAGTCGTAAGATTTAGAGGAAATCATGGACATGGGAATCCCCTCCCGGCTAAAAACAGAAATATTCGCCCACACAAAAATCCATCACATTGTCCAGTACAATAGAAAGAAATATGCACTGTGCCTATGTGAAGGCTGCAGCCAATCACTGCCATAGCAACTGTTCTACAGGCAGTCATCTCTCTATATACTGCTACTTTAGAGCTGCCGATGGGGCCCTAGAATTAGAACAGACCTAGCACAGTTTTTAGCTCCAGATTTCCACCAATCCTGGCTCATTTCTCAGGAGTCAGACACTATTACATTCAATTCAAGTAGGGAGGTTATATGTGAGTATATACCATAGAGTATATGTGAGTATATATTGTAGAGTATATGAGTATATATATTGCTAGAGTATATGAGTATATATTGTAGAGAAAAAGTGTGAGTATATACCACAGAGTATATGGGGGGGAAAGTATATACATTGTAGAGTATATGTGAGTATATATTGTAGACTATATGAGTATATATTGTAGAGTATGTGGTATATAAGTATGTGGTATATGTGTAGAGTATTTGTTTGTGAGTATATACTTGTGAGTATATGTGAGTATATACCATAGAGTATATGTGAGTATATATTAAGTTGTGTAGGTATATGAGTATATTCAATGAGTATATGTTTTCCGAGTATGTATGGTATATATTAGTAGAGTATATGTGAGTATATTCCATAGAGTATATGTGAGTATATATTGTAGAGTATATGTGAGTATATATTTAGTAGAGTATATGTGAGTATATATTGTAGAGTCATATGTGAGTATATACCATAGAGTATATGTGAGTATATATTGTAGAGTATATGTGAGTATATATTGTAGAGTATATGTGAGTATATATTGTAGAGTCATATGTAGTATATACTATAGAGTATATGTGAGTATATACCATAGAGTATATGTGAGTATATATTGTAGAGTATATGTGAGTATATCCATTGTAGAGTATATGAGTATATATATAGAGTATATGTATGTATATATACCATAGAGTATATGTGAGTATATATTGTAGAGTATATGTGAGTATATATTGTAGAGTATATGTGAGTATATACCATAGAGTATATGTGAGTATATATTGTAGAGTATATGTGAGTATATATTATAGAGTATATGTGAGTATATATTCTAGAGTATATATGAGTATATATTGTAGAGTATATATAGTATATATTGTAGAGTATATGTAGTTATACTATAGAGTATATGTGAGTATATACTATAGAGTATATGTGAGTATATTGGAGGTATATGAGTATATACTATAGAGTATATGGAGTATTGCCTGTTGTGAGTATATATTGTAGAGTATATATGAGTATATATTATAGAGTATATGTGACTATATACCTTGTAGTATATGTGAGTATATATTGTAGAGTATATGTAGTATATACTTGTAGAGTATATGAGTATATACCATAGAGTATATGTGAGTATATACCATAGAGTATATGTGAGTATATTGTAGAGTATATGAGAGTATATACAATAGAGTATATGTGAGTATATACAATAGAGTATATGTGAGTATATATTGTAGAGTATATGTAGTATATATTGTAGAGTATATGTAGTATATATTGTAGAGTATATGAGTATATATTGTAGAGTATATGTGAGTATATATACATAGAGTATATGTGAGTATATATTGTAGAGTATAGAGTATATATAGAGTATATGTGAGTATATATATTGTAGATGTGATATATATATATATGTGAGTATATATATAGAGTATATGTGAGTATATATTTGTAGAGTATATGTATATGTGAGTATATATGATATATATTGTAGAGTATATGAGTATATACCATATACCAAGATTGATATATATGTGAGTATATATTGTAGAGTATATGTGAGTATATATATATGTGAGTATATATATGAGGTATATGTGAGTATATATTGTAGAGTATATGTGAGTATATATATATAGAGTATATGTGAGTATATATTGTAGAGTATATGTGAGTATATGTGAGTATATATTGTAGAGTATATGTGAGTATATATTGTAGAGTATATGTGAGTATATATTGTAGAGTATATGGTGGAGTATATATATATATAGAGTATATGGTGAGTATATACAATAGAGTATATGTATATATATTGTAGAGTATATGTGAGTATATATTGTATATGAGTATATATTGTGAGTATATATGGTGTACCATAGAGTATATGTGAGTATATATTGTAGAGTATATGTGAGTATATATTGTAGAGTATATGAGTATATATATGTAGAGTATATGAGTGTATTGTATATATTGTATAGAGTATATATGTGAGTATATATGAGTATATACCATAGTATATGTGAGTATATATTGTAGAGTATATGTGAGTATATATTAGAGTATATGATGTATATACCATAGAGTATATGTGAGTATATATTGTAGAGTATATGTGAGTATATATTGTAGAGTATATGTGAGTATATATTGTAGAGTATATGTGATATATATTGTATATGTGAGTATATATTGTATATATGTGAGTATATATTGTAGAGTATATGAGAGTATATACCATAGAGTATATGTGTGTATATATAGAGTATATGTGAGTATATATTGTAGGTGTATATTGTAGAGTATATGTATATATTGTAGTATATGTATATATATACATAGAGTATATATATATATATTGTAGAGTATATGTGAGTATATATTGGTATATGTATATATATTGTAGAGTATATGTGAGTATATATTGGTGGGAGTATATGTGAGTATATATTGAGAGTATATGTGAGTATATATTGTAGGTGGTATATATTGTATATATGTGAGTATATATTGAGAGTATATGTGAGTATATATTGAGGTATATGGTATATTGGACATATATGGTATATATTGTATGGTGATGTATATATATTGTAGAGTATATGACGTATATACCATATATGTATATGTGAGTATATATTGGAGGTATATGGGAGTATATATGGTGATGTATATGTGAGTATATATTGTAGAGTATGTGAGTATATATGTAGAGTATATGTGAGTATATATTGTAGGACGTATATGGTGATATATATGGAGATGTATATGTGAGTATATATTGAGGTGGTGGGACGTATATGGTGATGTATATGGTGATGTATATATGAGTATAGTGAGGTTGTATATTGTATATGGTGATGTATATGGTGATGTATATGTGAGTATAGGGAGGTATACCATACGTATATGGTGATGTATATATTGTAAAGGGAGGTGGTATTATACATATATGGTGATGTATATGGTGATGTATATGTGAGTATATATTGGTGGTGGGACGTATATACCATGTATATGTGAGTATAGGGAGGTGGTGGGACATATATGGTGATGTATATGGTGATATATTTGTGAGCATAGGCAGTGTGGTGGCACATATATGGTGATGTATATGTGAGTTTTCGGAATTGATGTGGACATGTATGGTGACATATATGGTGATGTATACAGACATATATGGTGATGTATATGGTGGTGTATTTGGTGATGTATATGTGAGTATGCAGAGGTGGTGCGGATCTTTCTCATCATGGTGTGGTGACCACGTTCTTATCTTGAATGAAGATGGTGATTGACCTGCTTGGAGGGTCAGGAGGTGGAGAGGGTTGGGGTTCCACAACTTTGGGTGCATGTCTGGGCGACACTCCATGACTGGAGACTGAATGTGGACAAGGTGGGTAAGAAAACGGCTCGTAGGCTCTTCTTCCTTGGGCAACTGCAGACCTTCAAGGTACGAATGTGAGCTACGAATAATCTTCTACCAAACACGGGGCCTGTTCTATAGTAATGGTAATTTAAGGATGTACAGTGTGTACGGAAAGTATTCAGACCCCTTTACATTTTTTCTTACCCTTGTTTCATTGCAGACATTTCCGTTAAAAGCAAAAAAGTTCCTTTTATTCCTCAGTAATGTACACTCAGCCCCCATCCTGACAGAAAAAAACAGAAATGTAGATATTTTAGCAAAATTATTAAAGAAAACCTGCAATCTCCCATGTACACATATTCGGAGCTCTTGCTGTGACCCTCATATATAAATCTCCACTGCTACCTACTTCCTCTGATCCTCCTTGAGATGGTTCTACTTTCTTCATTGGAGTCCAGCTGTGTTTTTAATTAAACTGATTGGACTTGATTAGGAAAGGCGCACACCTGTCTATATAAGACCTCACAGCTCACACTGCATGTCAGAGAAAATGGGAATCAGGATGTCAAAGGAACTGCCCAAGGAGCTCAGAGACAGGATTGTGCAAGGCACAAGATCTTGCCAAGGTTAAGAAGAATTTCCACAGCGCCAAGGTTCCTCAGAGCACAGCGGCCCTCCATAATCCTTACATGGAAGAAGTTTGGGCCGAGCAGAACTCTTCCTAGACCTGGCCGTCCTGCCAAACTGAGCAATGGTGGGAGAAGAGCCTTGGTGGGAGAGGTAAAGAAGAAGCCAAAGATGACTGTGGCCGAGCTCCAGAGATGCAGTAGGGAGATGGGAGTAGTGCTGTACAAAGTCACTATCACTGCAGCCTCCACCAGTGGGGCTCTATGGCAGAGGGGCCCGAAGGAAGCCTCTCCTCAGAAAGACATATGAAGCTGCAAAAACATGAAGGACTCCCAGACTATGCAGAAAAATAAGATTCTCTTGCTCTGAGTGAGTACGAAGATGGAACTTTCTGGCGTTAATTCTAAGCGGTATGTGTGGAGAAAACTGTGCTCATCACCTGCCCAATACAATCCCAACAGTGAGACATGGCGGTGGCAGCTATGCTATGGGGGAAGGACGACTGGGTGTAATAGAAGGAAAGATGAATGCGCGAGGCACAGAGAGATCCTGAAGAAAACTCTCTACAGAGTGGTCAGACCCCAGACTGGGCTGGAAGGTTCCAACAAGAAAATGACCCTAAGCACACAGCTAAAATAACAAAGGAACAACTTGTGACCATTCCTGACTGGCCCAGCCAGAGCCCTGACCTCAACCCAACTGAGCATCTCTGGAGAGACCTGAAAATGGCTCCACCAACATTCACTATCCAACCTGACGGAACTGGAGAGGATCTGCAAGGAAGAATGGTCGAGGATCCCTAAATCCAGATGAGAAACTTGTTGTATCATTCCCAAGAAGACTCCTGGCTGTACTAGCTCAGAAGGAAGTGGCTTCTACTCAGTACTGAGCAAAGGCCTGGAATACTTATGGCCATGGGAGACTGCAGGGTTTTTTTTTTAATAAAATTTGCAAAAATATCTACATTTCTGTTTTTTTCTGTCAGGACGGGGAGCTGAGTGTACATTAATGAGAAATAAAAGGAACTGTTCTGCTTTTAGCAAATGGTTGCAATGAAACAAAGAGTGAAAGATTTAATGGGGTCTGAATACTTTCCGTACCCACCGTAAATAGGACAAGCTGATGAAGAGGGCTGCGCGGTGACAGGACAGTAATTGGGAAGGACCACAAGGACCCTAAAGACATGTAAAATGATTCATGGGGGATTTCTCTCCCAAACACCCTCTTCATAAGAAACTCTCTTGAGTCAACAAAGCTTCTTCAATGGAAGGTTCGGCCAGCTTCATGCAGGAGGGGGGGGAGAAGATAAGATGTGACATCATCTGTTGCCAGTAGTGATGTAATGATGGCTCAGTGGTGTTATCTATAGAGGTGTTATATTCTATAGTATAATTACCATATATACACAGTATATATACACTATATGGAGTCTAGTTAGTGGCCGGCTGTACCATCGTTGCGTTCACTAGTGAGATTCCTGGAGGTAGAACCTACAACTATTAAACAATGGTGGCTGGTCCTGAAGTGAGTGGTGGCCCTCGGGACATGGCGTGCACTGGGGCCCTTGAGCTTGGGGCTGTGCCTGTGGTTATTGCAGCGCCCTCTAATATCCTTCTGGCTTTACGTGACATAATCTCTGTAGATAAAACCACGATAAGGATATTGGAGAGTTTCTTCAGCGGGGCAGGACATGATCTGGTGACGCTTCCGGCCAATCTACAGTAGTTACAGACTGATGTAGCAGAACTGAGTGTGTCACAGGGTTGTACTAAAGTCTGGTGCATTATCTAATCCCACAATAGTGGACACACGAAAGGGTTAATTGACAAACTCAGCACTCCCATTTTTGTTTCCTTCAGTCCCACCTCCCCTATAGTCACTGCAGTCTGTACCTAACTGGTCTCTCCTACACCTCCTCCCACCTCCCCTGTAGTCACTGCAGTCTGTACCTAACTGGTCGCTCCTACACCCTCTCCCACCTCCCCTGTAGTCACTGCAGTCTGTACCTAACTGGTCGCTCCTACACCTCTCCCACCTCCCCTGTAGTCACTGCAGTCTGTACCTAACTGGTCGCTCCTACACCCTCTCCCACCTCCCCTGTAGTCACTGCAGTCTGTACCTAACTGATCGCTCCTACACCCTCTCCCACCTCCCCTGTAGTCACTGCAGTCTGTACCTAACTGGTCGCTCCTACACCCTCTCTCACCTCCCCTGTAGTCACTGCAGTCTGTACCTAACTGGTCGCTCCTACACCTCCTCCCACCTCCCCTGTAGTCACTGCAGTCTGTACCTAACTGGTCGCTCCTACACCTCCTCCCACCTCCCCTGTAGTCACTGCAGCCTGTACCTAACTGGTCGCTCCCACACCTCCTCTCACCTCCCCTGTAGTCACTGTCGTCTGTACCCAACTGGTCGCTCCGGCACTCCCCTCCCACCTCCCCTGTAGTCACTGCAGCCTGTACCTAACTGGTCGCTTCTACACCTCCTCCCACCTCCCCCTGGTAGTCACCGCAGTCTGTACCTAACTGATCGCTCCTACACCTCCTCCCACCTCCCCTGTAGTCACCGCAGTCTGCACCCAACTGGTCGCTCCTACACCTCCTCCCACCTCCCCTGTAGTCACTGCAGTCTGTACCTAACTGATCGTTCCCACACCTCCTCCCACCTCCCGTAGTCACTGAGCCTGTACCTAACTGGTCGCTCCTACACCTCCTCCCACCTCCCCTGTAGTCACTGCAGTCTGTACCCAACTGGTCGCCTCCACACCCCCCCACCTCCCGTAGTCATGCAGTCTGTACCTAATCAGTCGTTCCTAACCTCCCCATCTGTAGTCATGCAGTTGTATTTAACGGTGCGTCTTACACTCTCCTCCCACTCTCCCCTGTAGTCACTGCAGTCTGTACCTAACTGATCGCTCCTACACCTCCTCCCACCTCCCCTGTAGTCACTGCAGCCGCCCCTAACTGGTCGTTCCTACACCTCATCCCACCTCCCCTGTAGTCACTGCAGTCTGTATTTAACTGGTCGCTCCACACCTCCTCCCACCTCCCCTGAGTCACTGCAGTCTGTACCTAACTGATCGCTCCCACACCTCCTCCCACCTCCCCTGTAGTCACTGCAGCCTGACCTAACGGTCGCTCCACACCTCCTACCTCCCCTGTAGTCACTGCAGTCTGTACCTAACTGGTCGCTCCTACACCTCCTCCCACCTCCCCCTGTAGTCACTGCAGCCTGTACCTAACTGGTCGCTCCTACACCTCCTCCCACCTCCCCTGTAGTCACTGCAGTCTGTACCTAACTGGTCGCTCCAAACCTCCTCCCACCTCCCCTGTAGTCACTGCAGCCTGTACCTAACTGGTCGCTCCTACACCTCCTCCCACCTCCCCTGTAGTCACTGCAGTTCAGCACCTAACTGGTCGCTCCTACACCTCCTCCACCCCCCTGTAGTCACTGCAGTCTGTACCTAACGGTCGCCTAACCCCCCACCCCCCCATCATTGAGTTGTATTTAACGGTGCTCCTAACTCCTCCCACCTGTAGTCACTGAGTCTGTACCTAACTGGTCATGTGACTCCTCCACCTCCCCTGTAGTCATTGCAGTCTGTAACTAACTGGTTCTCCTAACCCCTCCCACCTGTAGTCATGCAGTCTGTACTAACTGGTCACTCCTACACCTCCTCCCACCCCTGTA
Organism: Leptodactylus fallax; assembly: GCA_947044405.1. Classification (NCBI taxonomy): domain Eukaryota; kingdom Metazoa; phylum Chordata; class Amphibia; order Anura; family Leptodactylidae; genus Leptodactylus; species Leptodactylus fallax. Next base: position 285,927 of record CAMRHE010000980.1, on the reverse strand, counting down.
GTCATGCAGTTGTACGTAACTGGTCACTCCTAACCTCTCCACCTCCCCTATAGAGCCTGTACCTAAATGGTCGCTCCCTAATCCTCCCACCTCCCCCAGTCATGAGTCTGTACCTAAATGGTCGCTCCTACACCTCCTCCCACTGTAGTCACTGCAGTCTGTACCTAAATGGTCGCTCCACCTCCTCACCTCCCCTGTAGTCACTGCAGCCTGTACCTAACTGGTCGCTCCTACATGTCTCTCTCCCCACCTCCCTGTGTCACTGTGTCTGTACATAACTGGTCGCTCCTACACCTCCTCCCACCCCCCAGTAGTCACTGCAGTCTGTACCTAACTGGTCGCTCCTACACCTCCTCCCACCTCCCCTGTAGTCACTGCAGTCTGTACCTAACTGGTCACTTCTACACCTCCTCCCACCTCCCCTGTAGTCACTGCAGGAAAAAATTCCCAACTGGTCACTCCAACCTCCTCCCACCCCCCAGTAGTCACTGCAGCCTGTACCTAACTGGTCGCTCCTACACCTCCTCCCACCTCCCCTGTAGTCACTGCAGCCTGTACCTAACTGGTCGCTCCTACACCCTCTCCCACCTCCCCTGTAGGCTGCAGTCTGTACCTAACTGGTCGCTCCGACACCTCCCTCCCACCTCCCCTGCAGTCACTGCAGTCTGTACCTAACTGGTCACTGCTACACCTCCTCCCACCTCCCCCCAGTCACTGCAGTCTGTACCCAACTGGTCGCTCCTACACCTCCTCCCCACCTCCCCCTGCAGTCACTGCAGTCTGTACCTAACTGATCGCTCCTACACCTCCTCCCACCTCCCCTGTAGTCACTGCAGCCTGTACCTAACTGGTCGCTCCTACACCCCTCTCCCACCTCCCCTGTAGTCACTGCAGTCTGTACCTAACTGGTCGCTCCTACACCTCCTCCCACCCCCCGCAGTCACTGCAGTCTGTACCTAACTGGTCACTGCTACACCTCCTCCACCTCCCTGTAGTCACTGCAGTCTGTACCTAACTGGTCGCCCTACACCTCCTCCCTGTCCCCTGCAGTCACTGCAGTCTGTACCTAACTGGTCACTGCTACACCTCCTCCCACCTCCCTGTAGTCACTGCAGTCTGTACCTAACTAGTTTTTTCATTTTTGGCGCACAATGGCCTTTATTATTAGGAATACAAAAAATAAACTTCAATAGAATGAATATTATATTATATCCACATTATATACTGTCCCTTCCCCTTTGACTGTATGATATGTGCAGAGGGGTGACTGTACGGTACGTGCAGAGGGTGATTGTAATACGGTACGTGCAGGGGGTGACTGTACGGTACGCGCAGGGGGTGACTGTACGGTACGCAGGAGTTTACTGTAAGGTACGTGCAGGGGGTGACTGTACGGTACGTGCAGGGGGTGACTGTATGGTACGTGCAGGGGGTGACTGTACGGTAGGTGCAGGAGTGACTGTACGGTAGGTGCAGGGAGTGACTGTATGGTAAGTGCAGGGGGTGACTGTATGCAGTGCAGGGGGTGATTGTACGGTACGTGCAGGGGGTGATTGTACGGTACGTGCAGGGGTGACTGTACGGTACGCCGTGCAGGGGGGTGATTGTACGGTAGGTGCAGGGGGTGACTGTATGGTACGTGCAGGGGATGACTGTACGGTACGCGCAGGGGTGACTGTATGGTACGGGCAGGGGGTGACTGTACTGTACGCAGGGGTGATCAGGCTTGCAGGTGCGGGGAGTGACTGCATGGTACGTGCAGGGGGTGACTGCAATGGCATGTGCAGGGGGTGACTGTGCTGTAGGTGCAGGAGTGACTGTATGGTACGTGCAGGGGGTGACTGTACGGTACGTGCAGGGGGTGACTGTATGGTCGCGGCAGGGGGTGACTGTACGGTACGTGCAGGGGGTGACTGTATGGTACGTGCAGGGGGTGATTGTATGGTAGGTGCAGGGGGTGACTGTATGGTACGTGCAGGGGGTGATTGTATGGGTACGTGCAGGGGGTGATTGTATGGTACGTGCAGGAGGTGACTGTATGGTACGTGCAGGGGTATTGTTTGGGTGACATGCGGTACATGCAGGAGGTGACTGTACGGTACGCGCCGGGGGTGACTGTATGCGGTACGCGCGGGGGGTGACTGTACGGTACGTGCAGGAGTTTACTGTAGTGGTACGTGCAGGGGGTGACTGTACGGTACGTGCAGGGGGGTGACTGTATGGTACGTGCAGGGGGTGACTGTACGGTAGGTGCAGGGGGTGACTGTACGGTAGGTGCAGGGGGTGACTGTATGGTAAGTGCAGGGGGTGACTGTATGGTAAGTGCAGGGGGTGACTGTACGGTACGTGCAGGGGGTGATTATATGGTAAGTGCAGGGGGTGACTGTACGGTACGTGCAGGGGGTGACTGTATGGTACGTGTGGGGGTGATTGTACTGTACGTGCAGGGGGTGACTGTACGGTATCGTGCAGGGGGTGACTGTACGGTGTAGGTGCAGGGAGTGACTGTATGGTACGTGGGCAGGGGGTGACTGTGCTGTACGTGCAGGGGGTGACTGTACGGTACGTGCAGGGGGTGACTTATGGTACGTGCAGGGGGTGATTGTATGGTACGTGCAGGGGGCGACTGGTACGGTACGTGCAGAGGTGACTGTATGGTACGTGCAGGGGGTGACTGTACTATACGTCAGGGAGGCGACTGTATGGTACGTGCAGGGGGTGACCGTACTGTAGCGTGCAGGGGGTGACTGTACGGTACGTGCAGGGGGTGACTGTATGTGGTGGCTGCAGGAGGTGATTGTATGGTGCGTGCGGAGGTGATTGTATGTGATACGTGCAGGGGGTGACTGTACGGTAGGTGCAGGGAGTGACTGTACGGTACGTGCAGGGGGTGACTGTACTGTACGTGCAGGGGGTGACTGTATGGTACGTGTAGAAAGGGGTGACTGTATGGTACGTGCAGGGGGTGAATGTATGGTACGTGCAGGGGGTGACTGTATGGATACGTGCAGGGGGTGACTGTACTGTATCGTGCAGGGGGTGACTGCACGGTAGGTGCAGGGTGTGACTGTATGGTATGGGGGGGGTGACTGTACGGTACGTGCAGGGGGTGACTGTACGGTAGGTGCAGGGAGTGACTGTATGGTACGTGCAGGGGGTGACTGTACTGGTCGTGCAGGGGTGACTGTATGGATACGTGCAGGGGGTGACTGTACTGTACGGGCAGGGGGTGACTGTATGGTAGCGTGCAGGGGGATTTATTGCTATTGTACGTGCAGGGGGTGACTGTCCGGTACGTGCAGGGGGTGATTATATGGTACGTGCAGGGGGTGACTGTATGGTACGTGCAGGGGGTGACTGTACGGTAGGTGCAGGGAGTGACTGTAGTACGGCAGGGGTGTGACTGTACTGTACGTGCAGGGGGTGACTATACGGTACGTGCAGGAGAGGTGACTGTATAGTACGTGCAGGGGGTGACTGTACCAGGCCTGCAGGGGGATGACTGGTACGGTAGGTGCAGGGGGTGACTGTATGGGTACGTGCAGGGGGTGACTGTGGGTACGTGCAGGGGGGGTGGACTGTACTGTACGTGTAGGGGGTAATTGTACTGTACGTGCAGGGGGTGACTGTACGGTACGTGCAGGGGAGGTGACTGTACTGTACGTGCAGGGGGTGACTGTAATGGTACGTGCAGGAGGTGACTGTAAGGTACGTGCAGGGGGTGACTGTACTGTACGGCAGGGGGGGATCTGTACGGTACGTGCAGGAGGTGACTGTATGGTACGTGCAGGGGGGTGATTGTATGGTACGTGCCCTTATACGCAAATACTTTACACAGACATTATAGGAAATTTTCTGGATTCTGGAATATTTAGGATTATTGGACGTGTCTTGTTCTGGGAGATTACACAAAGTGAATAAATATGGAATCTATCAATGTTGGATTTCTCTCTGCTCATATGTCTTAGGCTGGGGCCCCACGGGCGTGTCCACCGCAGCGTTCTACAGTCCCTGCAAAGTGAATGGGAATCTAGCGGAGTCCCAACCACACAATGCAGAGAAATGCACGCAGTGGAAATCGCAGCATATCAATTATACCTCGGGAAACTTTGACGGTTTCCCTAAAGTCCGCAGAGGGAAAAACTCAATGCCTTTCTGACATGATTTTTCTCGCAGGGCTATTTTGCTGCGGCCCGCTACTTGGGGCCTTAGCTTTATAGAGCGCTGGACTGACTCTTTGGGTCTGCGGGTCGTGTCTAAGGACCATGGCTGATCCGTGTGTATTTCCCTCTTCTACTATACTCTCTGGCTCGGGCTCTTGGGCATTACTACCAGGGGCCCAGATCACTCTCAGTATGTCACCCGGTCTACCCCGGCTGCCCCATGGCCGCCCAGCCATTCATAGGCTCTGATGGGTCACAGCACGTCATGGGCTGACCAGGAGATGGAGATCAGCGGGATCGTGCAGTACGTGTAGCGCGGCTTTTCTGTTTCACCACCCAGTGGGTTGTCTTGGGTCAGAGCAGACAGGGTTGATTCTGGGCTGTGACCCTAAATACTTCTGATAGGACAGAGTCAAAGCTCTTAGTCCCGCCCCCTTGCCTGCTCCTGTCTGACACCACCCACATGACAATAGAGTCTAATTATCATATCAGGCACCAAAACTAACAGCACAGATTGCTCTGGGCAGATGGGGGGTCCAAAGACAAAACTCCACCTGCAAAATGCAAAGAAACTCAACTTTAACCCTTTCTGAGCCTGGGCAATTTTTTTCTCCCCTTTTGACAGCCTGTTTATAAACCTTCGGCCGCTGGGAAGGTGCGAGATTTCTGCTTATCTGATAGAAAGTGGAGTTTACATTCTAAGGTGTTCCCCGGGACTGTGGTGCGGCGGCCTGTGCACTATATACACTATATACACTATAGATATATATATACAGTACGTATGTCTAAGATAAGCCTTTCCTTCCTGATGACACTTATTGTACGTGGAGATGATATCTAAGGACATATTCATACCACACATGGCTAGAACCGGCCACCAAGTGCACAACCCCTAGAAATCTGCATGGTCTCGGTGTGGCCCTCGGCGTCTTCTTACACCTGGATGGACCGTCTACATAAGCCAAGAGTATCTGAAGAGTAGAAGTTTTAGGCCGGGATTTCGTCTTTATATAGCCAAGCTCTGGAGGAAGGATTGGTTGGCCACAAACAGAAAAGACACATTTCCTGTGACGTCCCGTAAGATTTATGCCGTGAAGTCTTACGTATATAGGACTTTCTACATCGTACACTTCAAATCAGGAACTTGTTTGAGAAAGAAAGAAAAACTTCTTAGTGGGTGGTGGCGCAGTCTCCTCTGGTCACACACAGCGGGGGTGGGGGCACCAACATTTACACTTCTCCTTTGGCCACTGTGTCACTCTCTGGGTTGTCAAGAGTCACCTTAAAGGACCTTTCAGTCTAGAAGAAGGTCCTGGCTCGCAGATCTGTGGATGGTGCCAGCCAGCAGGATGGACGGGGTATACCCTTGTCACGGTGAGTCGGCTACTCTTTCCAGGCATCTTGGTGGACTAGTCATGGACTTGGTTCTGTAGAACTTGTGGATGTGAAGGTTTTCTGTCTGTGTGAGTAAGGAATGAGACAGGCAGCTGAGTGTTTGGCATCCTCTTGGTATGGAATGACGAGAATCTTAGGCTTTCAGGCCATTCCTCAAGGTGTTATCTCTATCAACCTGCTCACAACCTCCTCCAATTATTGCTCGTCAGTACTTCAGTACAAGGCTGAATCTCTGAGGTGTGACATAGTCTATAGCAGGGCTCCTCTATCGTACAGACACAAGGACGAGACGGGCTCCAACACCTTGGTCTATCAGTCTTACCTGACATGTCCTATGGCAGAAGCTCTGGACGTTCTTCCTCGGACTAATATCCCCATTGGTATCATGTATGGTAGATTGACCAGAATGTTCTATGTAAGCCCCAGGTAGAGCACGGAGGGATTATCATGGCCGCTCACATAACTGTAAAGAATATCTGTCCAAAGACTCAGACATGAGAAGACTTAGGAGGAAATATTTTGTTCCGTGCCCATTTGTCGTTATGTAAAAAGAAAAGTGATGGAGAAATGGTTTTACAGTAGTGAGGCTAATGACGGACCCTATAGAATAATCTATAGATAAATGACCTCTAGCCCCATCATATAATACATAAATCTACACATAGAATAGATAAAACACTGAGCTCACTTACTCATGCATCGACATATTTCAGAATTACTAAGAATAATTTCTAGACACAAATCAGGAAAGGTCTAAATCCACCCATGTAACCCCAAAACGTGAGAACGACGACATTTATCTAGAACATTATTCACATCATTTACAGTCCTGATAATTTATCTCCTGCTGCAAATAGATGAGGATAGAAGTAAATTAATACTATCAAATGTACAACTAAAAGTAATGTCACAAATGTATCTAATTTATGTAATATCTATCCATTCTATCTATCTATCTATCTATCTATCTATCTATCTATCTCAATATATCTATCTATCTATCTATCTCATATCTATCTATCTATCTCATATCTATCTATCTATCTCATATTTACATCATATCTATCTATCTATCTATCTATCTATCTATCTATCTATATATCTATCTATCTATCTATCTATCTCATATCTACATCATAGCTATCTATCTATCTATCTATCTATCTATCTATCTATCTATCTATATCATATCTATCTATCTCATATCTATCTATCTATCTCATATCTATCTATCTATCTCATATCTATCTATCTATCTCATATCTACATCATATCTATCTATCTATATCTATATCATAACTATCTATCTCATATCTATCTATCTATCTATCTCATATCTATCTATCTCATATCTATCTATCGATCTATCTATCTATCTCATATCTATCTATCTCATATCTATCTATCTCATATATGTATCTATCTATATCTATCTATCTCATATCTCTATATCTATCTATCGATCTATCTATCTATCTATATCATATCTATCTATCTATATCATATCTATCTATCTCATATATATCTATCTACTATCTATCTATCTATCTATCTATCTATCTCTCTATCTATCTATCTATCTATCTATCTTATCTCATATCTATCTATCTATCTATCTCATATCTATCTATCTATCTATCTATCTCATATCTATCTCATATCTATCTATCTCATATCTATCTATCTATCTATTTATCTCATATCTATCTATCTATCTACTATCACATATCTATTTATCTATCTATCTAATATCTATCTATCTCATATCTATCTATCTATCTATCTCTCATATCTATCTATCTATCTATCTCATATCTATCTATCTATCTATATCATATCTATCTATCTCATATCTATCTATCTATATCTATCTATCTATCTCATATCTACATCATATCTATCTATCTATATCTATATCATATCTATCTATCTCATTCTATCTATCTATCTATCTATCTATCTATCTATCTATCTCATATCTATCTATCTCATACTATCTATCTATCTATCTATCTATATCAATCTATCTATCTATATCATATCTATCTCATATCTATCTATCTCATATCTATCTATCTATCTATCTCATATCTACATCATATCTATCTATCTATATCTATATATATCTATCTCATATCTATCTATCTATCTATCTCAATATCTATCTATCTCATATCTATCTATCGATCTATCTATCTCATATCTATCTATCTCATATCTATCTATCTCATATCTATCTATCTATCTCATATATATCTATCTCATATCTATCTATCTATCTCATATCTATCTATCTATCTATATATATCTATCTATTATTCATATCTATCTATCTCATATATATCTATCTCATATCTATCTATCTATCTATCTCTCTATCTATCTATCTATCTATCTATCTATCTATCTCATATCTATCTATCTATCATATCTATCTATCTATCTATCTATCTATCTCATATCTATCTCATATCTATCTATATCTATCTATCTATCTATCTATTTATCTCATATCTATCTATCTATCTATCTATCTATCTATCTATCTATCACATTATCTATTTATCTATCTATCTCATATCTATCTATCTATCTATCTATCTATCTATCTATCTATCTATCTATCTCTCATATCTATCTATCTATCTATCTCATATCTATCTATCTATCTATCTCAATCTATCTATCTATCTATATCATATCTATCTATATCATATCTATCTATCTCATATCTATCTATCTCATATCTATATATCTATCTCATATTATCTATATATCTATCTATCTATCTAATTATCTCATATCTATCTATCTATCTATCACATATCTATCTATATCTATCTATCTATCTATCTCATATCTATCTCATAACTATCTATCTATCTATCTATCTATTTATCTCATATCTATCTATCTATCACATATTTATCTATCTATCTATCTATCTCATATATCTATCTATCTATTTATCTCATATTTATCTATCTATCTATCTCTTATCTATCTATGTATCTCATATCTATCTATCTCATATCTATCTCATATCTATCTATCTATCTCCATATCTATCTCATATCTATCTATCTCATATATCTATCTCATATCTATCTATCTCATATCTATCTACATATCATCTATCTATCTCATATTTATCTATCTCATAATCTATCTATCTATCTATCTATCTATCTATCTATCTATCTTCATCCATCTATCTATCTATCTATCTATCTATCTATCTATCTCATGTCGCATACATCACTTAGTTCTCGTAATATCTAGCATCCTGTATATTATATTTATTTTCTTTAGATTTAATTCTCAAAACACAATCAAAGTTTTCTCAAGTATCCTAAACATTTATATCACATTTTCTACATGGTTGAGGGAGGTCTTTAGATCATTATTATCCTTCTAGATATCTGGGTTTCTGTATGTACTTATATACTCTGTGATCTGACCTGACAAGCTGGAATAGATAGTCAATAAAGTTACAAGGAAATGAAATCATCCCATATTGCCAGGCGTGTAATATTGAGTCTGGAGCTGATTATTTCACACTCTGTCAACCATCTGCTTCCTTCCTCATTGAGCTGTAACTCACAAGTTCTATGGTTTACACTGAACCTGTTGGGACGCTTCACATCTGCAGTCTTGTCCCGATCCTTTGCTCCATATCCAGGACCAGAAGGACAAAAAACAGTTTGTAAAATAACAATGGAGGTCAAAGAGCCCCATAAACTATAATGTCAGGTGTCTGTTATTACTGTCCTGACATCACCGTACAAAAAAGTGAGATCTGCAGAACATCCAGGACACTGGAGGCAGGTGTGTACAGAGCCAGAATATTTTATTTCATCCTGACCTGAGAGCAAGAAAGATGGGAGAAATGAGATATCTGATATGTAGGGTTATATGATAGGAGAGAAGCTGAGCTGTGTGATATATAGGGGTATATAATAGGAGAGAAGCTGAGCTGTGTGATATATGGGGTATATGATAGAGGAGAAAGCTGAGCTGTGTGATATATAGGGGTATAGGATAAAGGAGAGAAGCTGAGCTGTGTGATATATAGGGGGTATATGATAGGGGAGAAGCTGAGCTATGTGATATATAGGGTTATATGATAGAGGAGAGAAACTGAGCTGTGTGATATATAGGGGTATATGATAGAGGAGAGAAGCTGAGCTCTGATATATAGGTTATATGATAGAGAGAGAAGCTGAGCTATGTGATATATAGGGGTATATGATAGGGAGAGGCTGAACTGTGTGATATATAGGGTTATATAATAGGAGGAAGAAGCTGAGCTGTGTGATATATAGGGGTATATAATAGGGGAAGCTGAGGGGTGGATATATAGGGGTATGTGATAGAGGAGAGAAGCTGAGCTGTATGATATATAGGGGTATATAATAGAAGGGAGAAGCTAAGCTATGTAATATATAGGGGGTATATGATAGGAGAGAAGCGAGCTGTGTGATATATAGGGTTATATGATAGAGGAGAGAAGCTGAGCTGTGTGATATATGGGGGTATATGATAAGGAGAGAAGCTGAGCTGTGTGATATATAGGGGTATAGGATAGAGGAGAGAAGCTGAGCTGTGTGATATATAGGGGTATATGATAGGAGAGAAGCTGAGCTGTGTGATATATAGGGGTATATGATAGAGGAGAGAAGCTGAGCTGTGTGATATATAGGGTTATATGATAGAGGAGAGAAGCTGAGCTGTGTGATATATAGGGTTATATGATAGAGGGAGAGAAGCTGAGCTGTGTGATATATAGGGTTATATGATAGGAGAGAAGCTGAGCTGTGTGATATAAGGGGGGTATATGATAGGGAGAGAAGCTGAGCTGTGTGATATATAGGGGTATATGATAGAAGAGAAGCTGAGCTGTGTGATATATAGGGGGTATATGATAGAGGAGAGAAGCTGAGCTGTGTGATATATAGGGGTATATAATAGGGAAAGAAGCTGAGCTGTGTGATATATAGGGGTATATGATAGGAGAGAAGCTGAGCTGTGTGATATATAGGGGGTATATGATAGAGGAGAGAAGCTGAGCTGTGTGATATATAGGGGTATATGATAGGAGAGAAGCTGAGCTGTGTGATATATAGGGGTATATGATAGAGGGAGAAGCTGAGCTGTGTGATATATAGGGTTATATGATAGGGGAGAGAAGCTGAGCTGTGTGATATATAGGGGTATATGATAGGGAGAGAAGCTGAGCTGTGTGATATATAGGTATATGTGTATATAAGAGAGAGAAGCTGAGCTGTGTGATATATAGGGTTATATAATAGGAGAGAAGCTGAGCTGTGTGATATATAGGGGTATATAATAGGGAGAGAAGCTGAGCTGTGTGATATATAGGGGTATATTATAGGAGAGAAGCTGAGCTGTGTGATATAGGGCTATATGATAGAGGAGAGAAGCTGAGCTATGTGATATATAGGGGTATATGATAGAGGAGAGAAGCTGAGCTGTGTGATATATAGGGGTATAGGATAGGGGAGAAGCTGAGCTGTGTGATATATGGGTTATAGGATAGAGGAAGTAGCTGAGCTGTGTGATATATAGGGGTATATGATAGAGGAGAGAAGCTGAGCTGTGTGATATATAGGTTTATATGATAGAGGAGAGAAGCTGAGCTGTGTGATATATAGGGGTATATGATAGGAGAGAAGCTGAGCTGTGTGATATATAGGGTTATAAGATAGAGGAGAGAAGCTGAGCTGTGTGATATATAGGGTTATAGAGTAGGAGAGAAGCTGAGCTGTGATATATAGGGTATATGATAGAGGAGAGTAGCTGAGCTGTGTGATATATAGGGGTATATAATAGAGGAGAGAAGCTGAGCTGTGTGATATATAGGGGTATATGATAGGAGAGAAGCTGAGCTGTGTGATATATAGGGGTATATGATAGGAGAGAAGTAGCTGTGTGATATATAGGGGTATATGATAGGTAATTAGGAGAGAAGCTGAGCTGTGTGATATAAGGGGTATAGTGATAGAGGGAGAGAAGCCCAGCTGTGCGATATATAGGGGTATATAGATAGAGAGAGAAGCTGAGCTGTCGATATATAGGGGGTATATGATAGAGAAGAGAAGCTGAGCTGTTTGATATATAGGGGTATATGATAGAGAGAGCTGAGCTGTGTGGATATATAGGGGTATATGATAGAGAGAGAAACTGAGCTCTGTGATATAAGGGTTATATGATAGAGGGAGAGAAGTCTTAAAAATGAGCTGTGTGATATATAGGGTTATATGATAGAGGAGAGAAGCTGAGCTGTGTGAATATATAGGGGTATATGATAGAGGGATAAGCTGAGCTGTGTGATATATAGGGGTATATAATAGAGAGAGAAGCTGAGCTGTGTGATATATAGGGTTATATAATAGGAGAGAAGCTGAGCTGTGTGATATATAGGGGTATATGATAGAGAGAAGCTGAGCTGTGTGATATATAGGATATGATAGAGGAGAGAAGCTGAGCTGTGTGATATATAGGGGTATATGATAGGAGAGAAGCTGAGCTGTGTGATATATAGGGTTATATGATAGGAAAGCTGAGCTGTGTGATATATAGTATATGGTAGAGAGAAAGCTGAGCTGTGTGATATATAGAAAGGGGTATATGATAGAGGAAAGCTGAGCGCTGTGATATATAGGGTTATAGTGATAGTGAGAGAAGTTGAGCTGTGTGATATATAGGGGTATATGATAGGAGAGAAAGCTGAGCTGTGTGATATATAGGGGTATATGATAGAGGAGAGAAGCTGAGCGGTGTGATATATAGGGGTATATAATAGGAGAGAAGCTGAGCTGTGTGATATATAGGGGTATAGGATAGAGGAGAGAAGCTGAAGCTGTGTGATATATAGGGGTATATAATAGGAGAGAAGCTGAGCTGTGTGATATATAGGGGTATATGATGGAGAGAAGCTGAAGCTGTGTGATATATAGGGGTATATGATAGAGGAAGAAGCTGAGCTGTGTGATATATAGGGGTATATGATAGGAGAGTAGCTGAGCTGTGTAATATATAGGGGTATAGATGAGGAGAGAAGCTGAGCTGTGTGATATATAGGGGTATATGATAGGAGAGCGGGGGGGGGGGGGGGGGGGGGGGGGGGGGGGGGGGGTAGCTGAGCTGTGTGATATATAGGGGTATATGATGGGAGAGAAAGCTGAGCTGTGTGATATATAGGGGTATATGATAGAGGAGAGAAGCTGAGCTGTGTGATATATAGGGGTATATGATAGAGGAGAGAAGCTGGGCTGTGTGATATATGGGGGTATATGATGGGAGAGAAGCTGAGCTGTGTGATATATAGGGGTATATGATAGGGGAGAAGCTGAGCTGTGTGATATATGGGGGTATATGATAGGAGAGAAGCTGAGCTGTGTGATATATAGGGGTATATGATAGAGGAGAGAAGCTGAGCTGTGTGATATATAGGGGTATATAATAGAGGAGAGAAGCTGAGCTGTGTGATATATAGGGGTATATGATAGGGAGAGAAGCTGAGCTGTGTGATATATAGGGGTATATGATAGGAGAGAGAAGCTGAGCTGTGTGATATATAGGGGTATATGATAGGAGAGAAGCTGAGCTATGTGATATATAGGGGTATATGATGAGAGGAGAGAAGCTGAGCTGTGTGATATATAGGGGTATATGATAGAGGAGAGAAGCTGAGCTGTGTGATATATAGGGGTATATGATAGAGGAGAGAAGCTGAGCTGTGTGATATATAGGGGTATATAATAGGAGAGAAGCTGAGCTGTGTGATATATAGGGGTATATAATAGGGAGAGAAGCTAAGCTGTGTGATATATAGGGGTATATGATAGGAGAGAAGCTGAGCTGTGTGATATATAGGGTTATAGGATAGAGGAGGAGAGAAGCTGAGCTGTGGATATATAGGGGTATAGATAGGGAGAGAAGGGAGCTCAGCATAGGTATAGGGTTATATTTAGAGGAGAGAAGGCTGAGCTGTGTGATATATAGGGGTATATGATAGAGGAGAGAAGCTGTGCTGTGTGATATATAGGCTTATAGGATAGAGGAGAGAAGCTGAGCTGGGTGTGATATATAGGGTTATAGGATAGAGTGAGAGAAGCTGAGCTGTGTGATATATAGGGGTATAGGATATAGTAGAGAAGCTGGGCTGTGTGATATATAGGGTTATATGATAGAGGAGAGAAGCTGTGCTGTGTGATATATATAGGGTTATATGATAGAGGAGAGAAGTTGAGCTGTGTGATATATAGGGGTCTATATAGAGAGAGAAGCTGAGCTGTGTGATATAAGGGTTATATGATAGAGGAGAGAAGCTGAGCTGTGTGATATATAGGGTTATATGATAGAGGAGAGAAGCTGAGCTGTGTGATATATAGGGTTATAGGATAGAGGAGAGAAGCTGAGCTGTGTGATATATAGGGTTATATGATAGGAGAGAAGCTGAGCTGTGTGATATATAGGTGGCTGAGCAGAGTTAGAGGAGAGAAGCTGGAGCTGTGTGATATATAGGGGGGATAGGGAGAGAAGCTTAGCTGTGTGATATATAGGGTTATAGGATAGAGGAGAGAAGCTGAGCTGTGTGATATATAGGGGTATATGATAGAGGAGAGAAGCTGAGCTGTGTGATATATAGGTATATAATAGGAGAGAAGCTGAGCTGTGTGATATATAGGGTTATATAATAGGAGAGAAGCTGAGCTGTGTGATATATAGGGTTATATGATAGAGGAGAGAAGCTGAGCTGTGTGATATATAGGGGTATATAATAGGAGAGAAGCTGAGCTGTGTGATATATAGGGGTATATAATAGGAGAGAAGCTGAGCTGTGTGATATATAGGGGTATATAATAGAGGAGAGAATAAGCTAATAATATAGGGGTATATAATAGTCCTTTATATAGTATATAGGGGTATATGAGAGAATTCAGTGTGTGATATATAGCAATATGATAAGATAAGATAGCAGTGTGATATATACAACATGTAGAGGAATGAAGCTGAGCTGTGTGATATATAGGGGTATATAATAGAGAGAGAAGACAGATGTGTGATATATAGGGGATATAATAGGAGAGATAACTGAGCAGAGAGATATATAGGTTATCTGTGTGAGAATGATCTCCGCTGTGTGATATATGTTGGTATGTACATAACCGCGTGTGGGGAGGTATATGATAGAGATAGAAGCTCCTTGTCACATATATAGGGTGGATATGTCGGTCACTGACAGTGTGCCCATAGCGCTATCACAGTCTCATGCATGGGATGTGTGATATATAGGGGTCTATAATATGGAGCTCACCACGGACAGTATCCTTCTGTCACCCACCACCTGCACTGGGTCCATATATAGGGCTCCCCAGGACAGAGCTGGCCTTTCTATATCAGCTTGTCAAGTTTATTTCTGTCCCTGGTTGATATATAGCTCCCCCAGCAGGCCACTCCAATATATAGATGGCTGATGCCACTACCGAGTATATAGAAAGTTCTAAGGAGAGAAGCTGAGATTGTGTGATATCTCAGTATCCTGAGCAGGAGAGAAGCTGAGCTGTGTGATATATAGGGCCTATATGATAGGAGTCCAGCTTATTGTGTGATATATAGAGCAATAGGTACTTAGAGGTGTTCACAATGTGTGATATATAGTCCCCAGGATGTCCACTGGTTTAGGATATAGCTTCTGCCTTTGCGGAAGTCCACCACCATATATAGGGTCTTCCCCGCGTTAATCTTCAGGTGGTATATAGTGGCACCAGTCCACAAAATGCTGGTTCAGTTCTCTGTATATATGTCATCATCATCTGTGATGAGACCCACTATTGCAGAGTCGTGATATATTCTGTAGGTAGCAGCTGGATGAGTTGCACCTAAAATCTGCAGTGTACAGTGTGAGAGGAGAGAAGCTATGTGTGATATATAGGGTTATATGATAGGAGAGAAGCTGAGGAATATAGGGCGATAATAGTACCCTGAGGTGCCCCCGTGTGATATATCACGGTACCTGACACACAGTCTCGGGCTCTCACGTATATAGGTCGATTTGTGAGGAGAGAAGCTGATCCAGTTGGAGATATGGTGGTCCACTCCAGCAAGGCCCAGCTTGTCCCTCATATAACCTGGGCTGTATGGTGTTAAAAGCACTGGAGAAGTCAAAGATATATTATTCTCACTGTGTTCCCTGGTTTCTCCAGGTGAGACAGAGCCCTGTGCAGAAGATGGATGATGGCATCATCTACCCCAATGCCCGGCTGTGTGCATATAGGAGGGGTATGATAGCGGGGCTCACTAGAGGGCGGAGTGTGTGATATACCAATCTCTCCAAGATCTTCAGAAGGTGGGATGTCAGTGCTATAGGTCTGTAGTCATAGAGGTCCATAGGGTGGGGTTTCTTTGGAATATGGTATACACAAGAAGAGAGAATTCAGGGACTATAGGGGTATTCCTGCTCAGGCTCATATTATATATATATGTAATTATACCACACAGCTGGTCCCCGTGTCTATATAGGGGTATATGTCATCTGGCCCTGAAGCTGAGCTGTGTGATATATAGGGGTCTATTCCTCACCTGGGCCTGTGTGAAGGTCAGACTATGATAGATAAAGATGGATTTCTGGATATACTGGTCTGTTGGGAAGTGGCCGTGGGGAGATAGTCATTGTGGTGGGGGAGCTGAAGGATATATAGGGGTATATGGAGGGTGTGTGATCAAATCTGTGTGATATATAGGTTTATATGATTAAGGAGAGAAACATCTGTGTGATATATAGGCATATGAGACTGTTGTATGACCCGAAATATGATAGAGGAGAGAAGCCCAGACCCCCCTTATGTGATATATATTTGCTTTTCCATTTTTCTTTATAACTGGAGAGATTGTGATATATAGGGTCATATGATAGAGAGAGAAGCTGAACCCCTGTTATATATTGTCCTGAATGCCATCTTTTTCTCCTTAAGTGTGTGTTATATAGAGTATATATAGGAGAGAAGCTGAGCTGTGTGATATATAGGGATATGATAGGAGAGAAGCTGAGCTGTGTGATATATAGGGTATATGATAGAGAGAGAAGCTGAGCTGTGTGATATATAGGGGTATATGATAGAGGAGAGAAGCTGAGCTGTGTGATATATAGGGGTATATGATAGAGGAGAGAAGCTGAGCTGTGTGATATATAGGGGTATATGATAGAGGAGAGAAGCTGAGCTGTGTGATATATAGGGGTATATGATAGAGAGAGAGAAGCTGAGCTGTGTGATATATAGGGGTATATGATAGGAGAGAAGCTGAGCTGTGTGATATATAGGGGTATATAATAGAGGAGAGAAGCTGAGCTGTGTGATATATAGGGGTATATGATAGGAGAGAAGCTGAGCTGTGTGATATATAGGGGTATATGATAGAGAGAGAAGCTGAGCTGTGTGATATATAGGGGTATATAGAGGAGAGAAGCTGAGCTGTGTGATATATAGGGGTATATGATAGAGGAGAGAAGCTGAGCTGTGTGATATATAGGGGTATATGATAGGAGAGAAGCTGAGCTGTGTGATATATAGGGGTATATGATAGAGGAGAGAAGCTGAGCTGTGTGATATATAGGGGTATATCATAGGAGAGAAGCTGAGCTGTGTGATATATAGGGGTATATGATAGAGGAGAGAAGCTGAGCTGTGTGATATATAGGGTTATATGATAGAGGAGAGAAGCTGAGCTGTGTGATATATAGGGGTATATGATAGGAGAGAAGCTGAGCTGTGTGATATATAGGGGTATATGATAGAGGAGAGAAGCTGAGCTGTGTGATATATAGGTATATAATAGGAGAGAAGCTGAGCTGTGTGATATATAGGGTTATATAATAGGAGAGAAGCTGAGCTGTGTGATATATAGGGTTATAGGATAAAGGAGAGAAGCTGAGCTGTGTGATATATAGGGGTATATAATAGGAGAGAAGCTGAGCTGTGTGATATATAGGGGTATATAATAGGAGAGAAGCTGAGCTGTGTGATATATAGGGGTATATAATAATAATAATAATAATAATAATAATAATAGGGGTATATAGTCCTTTAATAGTCCCACATTGGGGATATATAGTGTGTTACAGCAGCAAAGATAAGATAAGCTGTGTGATATATACAAATACAACATGTACAGGAATGTTCCAAGGTGAGTGATATATACATTAATAGCAGACAGACAGATAGGACGTAGCAGAGGGGGGGGAGGTGTATAATAGGCAGAGAGATCTTTCAGTTCTCTGTGTGTATATGATCTCCGCTTAGGAGAGTGTTGGTTGTACAGATATATAGCGGTGGGGAGGAAAGACTTCCGATAGCGCTCCTTCTCATATATAGGGTGGAGCAGTCGGTCACTGACAGTACTGCCCAGCGCTATCACAGTCTCATGCATGGGATGGGAGTTATTCTCCCGCATGGAGCTCACCACGGACAGTATCCTTCTGTCACCCACCACCTGCCCTGGGTCCATATAGGGCTCCCCAGGACAGAGCTGGCCTTTCTAATCAGCTTGTATGAAGTTTATTTCTGTCCCTGGTTGATATATAGCTCCCCCAGCAGGCCACTCCAAAGAAGATGGCTGATGCCACTACCGAGTATAAGAAAGTTCTAAGAAGTGCCCCCGATATATAGGCTCTCAGTTTCCTAAGAGGTAGAGCCTGCTGTGTTCCTATACAGGGCCTCCATATGATCTGCCCAGTCCAGCTTATTATTAAGGAGCAAACCCAGGTACTTATAGGTGTTCACAATCTCGATGCCCGTCCCCAGGATGTATACTGGTTTAGGAGGGCTTCTGCCTTTATATAGAAGTCCACCACCATCTCCTTGGTCTTCCCCGCTGTTAATATTCAGGTGGTTCCGGTGGCACCAGTCCACAAAATGCTGGTTCAGTTCTCTGTACTCCCTGTCATCATCATCTGTGATGAGACCTACTATTGCAGAGTCGTCAGAATACTTCTGTATATAGCAGCTGGATGAGTTACACCTAAAATCTGCAGTATATAGTTTGAAGAGGAAAGGGGCGAGAACCGTACCCTGAGGTGCCCCCGTATTACAGATCATAGGTACCTGACACACAGTCTCGGGCTCTCACGTATATAGGTCGATTTGTGAGGTAGTCTAGGATCCAGTTGGAGATATGGTGGTCCATGATCCAGCAGAGGCCCAGCTTGTCCCTCAATATAGGGGGCTGTATGGTGTTAAAAGCACTGGATATATAGTCAAAGAACATTATTCTCACCGTGTTCCCTGGTATATCCAGGTGAGACAGAGCCCTGTGCAGAAGATGGATGATGGCATCATATACCCCAATGCCCGGCCGATAAGCAAACTGGAGTGGGTCCATATAGGGGCTCACTAGAGGAGAAGCGGAGATGTGTGATATATAATCTCTCCAAGATCTTCATCAGGTGGGATGTCAGTATACAGGTCTGTAGTCATTGAGGTCCATAGGGTGGGGTTTCTTTGGAACTGGTACCACACAAGAAGATTTCCATAATATCAGGGACTATTTCCTGCCTCAGGCTCATATTATACATATATGTAATTATACCACACAGCTGGTCCCCGCAAGTCTTAATTAGCCTTGCACTGATGTCATCTGGCCCTGTGTGATATATAGCCTTGATCTTTTTCATCTCCTTCCTCACCTGGGCCTGTGTGAAGGTCAGACTGTGGCCAGATAAAGATGGATTTCTGGATTTACTGGTCTGTTGGGAAGTGGCCGCATGGGGAGAAGTCATTGTGGTGGGGGGAGCTGAAGGACATATGGGGTGGGAGGAGCTGGTGTGTGATCAAATCTGTTGAAGAATAGGTTTAGTTCATTAAGCCAATTAACATCTGCCTCAATCTGGCATATAGACTGTTTATGACCCGAGATTGACTTAAGCCCCTGATATATAGGGGTATGTCTTTTCTTTCCATTTGCTTTGATATATAGGGGTATTTTTTCTTTATATAGGGCTTTTCCCTGCCTGATTTGATGCCTCAGCTATATAGGTATATCCCTCAACCCCTCCTTATCTCTTGTCCTATATGCCATCTTTTTCTCCTTAAGTAGTGTTTTTATATCAGAGTAATAGAGGAGAGAAACTGAGTTTCTGTGATATATAGGGTTATATGATAGAGAGAGAGAAGCTGAGCTGTGTGATATATAGGTATATATGATTATGAGAGAAATTGAGCTGTTTGATATATAGGGGTATATGATAGAGGAGAAGTTGAGCTGTGTGATATATAGGGTATATGATAGGTGAGAGAAACTGAGCTCTGTGATATATATAGGGTATGATAGAAGACAGAAGCTGAGCTGTGCATATATAGGGCTATATGATAGAGAAGTAGAGGCAAAACATTGCTGATATATAGGGGTATATGATAGAGGAGAGAGAAGCTGAGCTGTGCATATAGGGGTACATGATAGAGGAGAGAAGCTGAGCTGTGTGATATATAGGGCTCTATGATAGAGGGAGAGAAGCTGGAGCTGTGCATATATAGGGTTATATGATATGGAGAGAAACTGAGCTGTGTGATATATAGGGAGAAAGTGATAGAGGAGAGAAGCTGAGCTGTGTGATATATAGGTTATATGATAGAGGGAGAGAAGTTGAGCTGTGTGATATATAGGGTTATATGATATGAGAGAAATTAGAGCGGTGTGATATATAGGGTTATATGATAGAGGGAGAGAAGCTGGAGCGGGGGGATATATAGGGTTATATGATATTGGAGAGAAACTGGAAGCCAGGGGGCATATAGGGGTATATGATAGAGGAGAGAAGCTGAGCTGTGTGATAAATAGGTAGCCATATGATAGAGGAGAGAAGTTGAGCTGTGGGATATATAGTGGTATATATAATAGGAGAGAAGCTGAGTTGTGTGATATATAGGGGTATATAATAGGAGAGAAGCTGAGCTGTGTGATATATAGGGGTATATGATAGGGGAGAGAAGTTGAGTTGTGTGATATATAGGGGCAGGCCAGGGGAGAGAAGCTGAGCTGTGTGATATATAGGTTATATGATAGGAGAGGTTGAGCTGTGTGATATATAGGGTTATATGATAGGTAGTAGTTGAGCTGTGTGATATATAGGGGGTATATGATAGGGGAGAGAAGCTGAGCTGGGGGATATAAGAAGTAGGGGTATATGATAGGGGAGAGAAGCTGAGCTGTGTGATATATAGGGGTATATGATAGAGGAGAGAAGCTGGAGCTGTGTGATATATAGGGATATATAATAGAGGAGAGAAGCTGAGCCGTGTGATGGCAGGGGTATATAATAGGAGAGAAGCTGAGCTGTGTGATACATAGGGGTATATAATAGAGAGAAGTTGAGCTGTGTGTGATATATAGGGGTATATGATAGAGGAGAGAAGCTAGAGCTGTGTGATATATAGGGCTATATGATGGAGGAGAGAAGTTGTTGTGTGTGAGGTATAGTCCTATATGATAGAGGAGAGAAGCTGAGCTGTGTGATATATAGAGCTATATGATGGAGGAGAGAAGCTGAGTTGTGTGATATATAGTAGAGGAGAGAAGCTGGAGTTGTGTATATAGAGTAGGATAGAGTGAGAGAAGCTGAGCTGTGTGATATATAGGGGTATATAATAGGAGACAGAAGGGAGCTGTGTGATATATAGGGGTATATGATAGAGGAGAGAAGGAGCTGTGTGATATATAGGGGTATATGATGGAGGAGAGAAGCTGGAGCTGTGTGATATATAGGGTTATATGAGTAGCAGAGAAGCTGAGATGTGTGATATATAGGGTTATATGATAGAGGAGAGAAGCTGAGCTGTGTGATATATAGGAGTATAAGATGAGGAGAGTAGCTGAGCTGTGTGATATATAAAAGTATATGATAGAGGAGAGAAGCTGAGCTGTGTGATATATAGGGTTATAGAATATGAGAGAAACAGCTGTGGGATATATAGGCATATGACAGGAGAGAAGCTGAGCTGCGTGATATATAGGGTTATATGATAGAGGAGAGGTTTGTTTGTGTGATATATAGGGGTATATGATAGGAGAGAAGTGTTCACTGTGATATATAGGTGAGTATGATAGAGGAGAGAAAACTGAGCTCTGTGATATATATAGGGGTATATGAGGGGGAGAATATATTAGTTTTGAGCTACAGCATATAGGGGGTATATGATAGAGAAGAGAAGATGAGCTGTTTGGATATATAGGGGTATATGATAGAGGAGAGAAGTTGAGCTGTGTGATATATAGGGGTATATGATAGAGGAGAGAAACTGAGCTCTGTGATATAGGGTTATATGATAGAGGGAGAGAAGCTGAGGGCTGTGGAGTGATATATATAGGGTTATTTAATATGATAGAGGGGGGGGGGGAGAGAAGCTGAGCTGTGTGATATATAGGGGTATATGATAGGGGATAAGTTGATAGCTGTGTGATGGTATAGGGTTATATAGATAGGGGAGAGAAGTTGAGCTGTGTGATATATAGGGGTATATAATAGGAGAGAAGCTGAGTTGTGTGATATATAGGGTTATATGATGGAGGAGAGAAACGGAGCTGTGTGATATATAGGGGGTATATAATAGGAGAGAAGCTGGAGCTGTTGTGATATATTTTGGAAATAGGGTTATATGATGGAGGAGAGAAACGGGGTAGCGTTGTGATATATAGGGGAATATGATAGGAGAGTAGTTGAGATGTGTGGGATATATAGGGGGGGTATTTGATAGAGGAGAGAAATTGAGCTCTGTGATATATTTAGGGGTATATGATAGGTAGGAGAGAAGGAGTCTGTGAGACATATAGGGGGTATATGATATAATAGGTTTGAGCTGTTTGATATATAGGGGTATATGATAGAGGAGAGGAAGCTTGAGCTGTTGTGATATAGGGTGTATATGATAGAGGAGAGAAGCTGAGCAGTGTTATATATAGGGTTATATGATAGGAGGAGAGAATGCTGAGCTGTGTGATATATAGGGTATAAGTGATAGAGAGAAGCTGAGATGTGTGATATATAGGGGTATAGAAATATAAATAGGAGAGAAGTTTGTTAAAGGATATATAGGGTTATATGATAGTAGGAGGAGAAGCTGTTATGTGATATAGGGTTATATGATAGGAGGTTTTTTGGGGGGGGGGGGGGGGGGGGGGGGGGGGGGGGGGGGGGGGGGGGGGGGGGGGGAGAAGCTGAGCTGTGTATATATAGGGGTATATGATGGGAGGGGGGGGGGAGAGAAGTTGAAACTGTGTGATATATAGGGTTATATGATAGAGAGAGAAACTGACTCTGTGTGATATATAAGGTATAAGGATAGAGGAGAGAAGGGGTCTGAGTTGTGTGATATAGTGAGGTTAGAATAGTGATAGAGAGAAGTTGAGCTGTGGGTGATATAGGGGGTATATGATAGAGGAGAGAAGTTGAGCTTGTAGGATATATAGGGTATATGATAGTAGGAGAGAAGCTTGAGCGTGATATAGAATGGGGTAGTATAATGATAGAGAAAAGGGAGAGGGTAAGGGGTAGGGTCTGAGCTGTGATATATAGGGTATATGATAGAGGAGAGAAATTTGAGTTTTCAGGATATTAATATAGGGGTATATGATAGGGAAAGGGGGAGAGAAGCTGAGAGCTGTGATATATAGGGGGTTATAGATAGAGAAGAGAAGCTGAGATAGCTGTGATGTGGGGGGGATATTTATTAGGGGGTATATAATAGGAGAGGAAACTGATGCTGTGTGATGAAAAAAAATATAGGGTTATATGATAGGAGAGAGATTTTATAAAAAAAAAAATTTTTTTTTTTTTTTTTTTTTTTTTTTTTTTTTTTTTTTTTTTTTTTTTTTTTTTTTTTTTTTTTTTTTTTTTTTTTTTTTTTTTTTTTTTGGGGGGGGGGGGGGGGGGGGATAGCTTTGAGCTGTTGTGATATATAGGGGGTATATGATAGAGGAGAGAAGGGGAGCTGTGGGATATATAGGTTATATGATAGAGGAGAGTATTGAGCTGTGGGATATATAGGGTTATATGATAGAGGGAGGAGAAGTCTGAGATGTGATATATAGGGTTTTTATATGATGTTATGAGAGAAGATACTGAGCTGTGTGATATATTAGGGGTATATGATAGAGGGAGAGAAGCTGAGCTGTGTGATATATAGTGTATATAATAGGAGAGAAGCTGAATTGTGTGATATATAGGGGTATATAAAAAAATATGGAGAGAAGCTGAGCTGTGTGATATATAGGGGTATATAGATGGAGGAGAGAAGCTGAGCTTTGTGATATAGTGGAAAAAATAGGGTTATATATGATAGAGTTATAGTTGGTAGGGGACTGTTGTTTTGATATATAGGGGGGTTTATATGATAGGAGAGAAGCTGGAGCTGTGTCATATATGGGGCTATATGATAGGGGAGAGAAGCTGAGCTGTGTGATATATAGGGGTATAGGATAGAGGAGAGAAGCTGAGCTGTGTGATATATAGGGGTATATAATAGGAGCAGGAAGCTTAGCTGTGTGATATATAGGGGTATATGATAGAGGAGAGAAGTTTAGGCTGTGTGATATATAGGGGTATAAGATGGAGGAGAGAAGCCAAGCTGTGTGATATAAGGGTTATATGATAGGAGAGAAGTTGAGATGTGTGATATAAGGGTTATATGATAGAGGAGAGAAGCTGAGTTGTGTGATATATAGGAGTATATGATGGAGGAGAGAAGTTGAGCTGTGTGTGATATATAGGGGTATATGATAGGAGAGAGAAGTTGAGCTGTGTGATATATAAGGGGTATATGATAGGAGAGAAGTTGAGTTGTGTGATATATAGGGGTATATGATAGAGGAGAGAAGCTGAGCTGTGTGATATATAGGGTTATATAATAGGAGAGAAGCTGAGCTGTGTGATATATAGGGGTATATGATAGGAGAGAAGCTGAGCTGTGTGATATATAGGGGTATATGATAGCAGAGAAGCTGAGCTGTGTGATATATAGGGGTATATGATAGGAGAGAAGTTGAGCTGTGTGGGATATATAGGGGTATATGATAGGGAGAGAGAAGCTGAGCTGTGTGATATATAAGGGTTATATAATAGAGAGTAGTTGAGCTGTGTGATATATAGGGGTATATGATAGAGGGAGAGAAGTTGAGCTGTGTGATATATAGGGGGTATATGATAGAGAGAGAAACTGAGCTCTGTATATATATAGGGCTATATGACAGAAGAGAAGCTGAGCTGTGCATATATAGGGGCATAGATAGAGAAGAGAAGCTGAGCTGTTTGATATATAGGGGTATATGATAGGTGAGAGAAGTTGAGCTGTGTGATATATAGGGGTATATGATAGGAGGAGAGAAACTGAGCTCTGTGATATATAGGGTTGTATGATAGAGGGAGAGAAGTTGAGCTGTGTGATATATAGGTAGGGTATATGATTGAGGAGAGAACGAGTTGTTTGATATATAGGGGTATATGATAGAGGGAGAAGCTGAGCTGTGTCTATATAGGGGGTGAGTATGATAGAGGAGAGAAACTGAGCTCTGTGATATATAGGGGTATATGATAGAAGACAGAAGTGAGCTGTGATATATAGGGGGTATATGATAGAGAAGAGAAGCTGAGCTGTTTGATATATAGGGGTATATGATATAGGAGAGAAAGTTGAGCTGTGTGATATATAGGGGTATATGATAGAGGAGAGAAGCTGAGCTGTGTGATATATAGGGTTATATGATAGAGGAGAGTAGCTAGAGCTGTGTGATATATAGGGTTATATGATAGGAGAGAAACTGAGCTGTGTGATATATAGGGGTATATGATAGAGGAGAGTAGCTGAGCTGTGTGATATAAGGGGTATATGATAGGGAGAGAAGCTGAGCTGTGTGATATATAGGGTTATAGAATAGAGGAGAGAAACTGAGCTGTGTGATATATAGGGTCATATGATAGAGGGAGAGAGAAGCTGAGCTATGGATATATAGGGTTATATGATAGAGGAGAGCTAACTGAGCTGTGTGATATATAGGGGTATATGATAGAGGAGAGAAAGCTGAGCTGTGTGATATATAGAGGTATATAATAGGGAGAGAAACTGAGCTCTGTGATATATAGGGGTATATAATAGGAGAGAAGCTGAGCTGTGTGATATATAGGGGGTATATGATAGGGGAGAGAGCTGAGCTGTGTGATATATAGGGGTATATGATAGGGAGAGAAGCTGAGCTGTGTGATATATAGGGTTATATGATAGGGGAGAAGCTGAGCTGTGTGATATAGGGGGGTATATGATAGGAGAGAAGCTGAGCTGTGTGATATATAGGGGGTATATGATAGGGGAGAGAAGCTGAGCTGTGTGATATATAGGGGGTATATGATAGGGGAGAGAAGCTGAGCTGTGTGATATATAGGGGTATATGATAGGAGAGAAGCTGAGCTGTGTGATATATAGGGGTATATGATAGAGGAGAGAAGCTGAGCTGTGTGATATATAGGGTTATATAATAGAGGAGAGAAGCTGAGCTGTGTGATATATAGGGGTATATAATAGGAGAGAAGCTGAGCTGTGTGATATATAGGGTATATGATAGAGGAGAGAAAGCTGAGCTGTGTGATATATAGGGTTATATGATGGAGGAGAGAAGCTGAGCTGTGTGATATATAGGGTTATATGATAGAGGAGAGAAGCTGAGCTGTGTGATATATAGGGGGGGGGTATATGATGGAGGAGAGAAGCTGAGCTGTGTGATATATAGGGGGTATATGATAGAGGAGAGTAGCTGAGCTGTGTGATATATAGGGGTATATGATAGAGGAGAGAAGCTGAGCTGTGTGATATATAGGGGTATATAATAGGAGAGAAGCTGAGCTGTGTGATATATAGGGGTATATAATAGGGGAGAAGCTGAGCTGTGTGATATATAGGGTTATATGATGGAGGAGAGAAGCGGAGCTGTGTGATATATAGGGGTATATGATAGGAGAGTAGCTGAGCTGTGTGATATATAGGGGTATATGATGGAGAGGAGAGAAGCTGAGCTGTGTGATATATAGGGGTATATGATAGGAGAGAAGCTGAGCTGTGTGATATATAGGGGGTATATGATAGAGGAGAGAAGCTGAGCTGTGTGATATATAGGGGTATATGATAGAGGAGAGAAGCTGAGCTGTGTGATATATAGGGGGTATATGATAGAGGAGAGAAGCTGAGCTGTGTGATATATAGGGGTATATGATAGAGGAGAGAAGCTGAGCTGTGTGATATATAGGGGTATATGATAGGGGAGAGAAGCTGAGCTGTGTGATATATAGGGGTATATGATAGGGGAGAGAAGCTGAGCTGTGTGATATATAGGGGTATATGATAGAGGAGAGAAGCTGAGCTGTGTGATATATAGGGTTATATGATAGAGGAGAGAAGCTGAGCTGTGTGATATATAGGGGTATATGATAGAGGAGAGAAGCTGAGCTGTGTGATATATAGGGGTATATGATAGAGGAGAGAAGCTGAGCTGTGTGATATATAGGGTGTATATGATAGAGGAGAGAAGCTGAGCTGTGTGATATATAGGGTTATATGATAGAGGAGAGAAGCTGAGCTGTGTGATATATAGGGGGTATATGATAGAGGAGAGAAGCTGAGCTGTGTGATATATAGGGTTATATGATAGGGGAGAGAACTGAGCTGTGTGATATATAGGGTATATGATAGAGGAGAGAAGCTGAGCTGTGTGATATATAGGGGGTATATGATAGAGAGAGAGAAGCTGAGCTGTGTGATATATAGGGGGTATATGATAGAGGAGAGAAGCTGAGCTGTGTGATATATAGGGGGTATATGATAGGAGAGAAGCTGAGCTGTGTGATATATAGGGGTATATGATAGGGAGAAGCTGAGCTGTGTGATATATAGGGGGTATATGATAGGGGAGAGAAGCTGAGCTGTGTGATATATAGGGGGTATATGATAGAGGAGAGAAGCTGAGCTGTGTGATATATAGGGGTATATGATAGAGGAGAGAAGCTGAGCTGTGTGATATATAGGGGTATATGATAGAGGGAGAGAAGCTGAGCTGTGTGATATATAGGGGTATATAATAGGAGAGAAACTGAGCTGTGTGATATATAGGGGTATATGATAGGAGAGAAGCTGAGCTGTGTGATATATAGTGGTATATAATAGGAGAGAAGCTGAGTTGTGTGATATATAGGGGTATATGATAGGAGAGAAGCTGAGCTGTGTGATATATAGGGGTATATGATAGAGGAGAGAAGCTGAGCTGTGTGATATATAGGGTTATATGATAGGAGAGAAGCTGAGCTGTGTGATATATAGGGGTATATGATAGAGGAGAGAAGCTGAGCTGTGTGATATATAGGGGGGTATATGATAGGGGAGAGAAGCTGAGCTGTGTGATATATAGGGGTATATAATAGGAGAGAAGCTGAGCTGTGTGATATATAGGGGTATATGATAGGGAGAGAAGCTGAGCTGTGTGATATATAGGGGTATATGATGGAGGAGAGAAGCTGAGCTGTGTGATATATGGGGTTATATGATAGAGGAGAGAAGCTGAGCTGTGTGATATATGGGGGTATATGATAGGGAGAGAAGCTGAGCTGTGTGATATATAGGGTTATATGATAGAGGAGAGAAGCTGAGCTGTGTGATATATAGGGTATATGATAGAGGAGAGAAGCTGAGCTGTGTGATATATAGGGGAATATGATAGAGGAGAGAAGCTGAGCTGTGTGATATATAGGGGTATATGATAGAGGAGAGAAACTGAGCTGTGTGATATATAGGGTTATATGATAGGAGAGAAGCTGAGCTGTGTGATATAGGGGGGGTATGTGATAGAGGAGAGAAACTGAGCTCTGTGATATAGTAGGGGTATATGATAGGAGAGAGAAGTTGAGCTGTGTCATATATAGGGGTATATGATAGAGGAGAGAAGCTGAGATGTTTGATATATAGGGGTATAGATAGAGGAGAGAAACTGAGCTGTGTGATATATAGGGAAGTATATGATGGGGAGAGAAGTGAGCTGTGTGATATATAGGGGTATATGATAAGAGGAGAGAAGCTGAGCTGTGTGATATATAGGGTTATATAATAGAGGAGAGAAGCTGAGCTGTGTGATATATAGGGGTATATGATAGAGGGAGAGCAAAGCTGAGCTGTGTGATATATAGGGGTATATGATAGGAGAGAAAGCGGAGCTGTGTGATATATAGGGGTATATGATAGAGGAGAGAAGCTGAGCTGTGTTATATATAGTGTAGGTATATAATAGGAGAGAAGCTGAACTATGTGATATATAGGGGTATATAATAGGAGAGAAAGCTGAGCTGTGTGATATATAGGGGTATATGATAAGAGAAGGGGTAGAAGAGAAAGCTGAGCTGTGTGATATATAGGGGTATATGATAGGAGAGAGAAGCTGAGCTGTGTGATATATAGGTGTATATGATAGAGGAGAGAAACTGAGCTCTGTGATATATAGGGGGTATATGATAGGGGGAAGAGAAGCTGAGCTGTGTGATATATAGGGGGTATATGATAGGGGAGAGAGAAGCTGAGCTGTGTGATATATAGGGGTATATGATAGAGGAGAGAAGCTGAGCTGTGTGATATATAGGGTATATAATAGAGGAGAGAAGCTGAGCTGTGTGATATATAGGGGTATATAATAGGAGAGAAGCTGAGCTGTGTGATACATAGGGTTATATAATGGAGGAGAGAAGCGAGCTGTGTGATATATAGGGGTATATAATAGAGGAGAAAAGCTGAGCTGTGTGATATATAGGGGGTATATGATGGAGGAGAGAAGCGGAGCTGTGTGATATATAGGGGTATAATGATAGGAGAGAGGCTGAGCTGTGTGATATATAAGGGGGATGGGGGAGGGAGGGAGGAGTGTGTATGGGGTTGATAGAGGAGAGAAGCTGAGCTCTGTGATATATAAGGGGTATAGGATAGAGGAGGAAGGAGCTGTGTGATATATAGGGGGTATATAATAGGAGAGAAGTGAGCTGTGTGATATATAGGGGGTATATGATAGAGGAGAGAAGCTGAGCTGTGTGATATATAGGGGTATATGATGGAGGAGAGAAGCTGAGCATAGTGTGATATATAGGGTTATATGATAGAGGAGAGAAGCTGAGCTGTGTGATATATAGGAGTATATATGAGGAGTATATTAGCTTTATATAAGGGGGTATATGATAGAGGAGAGAAGCTGAGCTGTGTGATCCATAGGGTTATAGAAAGAGGGAGAGAAGCTGAGCTGTGTGATATATAGGGGTATATGATAGGAGAGAAGCTGAGCTGTGTGATATATAGGGGTATATGATAGAGGAGAGAAGCTGAGCTGTGTGATATATAGGGGTATATGATAGGGGAGAGAAGCTGAGCTGTGTGATATATAGGGTATATGATAGAGGAGAGAAGCTGAGCTGTGTGATATATAGGGGTATATGATAGAGGAGAGAAGCTGAGCTGTGTGATATATAGGGGTATATGATAGAGGAGAGAAGCTGAGCTGTGTGATATATAGGGGTATAGAATAGAGAGAAACTGAGCTGTGTGATATATAGGGTTATATGATAGGGAGAGAAGCTGAGCTGTGTGATATATAGGGGGTATATGATAGAGGAGAGAAGCTGAGCTGTGTGATATATAGGGGTATATGATAGAGGAGAGAAGCTGAGCTGTGTGATATATAGGGGTATATGATAGAGGAGAGAAGCTGAGCTGTGTGATATATAGGGGTATATGATAGGGAGAGAAGCTGAGCTGTGTGATATATAGGGGTATATGATAGAGGAGAGAAGTTGAGCCGTGTGATATATGGGGCATATGATAGGGAGAGAAGTTGAGCTGTGTGATATATAGGGGTATATGATAGAGGAGAGAAGCTGAGCTGTGTGATATATAGGGTTATATGATAGAGGAGAGAAGCTGAGTTGTGTGATATATAGGGTTATATAATAGGAGAGAAGTTGAGCTGTGTGATATATAGGGGTATATGATGAGGAGAGAAGCTGAGCTGTGTGATACGTTATAGGGGTATATAAGTAGGGAGAGAAGCTGAGCCGTGTGATATATAGGGGTATATGATGGAGGAGAGAAGCTGAGCTGTGTGATATATAGGGGTATATGATAGAGGAGAGAAGCCGAGCTGTGTGATATATAGGTTACATGATAGAGGAGAGAAGCTGAGCTGTGTGATATATAGGGGTATATAATAGGGAGAGAAGCCGAGCTGTGTGTGATATATAGGTCTATATGATAGAGAGAGAAGTTGAGCTGTGTGATATATAGGGCTATATGATAGAGGAGAGAAGCTGAGCTGGGTGTGATATATAGGGTTATATGATGGAGGAGAGAAGCTGAGCTGTGTGATATATAGGTCTATATGATAGAGGAGAGAAGCTGAGCTGTGTGATATATAGGGGTATATGATAGAGGAGAGAGAAGCTGAGCTGTGTGATATATAGGGGTATATGATAGAGGAGAGAAGCTGAGCTGTGTGATATATAGGCTTATATGATAGGGAGGAGAGAAGCTGAGCTGTGTGGGATATATAGGGGTATATGATGGAGGGAGAAGCTGAGCTGTGTGATATATAGGGGTATTATATAATAGGAGAGAAGCTGAGCTGTGTGATATATAGGGGTATATGATGGAGTGAGAGTAGTTTTAGAGCTGTGATATATAGGGGTATATGATAGGAGAGAAGCTGAGCTGTGCGTTATATAGGGGTATATGATTAGGAGAGTAGTTGAGCTGTGTGATATATAGGGCTATATGATAGGAGAGAAGCTGAGCTGTGTGATATATAGGTATATATGATAGAGAAGGGAGCTGTGTGATATATAGGGGTATATAATAGAGAGAAGCTGAGCTGTGTGATATATAGGGGTATATGATAGAGGAGAGAAGCTGAGCTGTGTGATATATAGGGTTATATGGATAGAGGAGAGAAGTTTCGGAGCTGCAGGATATAGGGGTATAGGATAGAGGAGAGAAGCTTGAGCTGTATGGATATATAGGGGTATATGATAGGGAGAGAAGCTGAGCCATGTGATATATAGGGTTATATGATGGAGGAGAGAAGCTGAGCTGTGTGGGATATATATGGGTATATGATAGAGGAGAGAAGCTGAGCTGTGTGATATATAGGGTTATATGATGGAGGAGAGAAGCTGAGCTATGTGATATATATGGGTATATGATAGAGGAGAGAAGCTGAGCTGTGTGATATATAGGGCTATATGATAGGGAGAGAAGCTGAGCTGTGCGGATATATAGGTTATATGATAGGTTCTGGGATTTCGTGTTTCATGACACCAAAGTCTTGTAGTTAATCTACGTCTAAATAATCTAGAACCCTGAGATAAAATGTCTTCGCTTCGCTTTACTTTACTGCGCAGTTTTCTGACACCCACCTGACCAATCAAAGGAGTCCCTGACATTCTGGAGGTTTTACTGCCCGATAAGTCCTTGTCTAGTTTAGTAATTTGCTCATTCTCAGACTTGCTGACACGTAAAATGTTTATTTTAAACTTATTTTTGGCATTTTTGCTTTCTCCTCAAGTTTTAAACTTTTTCCTATTTCCGCTGTTAGTGGGGTGTTTGGTGTATAACATGACATGTGGAGCGGGTTCAGCTCCTGAGTCCACGCCCTATTGTCAGTATCCACATTCGCCAAACACGTATGGCGGATTGAGGGGTTGAAGGGTTAAGCCAAGTAACATTACCACATATGTGAGTCATACAATATCTCAGTCCTCAGACCCCGTGACCTCAGTAATATTCATGTCCTACAGATTTGACCATTGCCTGATCTTCTCTGCATCTAGAAAAATATTGTTTGTCTTACTTAAAACTTGAAGGGACCCTACACTAGAAATGAAAGCTCCAAGTATACAAGAAATATCACTGTCCTCGCGCTCTATCACTCTGCAGTCTTGT
The DNA here is from genome assembly GCA_947044405.1 of Leptodactylus fallax. Classification (NCBI taxonomy): domain Eukaryota; kingdom Metazoa; phylum Chordata; class Amphibia; order Anura; family Leptodactylidae; genus Leptodactylus; species Leptodactylus fallax. The sequence continues at coordinate 253,352 of CAMRHE010000980.1, read as the reverse complement.
ATGAACCCTGTCACCCCCGATCACATGATTACTCCATTTTATCAACCTATTTTGGCAAATTGACAGAATGCTCCATCATACAGATTCTCCATCATACAGATGCTCCATCATACAGATTCTCCATCATACAGATGCTCCATCATAAAAATTCTCCATCATACAGATTCTCCATCATACAGATGCTCCATCATACAGATTCTCCATCATACAGATGCTCCATCATACAGATTCTCCATCATACAGATGCTCCATCATAAAAATTCTCCATCATACAGATGCTCCATCATACAGATGCTCCATCATACAGATGCTCCATCATACAGATTCTCCATCATACAGATGCTCCATCATACAGATTCTCCATCATACAGATGCTCCATCATACAGATTCTCCATCATACAGATGCTCCATCATACAGATTCTCCATCATACAGATGTTACTTTATACAGATGCTCCATCATAAAAATTCTCCATTCTCCATCATACAGATTCTCCATCATACAGATTCTCCATCATACAGATTCTCCATCATACAGATGCTCCATCATACAGATTCTCCATCATACAGATTCTCCATCATACAGATTCTCCATCATACAGATGTTCCTTCATACAGATGCTCCATCATACAGATTTTCCATCATACAGATGCTCCATCATACAGATGTTCCGTCATATAGATGCTCCATCATACAGATTCTCCTTCATACAGATGCTACATCATACAGATGTTCCTTCATACAGATTCTTCTCATCATACAGATTCTCCATCATACAGATGTTCCTTCATACAAATTCTCCATCATACAGATTCTCCATCATACAGATGTTCCTTCATACAGATTCTCCATCATAAAGATGTTCTTTCATACAGATTCTCCATCATACAGATTCTCCTTCATACAGATTCTCCATCATACAGATTCTCCATCATACAGATGCTCCATCATACAGATGTTCCTTCGTACAGATTCTCCATCATACAGATGCTCCTTTATACAGATTCTCCATCATACAGATTCTCCATCATACAGATGCTCCATCATATAGATTCTCCATCATACAGATGCTCCATCATACAGATTCTCCATCATACAGATGCTCCATCATACAGATACTCCATCATACAGATGTTCCTTCATACAGATGCCCATCATACAGGATTCTTCCATCATACAGATGTTCCTTCATACAGATGCTCCATCATACAGATGCTCCATCATACAGATTCTCCTTCATACAGATACTACATCATACAGATTCTCCATCAAACAGATGTTCCTTCATACAGATGCTCCATCATACAGATACTCCATCATACAGATGTTCCTTCATACAGATGCTCCATCATACAGATTCTCCATCATACAGATTCTCCGTCATACAGATGTTCCTTTCCATACAGATTCTCCATCATACAGATTCTCCATCATTCAGATGTTCCTTCATACAAATTCTCCATCATACAGATTCTCCATCATACAGATGTTCCTTCATACAGATTCTCCACTACAAAGATGTTCTTTCATACAGATTCTCCATCATACAGATTCTCCTTCATACAGATTCTCCATCATACAGATTCTCCATCATACAGATGCTCCATCATGCAGATGTTCCTTCATACAGATTCTCCATCATACAGATGCTCCTTTATACAGATTCTCCATCATACAGATTCTCCATCATACAGATGCTCCATCATACAGATTCTCCATCATACAGATGCTCCATCATACAGATTCTCCATCATAGATGCTCCATCATACAGATACTCCATCATACAGATGTTCCTTCATACAGATGCCCATCATACAGATTCTCCATCATACAGATGTTCCTTCATACAGATTCTCCATCATACAGATGCTCCTTTATACAGATTCTCCATCATACAGATTCTCCATCATACAGATGCTCCATCATATAGATTCTCCATCATACAGATGTTCTCTCATACAGATTCTCCATCATACAGATGCACCATCATACAGATTCTCCATCATACAGATGTTCCTTATACAGATGCTCCATCATACAGATTCTCCATCATACAGTTTCTCCATCACAGATTCTCCATCATACAGATGCTCCATCATACAGATGTTCCTTATACAGATTCTCCATCATACAGATGCTCCATCATACAGATTCTCCATCATACAGATGCTCCATCATACAGATTCTCCATCATACAGATGCTCCATCATACAGATACTCCATCACATACAGATGTTCCTTCATACAGATGCCCATCATACAGATTCTCCATCATACAGATGTTCCTTATACAGATGCTCCATCATACAGATACTCCATCATACAGATTCTCTATGTATCAGCCTGACACCTACAAGTAGTATTTCTGCTATTCCACGGATTCTAGGCATCCCATTGATTTCCAGTGGCATCCACTGAGCAAACATACTAACCAAATAGCCACTATTTTAACCATTGAGCTACCATCCAAACCACTGAGCTACTGTGCTAACTCAAAAATGAGTCACTGTGCTAACTACTGAGTCACCATACTAACCACTGATCCACTGTGTTAGCCACTGGGTGACAATACTAACCACTGAGCTACTGTGCTAACTACATAGTTACTGCGCTAACCACTGAGCCACCATACTAACCACTGAGTCACTGTAAGTTAATTACTGAGCCACCAAGTAATATCCACTGAGCTATCAGGGCAATCCACTGAGCCACAATACTAACCACTGAGTCACTGTGTTAACCACTGAGCCACCATACTATCCACTGAGCTACTGTGCTAACCACTGAGCCACCACACTAATCACTGAGCTACTGTGCTAACTACTGAGCCTTGTAATAATACTGAGCCACTGTACTATCCACTGAGCAACCATACTAACCTCTGAACCACCATAATAACCACTGGAACTATAGTGCTAACTACTGAGCCACTGTACTAACCACTGTGCCACCATACTAACCAATGTGAGCCACCATGCTAACACTGAGCCAACATACTAACCACTGAGCTACCGCACTATACACTGAGCAGCTGTGCTACCACTGAGCCACCATACTAACCACTGAGCCACCATACTAACTTCTGAGCTAAATGCTGACCACTGAGACACCATGATAACCACTGAGCCAATTATACTAACTGCAGAGCCACTAAAGCGGAAATAAATTGTAACTATTGAGGCACCATATTAATCACTGAAATGTCGGGGAAGGGATAACTGCTGAGCCACTGCGCTAACCACTGACCCATTGGGGGGGGGGGCTGCTAACCACTGAGCCACCGTAGTAACTACCGAGCCATCATACTAACCACTGAGTCAGGGGCCCCATATTTAACCACTAAGCCACCATGCTAACCACTGAGACACCATGCCTAGCCAGCAGAGCCACTGTGCTAAAGCACTGAGGGGGGGGGCCCCCACCATACTAACCACTGAGCCACCATGCTAACTACTGAACCACCATGCTAACTAATGACACATCATGCTATTTATAGAGCCACTGTGCTAGGGCCTAAATTGCCACCATACTAACCACTGAGCCACCATACTAACTACTGAAACACCATACAATTTTTAGCCACCATGCTAACCACTGAGTTCTATCATGCTAACCACTGAGCAACTCTGCTAACTATTGAGGCACCATATTAATCACTGAGCTACCGTGATAACTGCTGAGCCACTGCGCTAACCACTGACCCATTGTGCACCACTGAGCCACCGTAGTAACTACTGGAGCCATCGTACTAACCACTGAGTCACCATATTAACCACTAAGCCACCATGCTAACCACTGAGACACCATGCTAGCTACAGAGCCACTGTGCTAGCCACTGAGCCACCATACTAACCACTGAGCCACCATGCTAACTACTGAACCACCATGCTAACCAATGAGCCACCATGCTATTTATAGAGCCACTGTGCTAGTAAATGTGCCACCATACTAACCACTGAGCCACCATACTAACTACTGAAACACCATACTAATTACAGAGCCACCATGCTAACCACTGAGTTATCATGCTAACCAATGAGCCACCATGCTAACCACTGAGCCACCATGCTAACCACTGAACCACCATGCTAACCAATGAGCCACCATGCTATCTACAGATCTACTGTGCTAGCCACTGAGCCACCATACTAACTACTGAGCCAGGACCAGACTTGTGGCCTCATACACAGGCCTGTAAAAAACATGGCTAACCTCACTGACCCAGCTCACGTTTGTGCAAATGGAGCCTAAGCCAATGGAATTGTGTAAAGTTGCCAAATCCTTCAAAGGGATTTTCCAGGTTTAATAGTTGATGACCCATCCTCAGGATAAGCCATCAATTGGCGAGGGGGCACTCGGGACCCGGCCGATCAGCTGTGTAAAGAGGCCACAGTATTCACTACTTACCAAGCACAGCTTGCAGTTCAACCCCAATCACATGAACTGGACTGAGCCGCAACAGACCATGTGACCAGTGAACGTGATGTCACATGACCTGAGTGTCGCTCAGGAAGTGCAGCTGAACTGTGAAGGGTCCGGGCATCAGACCCTACTGATCTCCAACTGATGACCTATCCTAAGGAAAGTTCATAAATCCTGAATTTTGGGTAAAATTCTGACTCAAAATGACAAAAATAAAATGTACAGGACAGAAGATTAAAGGTGAAATGAGCAAAACATGTTGTGACCTTAAAGGGATTGTCGGACCCAATCATGTTGTGACCTTAAAGGGATTGTTGGACCCAAACATGTTGTGACCTTAAAGGGATTGTCGGACCCAATCATGTTGTGACCTTAAAGGGATTGTTGGACCCAAACATGTTGTGACCTTAAAGGGATTGTCGGACCCAAACATGTTGTGACCTTAAAGGGATTGTAGGACCCAATCATGTTGTGACCTTAAAGGGATTGTCGGACCCAATCATGTTGTGACCTTAAAGGGATTGTCGGACCCAAACATGTTGTGACCTTAAAGGGATTGTGGGACCCCGGAGAGAACATAACCAGAGGTTTACAAATGGAGAAGGAAGAAACTTTGTAATACATTGTAATTGACAAAATTCTGTAGAACGTTGAGGACTTGTCCCGTAATCTGTGAGGCTCCGCCATGTAACGCTGTGATGTGTTACACGACACTTCCCCCTGCATATGTCGGCGACATGAATGGGGCTCTGGCTACCTTCTGCCTCACTTCATTAGTTACTGGGGTTTTCATTTTATGGCCCTTCACCTGGATCCTCCATACATGACGGCTGCGAGTATTTGCTGATGATGTTCCTGGCTGGTGATTGTAATGTTGTGTTATGGATGATGGTGACGTCGGGGAGCCCCCATAAGCTCAGGCAGCAGTTGGTTCCAATCTTCTCCCCATTGTCCTTTCTATAACGTCTGCCCCAACTTGTTCTGCGTCCTCACCTCACTGGGCAGAACATGCTAAAGACTGGACAACTGCATTACAGACGCAACATACAGGTCATGTCATAAAGTAGTGCAGTGATGTCATAGAAGGAGGAACAGTGATGTCACACAGTCCATGTAGCTGATTCGTTTATGTTTGGCTGCTGATGTCATAGAGGAGGCACGGTGATGTCACACAGTCCATGTAGCTGGTTAGTTTATGTTTGGCTGGTGATGTGACAGAAGATATGGTGATGTCACCTGGTCACCTCTTGCTGATTGGTTTATGTTTGGCTGCTGGTCACATCATAGAGGAGGCACGGTGATGTCACACAGTCCATGTTGCTATTTGGGTTATGTTTGTGGTGATGTCATAGAGGAAGAACAGTATTCTCACACAGTCCATGTAGCTAGTTAGTTTATGTTTGGCTGGTGATGTCATAGAGGGCATGCACAGTGATGTCCTTGAGTGAGTCCCAGTAGTGTCACCACAGTCCATGTTGCTATTTAGTTTATGTTTGGCTGGTGATGTCATAGAGAAGACACAGTGATGTCATACAGTCCATGTTACTAGTTAGTTTATGTTTGGCTGGTGATGTCATAGAGGAGACCTGATGATGTCATAGAAGTAGTGCAGTGATGTCATGGGAGGAACAGTGATGTCACACAGTCCATGTAGCTGGTTAGTTTATGTTTGGCTGCTGATGTCAAAGGAGGCACGGTGACTGTCACACAGTCCATGTTGCTAGTTGGTTTATGTTTGGCTGCTGATGTCATAGAGGAGGCACAGTGATGTCACACAGTCCATGTAGCTGGTTAGTTTACTGTTTGGCTGGTGATATCATAGAGGAGGAACAGTGATGTCACACAGTCCATGTAGCCTAGTTAGTTTATGTTTGGCTGGTGATGTCATAGAGAGTGTTGATGTCTACCGAGTAGTGCAGTGATGTCACACATTTCATGTTACTAGATTATTCTATTTGTGGTAATGTCATGGGGGGGGGGGGGGGGTATCACACAGTCCATGTAGCTGGTTAGTTTATGTTTGGCTGCTGATGTCATAGAAGGCACGGTGATGTCACACAGTCCATGTTGCTATTTTAGTTTTATGTTGGCTGGTGATGTGATAGAAGACACGGTGATGTCACACAGTCCATGTTGCTGGTTAGTTTATGTTTGGCTGCTGATGTCATGAAGGAGACGGTGATATCACACAGTCCATGCTTAACTGGTTAGTTTATGTTTGTGAGTGATGTGATGAAGACACGGTGATGTCACACAGTCCATGTTGCTGGTTAGTTTATGTTTGGCTGCTGATGTCATAAGAGGAGGCACGGTGATGTCACACAGTCCATGTAGCTAGTTAGTTTATGTTTGGCTGGTGATGTGATAGGAGGCACGGTGATGTCACACAGTCCATGTTGCTGGTTAGTTTATGTTTGGCCTTGAGTGATGCTGATAGAAGACACGGTGATGTCACACAGTCCATGTTGCTGGTTGGTTTATATTTTGGCTGCTGCTCACTCATAGAGGTAGGTGATGTCTACCCTGATCCATATTTTTTAGTTAGTTTATGTTTGGCTGCTGATGTCTGTTGAGGAGGCATGGTGATGTCACACTGGCTGCTCAGTTTCTGATTGGTTGGTGATGTAATAGAGGTCTTCTCTAATAAGTGGAATGACTTCCTTTTCAGGCATTAATAATGTGCTTTTGTCAGAAGCAAATTTATTACAACATCATCCTTATGATCTCTGAAATCTAAATGCCCTATAAATGTTGATCTTTCGGTGCCTGAAGAAGAAATTCAATAAAACAGCTAAAAATAAAGGAGATTCTCCGGAACTCTAATAATGATCCCTTGCAGCAGGGATAGATCTCCAATAGCCAATCAGTGGAGGTCTGACACCCAGGACCCCCGCTGATCAGATGATTTAAGAGGTTCCAGCATTCCAGACAAGCCCTGTGGACTCTTTCCTGCTTCCAGACAGTGCGCCACACATTTTATTGTGGCTGTGCTTGGTATTACAGCTCAGCCCCATTTGCTTCACTTAGACTGAGTTACAAACATGATGTCACATGGCCTGTGAAAGTAGAAATGGTGCTGACCCTTCCCCACGGCCCTTAAACAAGTGATAAGTGGGGGTGTAGGACCCTGCCCATCTGATATTGATGATCTGTCCTAAGGTCAGTCATCAATATTTAAGTCCCGGAAAACCCCTTTAAGGTTTGGATTAAGGTTTATCTCTTCAAGGCATTATAGTTTCTTATAGCTCAGTTAAATGGGTTGTATTAATAAAATAAAGAAGTGCGCCACCCCTCCTCATGGGCTTTTTATGGTATTGCACCTTCCTCATTCACTTGAATGGTAATAAGTTGCAATACTAGACATGACCATGGACCAGAGTGGCGCTGTTTCTAGAAATCTCATACAGTTCCTTTATATGACTATGCATAACAGCAATAAATTAGGTTGGGGTCTGGGCTTGGCCTTCCTTTAAAAAATCCATCACCGAGGTCCATCTATTCAGATCAAATGAAATCTGCCGCTGGGACAACAGTTAGCCCTGATGGCGTGATAAGCAAATCCTCTCAACCTTGTGGCTGTTTGTGCCAGGATTCATTGGTATAGGAACATTACAAGACAACAGCACCAAGGTGGCGCGTGTTAAGTGTGTCACCCTCTACCTCCTTGTGTCACCCCTCTACCTCATAGTTGTAAGCTCTTGTGTCACCTCTACCTCATAGTTGTAAGCTCCTTGTGTCACCTCTACCTCATAGATTGTAAGCTCTTGTGTCACACCTCTACCTCATAGTTGTAAGCTCTTGTGCTGCCTCTACCTCATAGATTGTGAAAGCTCTTGTGTCACCTCCTCTACCTCTCTTAGATTGTAAGCTCTTGTGTCACCTCCTCTACCTCATAGATTGTAAGCTCTTGTGTCACCTCATATACCTCATAGATTGTAAGCTCTTGTGTCACCCCCTCTACCTCTCCATAGATTGTAAGCTCTTGTGTCACCTCCTCTACCTCATAGATTGTAAGCTCTTGTGTCACCTCCTCTACCTCATAGATTGTAGCTCCTGTGTCATCTCCTCTACCTCATGGCTGTAAGCTCTTGTGTCACCTCCTCTACCTCATAGATTATAGCTCTTGTGTCACCTCTACACCTCATAGATTGTAAGCTCTTGTGTCACCTCACTCCTACCTCATCCTAGATTGTAGCTCTTGTGTCACCTCCCCTACCTCATGAATTGTAAGCTCTTGTGTCGCCCCCTCTACCCCAGATTGTAAGCTCTTGTGTCACCTCTACCTCATAGATTGTAAACTCTTGTGTCACCTCTACCTCATAGATTGTAAGCTCTTGTGTCACCTCATCTACCTCATAGATTGTAAGCTCTTGTGTCACCTCTAAACCTCATAGTTGTAAGCTCTTGTGTCTGCCCTCTACCTCATAGATTGTAAGCTCTTGTGTCACCCCTCTCTACCTCATAGATTGTAGCTCTTGTCTCACCTCACTCCTACCTCATAGTTGTAAGCTCTTGTGTCACCTCATTACCTCATAGATTGTAAGCTCTTGTGTCACCTCTACCTCATAGATTGTAAGCTCTTGTTCACCTCATTACCTCATGGATTGCCAGCTCTTGTAATGCCTCTACCTCTGGGTGTAAGCTCTTGTCAAAACTCTACCTCATAGATTGTAAATGCTTGTTCACCTCAACTCATAGATTATGGCTCTTGTTCACCCCCTCTACCTCATAGATTGTAAGCTCTTGTGTCACCTCCTCTACCTCATAGATTGTAAGCTCTTGTGTCACCTCCTCTACCTCATAGATTGTAGCTCTTGTGTCACCTCACTCTACCTCATAGACTGTAAGCTCTTGTGTCACCTCCTCTACCTCATAGGTGTAAAGCTCTTGTTCACCTCAAAAACCTCATAGATTGCCAAGCTCTTATTCACCCCCTCTGCCTCATAGTTGTAAGCTCTTGTGTCCTCCTCTACCTCATAGATTGTAAGCTCTTGTTCTCCTCCTCTACCTCATAGATTGTAAGCTCTTGTTCACCTCTACCTCATAGATTGTAAGCTCTTGTTCACCCTCTGCCTCATAGATTGTAAGCTCTTGTTCACCTCATATACCTCATAGATTGTAGCTCTTATTCACCTCCTTACCTCATAGATTGTAAGCTCTTGTTCACCTCCTGCCTCATAGATTGTAAGCTCTTGTGTCACCTCTACCTCATAGGTTGTAAGCTCTTTTCACCCCCTCCTCATAGATTATGGCTCCGTACCTCCTCTACCTCATAGGTTGTAAGCTCTTGTTCACCTCTACCTCATAGTCTGCCAGCGCTTTCCACCTCTACCTCTCCCATAGATTGTAAGCTCTTATTCACCTCATATACCTCACGGAGTGCCAAATCTTGTGTCACCTCTACCTCATAGCCTGTAAGCTCTTGTTCACCTCATACCTCATAGATTATGGCCTCTTGTGTCACCTCATTACCTCATAGATTGTAAGCTCTTGTGTCACCCCCTCTACCTCATAGATTGTAAGCTCTTGTTCACCTCCTCTCTTAGTTGTAAGCTCTTGTGTCACCTCCTCTACCTCATAGATTGTAAGCTCTTGTTCACACTCCTCTACACCTAGGAATTGTAAGCTCTTGTGTCATCTACCTCATGGGTGTAAGCTCTTGTTCATCTACCTCATAGATTGTAAGCTCTTTTGTCACCTCTACCCATAAGGTGTAAGCTCTTGTGTCACCTCCTTTTACCTCATAGATTGTAAGCTATTGTGTCACCTCCTCTACACCTCTGGTGCAAGCTCTTGTGTCACCTCTCTACCTCTCATAGATTGTAAGCTCTTTTTCACCTCCTCTACCTCATAGTTGTAAGCTCTTGTGTCACCTCCTCTACTTCATAGATTGTAGCTCTTGTGTCACCCCCTCTACCTCTGGGTGTAAGCTCTTGTGTCACCTCCTCCACCTCATAGTTGTAAGCTCTTGTGTCACCTCCTCTACCTCATAGATTGTAAACTCTTGTTCACCTCCTCTCACCTCATGTTGTAAGCTCCTGTATTACATCTCTCTGGTGTAAGCTCTTGTTCACCTCATATACCTCCATGGTGTAAACTCTTATTCACCTCTACCTCATAGATTGTAAGCTCTTATTCACCTCATACCTCATAGATTATGCTTTCTTGTTCACCTCTACCTCATAGATTATAGCTCTTTTCACCTCTACCTCATAGTTGTAAGCTCTTGTTCACCTCTCACACTCATAGATTGTAAGCTCTTTTCACCCCCTCTACCTCATAGATTATGGCTTTCTTGTTCAACTCATCTACCTCACAATTGTAAGCTCTTTCCACCTCCCTACACTCATAGGTTAAGCTCTTTTCACCTCCTCTACCTCATAGTTGCCCGCTCTTTTCACCTCACTCTACCTCATAGGTTGTAAGCTCTTTCACCTCCTCTACCTCATGTTGTAAGCTCTTTCTCTCACCTCTACCTCATAGTTGTAAGCTCTTTCACCTCCTCTACCTCATAGGTTGTAAGCTCTTGTCCTCTACCTCTCATAGGTTGTAAGCTCTTGTCACCTCTACCTCATAGTTGCTAGCTCTTTTCACCTCTACCTCATAGTTGTAGCTCTTGTGTCATCTAACCTCATAGGTTGTAAGCTCTTATTCACCTCTGCCATAGATTGTAAAGCTCTTTTCACCTCTACCTCATAGATTGTAAGCTCCTGTTCACCTCTGTACCTCATAGATTGTAAGCTCTTGTGTCACCTCTACCTCATAGATTGTAAGCTCTTGTGTCACTAACCTCATCTATCTGCAGGCTGGGGTGATATGCTGGTTCTGGTGACACTAACCTATCTATCTGCAGGGCTGGGGTGATATGCTGGTTCTGGTGACACTAACCTATCTATCTGCAGGGCTGGGGTGATATGCTGGTTCTGGTGACACTAACCTATCTATCTGCAGGGCTGGGGTGATATGCTGGTTCTGGTGACACTAACCTATCTATCTGCAAGGCTGGGGTGATATGCTGTACAGAATCTTGCGACACCATTACAACCTATTTGAAAGTAGTGGAAGAGTGAAGAAATCAGGCGATACCTTTTAGAGGCTAACTGAGTATATTTATAAGTAAGCTTTCAGGAGTACTCGCTCCCTTCATCAGACATGGTGTGATACAAGAACTGAAAATTAACAGATTTTTATACACATGGTTTTCAAAGCATTTTAGAGTCCTTAAAAAAATTGCAATCTAAGTAGAGAAGTTATTTACAACAGGTCAAAAAAACAGTCTGGAAACTTGTGGTGCGTGACGGAGGGATCAGTAATTCTTGCTGTTATCTGTTTGCTATCAGAGGTGATTTCCACATAGAGGCCTGTGGTGGGACATTGCACACACATTTATGAGGTACACCACATTGGAAGACCTGCAGGAGAATGTCCCCCTAATTCTGTGCACCTGTTGTGACTGTGGGATAGGTACACTGTCAGCGGTGTGGATGTGCTTGCAGGTCATGCACCTTTTATGTAGGCAAGGTGAGGTGCCATTTTCAGTTGGGGCCTTCAGGGCACTCCGGACGATAATGCGCCTCAGGTTTGGTGGTTGTCAAAAGGAAAGGAGAGGGGGACTGGAAATATGTCCTTGAGTCTGTTGTCCCTATGTAGCACAGGTTGGAGCTCCTTGGCAATCCTTCGTAGGATCTCCAGCTGTGGGTTGTAGGTGACAACTAGGGGCACTCGGGCTTCTTTCTGGGTCTCTCTATATGTGAGCAGACTGTCTCTGTTAATGGCTGCTGCTTTGTTTAATTGGTTGTCTGTCACTTTTGGTTTGTATCCCAATCTGAGAAATTTCATCCTCAGATCCAGGAGGTGCTTGTCCAGGTCTGTTTTGTCGGAGCAAATACGATTGTATCGTATAGCCTGGCTGTAGATTATAGATTGTCTTGTGTGCTTGGGGTGGAAGCTGTCGTTTCTCAGGTAGGCCGTTCTGTCTGTGGGTTTGTGGTATATTGATGTGAGTAGCCGGTGGTCTTTAATGTATATTGTGGTATCCAGAAAGTGAATTTCACTCCCTGAATAGCTAAGTTTAAGGTTGATGGTCGGGTGAAAGTCATTGAAGTCATTATGGAATTGAAGTAGGGCCTCCTCACCTGCAGTCCAGATGACAAGGATATCATCGATATAACGAAGGTAAATCATAGGTTTGGTGGCGCATGTTGATAAATATGTTCCTTCCATTTCTGCCATAAAGAGATTTGCATATTGGGGTGCACATCTGGTCCCCATTGAAGTTCCCATTCGCTGTAGATATAGATCCTCTCCAAAGGTAAAATGGTTGTGGCTAAGGATGAATTGTATGAGCTGGTTACTGGTTCTGTTGGGAGGTTTTGTTTTGCCAGGTGTACCCGACATGCTGCAACTCCATCCTTGTGGGGAATGTTAGTATACAGGGATTCCACATCCATGGTGGCCAAAATGGTACCTCAGGTAGAGGGCCCAGGGCATTCAGTTTGTTAAGAAGGTCAGTGGTGTCCTGGATATAGCTTGGAGTATCCTGACAAGGGTTTTAGGAGATTTTCCACCCAACCTGAGATGTTTTCTGTCAGTGTCCCAATGCCAGAAATGATAGGCCTCCCAGGGTTGCCATCTTTGTGTATCTTTGGGAGCATATAGAAGCAGCCCGGCCTGGGATCTTGTGGGATAAGTCCTTTTACCTGATTCTGGATCTTTGCGCCCCCTTTGTCAGCTGGTTTTATTATTATATCCTGATTTTCTTTCAGTGATGTAATAGCCTTCTGTTCCTGCAGGGTTAGGTTATGCACCTGTTTCTTTTGTTTCTCCAGGATTTCTGATTTTACTTTGCTTCTGAAACAGTCAATATATTTATCCAGTGCTGTGTGTAATAAGCATATCCTGAAGTTTCTAGTAGTATATATATATATATATATATATATATATATATATATATGGATCTGGCTTTCATTCTTGTATTATTTCAATGATGATTTAGGGTCTAAATTTCTCTGTTCTTTTGTTGTTATAGGAAATTTTTTATATTTAACAAGAGCTAATTCAGATCTTATTAATTGTCTGTGTTCTGCGAATTGCCATGAATTCGCCTTTGCATTTTGTTAAGAAGAAGATGTCGTTGAGCAGTGGGTTTTGCGGTGGTCATAAATAAATTCCAGTTAAGAGCATAGTAAATACAGATGCAATAGAAATTTTGTTCTCCAGCAATGGTGCATAAAAGAGAGGGAACATTGCTGGGCGGGAAGAAGGGCAAATCTTCCTCTCCTGATTAAATCTGTGATGATTAAACTTGCTTCTCCTAGAATATCATTGCCCACATTTACATGGAGATCTCAAAGCAAAGTGTATACCCCCATATTTTACAGTTGCAAAGGCCGCATTAGAGCTAGAATATATCGCACGTTCTGGATCCCGCATATCTGCGCCTGATTCAAGATTTACACTAGCCTACTAGGCATTGATTTTGGGGGGTATAAGGGGGGCCATATACAGGGGTGTACTACACTTGACTCCTATAAATTTTTATTTGATATACATTCAAAATGGAAATGGGTCTTAGTGTAACTGCCTAACATGGTTGCCATTATGTCTAATTACTATACTACGTGAAACTGATTGTCTAATTCAGTACGTAGTATGGTATTTATGGTTCCCATTACTACGTTGTAAACCTACCTATAGATGCAGTATGGCACTGTTTCTAGGATAGTCTCATTTAATACATTTTGTAATTCTCCACCTCATTTCCTTAGTGCATGTATTGTAGGATTCGAGAAGTGTCCATGTCCATGTCATGTCTTTTGCAACCTAAAATTACACTTGGTCATTGGCAAACCTTCAATAGAGAATGTAAGTTTGTTATGGCTTATGATAAACTGAGAGTCATCTCAGGTGTAATTACTTTCTATTGAAGGTGTCCTTGTCCAAGGTGGGGCCATATCATTTCTGCCTATTCCAGCTCAGAGGAGCAGACTCATGAAAGACGAAGTCTCCCCGCTGAGGTAAGCCAGATGGAGAATGGATTCAGCTGAGACAATGGTTATGTGGATGTTTCCTTGAGAATTTGTGTGTGTGCTCAAATGCAGAGACAGCAGAAGACAGAGATGAGATAGTTTCTGATGGTCATGTGGTGGTGTTCGTAGGTTCTGCCAAGGGGGGGGGGGGGGGGGGGATCTGTGTGACATGTCCCAGTCCTTTCTGTCTCTATTCTCCAGGAAATAAGAAGAGATTGTATCAATTCCTTCTAGAATCCAGGTTGAGATGAGAAGGAAAGCAGAGACAAAGGAATTCTCTTTAGCTCAGCCCCTGTTCATCGCTGTGGGGCATTCAAAAGTGGTACCGCAAGAAGATGACGTATCAGAAGATTTGCCAATCTGCGCACCATGGAAAGACGGGGGGTCAAGAATTGCTGATATCAGTTCAGTGGTTCTGCAAAATAATGCTGGGACTGGGACGTTTACTTCAATTATTTCTCGGATGTCTTACCCAATCCTTGTTTAAAGATTCAAAACTCTTCTTGTCAGAAGATAATGATTTAAAAAAATATTAATATTATAGTAATTATTTTTTATTTGGCTGGTGTGCGGTGTTAAGTTATGTTTTATGTAAAATTAAGCCATAGAAGAGTATGTAAGGGCGGTGAAAAGGCTTGGCAACTTCAGTTTTCCGGAGTTTCAGTAGTATTCCAAAAAATGTTGCTTCATGTACAATAATATTTCAAGGGAGAAAACCAAAAGATGGGATATTTTGTATCCATGTTAATAAAATGTTTTAGATTGTGTGAAAGGAAAGTTCTAGATTGAAGGTTTGCATTGTTTTTATGGTAATTTAGGACTGAAAAATACTTAAAGAACAAAAATAATATTAGTTAAATAGTGATAATCGCAGTGAATTAAAGACTTCAGCTATTAATATTTGAAGGTAAGAATATTACAGCATCATAAATTTTACAGTCAAATTGAGTAGGACGCCATGATAAGAACCCTGAGGACTTTATGTTTAGTCAATGACTTTCACTAGGTAATATAGGATCTGCTGAATGATGGATCTGTATAGTGAAGCATGAATGAATTATGGCCACAATGTAGCTACAAATATCTTATAATAGGATACAAAATGGGAGGTGTTGTAATATCTCCATAATCTAACTTGGGGTAACACCAGAAGGAGTTCTGTAGGTGGGTCATGAGAAGGTGGCAGACAGGGTGTATTAGTTTCTGATGTTTTGTGGACAGTCCTCCCCTTATACTTTCTGCTTGTTTATGGATTATTGCTTGAGAGCTTGGGTGGCGCTTCTGTTCCCATCAGTTTTTGACGCCTTTAAAACATGCCTGGGTATGGTCACCTATATTACCGAATCTCTCATTGAGTTTATTATGACTCATATGGGTGACTGGCTCGTTCTAGGGGGGGGGGGGGGGTTTTTTGGACCTTAGTTCTTTTTTTTGACATCTTTTGAAATGGCTTTCAGTCTGCCTATTGTGATGAAATTTTCTTCTTGAAATTGTTATGGCTGTAATAAAAAGTTCCTATCTAAGCAAAGTTTACTGTAAATGCTTAGGTCTGTTGTGTTGGCTGCTCACTCAGTCCTGTTTCTTGTAGTCTTCTGGAATGGCTATAGAAACTGTCATGATCTGTGATGATTGCAGGACGTTTAGTCTATTGTGCACACTCCACTGTGTCCTGCCTTTAGGGGTCTTCTAATATACGCCTAATGACCTGATCTCATCGAGGAAAAAATTTTATTTTACTACTATACTTTACTTCTTATTTAGTATTTTAATACATTTTTCATTGTGTCATTTTTTTACATGGACGTTCTAGTGTTATTTCTTTAGACTGTAGATATTTCTTCTTAAAAAATATTTCTGCCTATGGCTTTAGCAAAGGGATTTCAACATACTTTTGCATAAAAACAAGGTTTCACCACTCTGCATAGAGGAAATTACCACATGCGTACCTCTGTTATCTGTCCACTTGTTCTACTTGATGCAGGTCTTTTGATGTAGGCACAAAGAGTATTATGTCCTAATGGTTTTATTTATGGGATATAATCTATAGATTGGGGTGAGATAAAGTAAAGCTAATGGTTTTATATCAGGTCTGTCCACACAATCTACATCACAAGAGTCATGGTAGGATCAATGGCAAAAAATGCCCTTGCAGAAATTGTCATTGTTCCTCAACATGTGAATTTGACATTGTGAATGTGGAACTTCCATTTCATTGGAAAGATTTGCTTGGCAATGTCACTAGGCTAAGTGGTTTCCTGGTGATCACTGTTCCATTCCTATAGATTCGCTATCATTTCAATGATCCAGCAGGCTCTGGCTACCTCTAGAGTAATCGATGTACACTGACAACTGTCCTAAGAAGGAAGAGACCCGCGGTGTGACACTGAAGGGTGTGGTGGGGGGAGGTCAGGTCAGGCAGAGTATGTTGAGATGGTGGTAGTGTCAAGGTAGGCAGCAGATTCAGAGTCTGTATACAGGCATAGGTCAGCGCGGTGGGTTAGGAAGAAGGTCTAAAGCTGGAAACGGGTAAATATGCATAGAAACACTTTTACAGCAAACTAGGAACCTTTTGCTCAGGCACCTTCCAATAGGCCCAAACGTGAAGGGAAATTACCTGGTGGAAATAATATAAGGTTTACAACTTTTGAAGGGCCAGTACACTCTACAGGAGCAACTGGTGCACAGAGAGAGCCAGGCAGCAAAGGAGGAGTAAGTCATGGCTAGCTGATGCTACCTGAGGTAAACATTAAAGTATATGGGGAATTTTATATATTGACAAATGGCACTATTAGTGCTGCATTCACCAGTTATACCTATTTTCACTTTCGGAGGATTACATCAAAATGGCTACTACATCACCAGTTCATGCCTGCAGTTTCTTTTCTATATGGGACCGTGTAACTGGCTAAACACCTAACCTCAAGGTGCCAAACTCTTCCCACTATTGTCATATTTAAAAGGGAAACCTTGCTGGCTTGTTTCCGAGAGGGGATGAGGGTTTTCTGGGTCCTATATTATGTTCTGCAAACAGAGCTTGAGGTTATAATGTTTGTGGGGCTGGTTTTTACAATTCTTCTGAGACATCTGGAAATTTTGAGCTTGTTAGCAATTTCCCAGTCCCCATAGCTTTAATTTGTCATGCAGTAGGGAGTGTGGTCGTGATTCACTGTGCAAATGCTGCACCAGGATGAAGTGGTTAATCAATGGGCGAGATCTGTGGTCTACGATGGATTGATGGCAAAAAACTGTTCCATTAATACATTTCCAATGCTTCCTACCATTATACTGCTAATGTGACTAGGTCAGCAGCCAAAAATCTGCACCTAAACCTGCCCTCTAAACCCTGGTCTGTGTATGAAGGGGAAAAATCTCAGATACAAGAGTTTCAGGGTCTTCGGCTTAAAAATAGCTACACTTTTTTCTAACTGGACAACCCCTAAAGGCTGTATTCACATATTCCTGAAAAACCATCTCAATCTTATATCTTACGGATTCAAAGTGATTTAACTCTGATTGGGGTGACATTTATTTGTTCAGTGTGGCAAAGGATAGTGTCAATAAGGTCTGGTAAGGTATTGGTCTATCCATGAACAGATCCAGACAACCAAATGGGGAGGCATGGCATATCAGGTGTGGCGCGGCCCCAAAAACCATGCAATAATAGCACAACCACTCATATACGTGTAGAACTGTGTCTGGTGGGCACCTTGGCCTTGTTCCAACAGCTGGTAAATGAGGGTACTACTGAGTTTGGGTCGATGACTTTTCCTAAGTGGGTTGGGGATCCATTCTTGTAGTCTAGTGAATGCTCCTTTTAGTAGCTTCAGATTTCTCTTCATGAAAATTTCCATGATTATATGTGAGGATCTTCTTATCTGGAGTGACATTGAGCAGGTTTACAAGACAATGTTGGCATGTGCACTATCAAATCCAAGTGTGACACCGAGCATTTTCTGTTTTTTTTGTGGAGACGAGATAACCAAGACTCAGGGGCATCTGCACCTTTTGTATCTGTGCAGTTAACCTCCTTTTGCGCCTGCCCTTTGGTGATCCCTTCATGATATTGTAAACTTTGTTGTGATTAATCTGGGGGGGAAAAAGACGGCGAAGATGATTAAAGACGACAGCTGAGAATTACAGAGGCACCAAAACATCCCAAGCCAAAGTTATGCAGAAATGAAAAATGCCATTCAGCTTATATCATCCATGAGGCGATGGTAAGGTTTAGGAGGCCCCCCCCGAGTTCTCCTCACCATTATTGATGGTGGTTAAAGTGTCAAATTAGTCCGGCTGTTAATCCAACATAGTGAAAGTTATATTGTAATGGCAATTGGCGTAATTCTTAAATTCATACCAGATGGACATAGCAAAGGGGACATTTTCTTGTTTCATCCCTTGTCAAAAATGTAATAGCATTGAAGCAAAAACTTTATTTCCAAAGTTTATTGTAACACAAGATTCCCCAGAAATGAGATGGACAGAGTGATTTCCATAATAGCTGGGTTCATTGTAGGCACTAAGTAATAAGTGCTCTAGTTTTCTCTTGGGGTATACTCGGGGGGTAATGAGTATTGTAGGTGACCACTTATAATAGTATCTGTAATTTGGCCTAGAGGAGTTTCCAGAAGTGGCGCTACGTTCCACCTTAATGGATATGCATATATCTAATGAGGCTTAATCCTTTGGTTTCTGTTCTATCAAGTGGATAGTAGTCATCTGCCAGTGGAACTGGTGACGACAATGTTGAAAGTGGAAAATCAGATTGGTGTAGTTTGGATCACTGGATCCATCCATGAAAGTCACTTCCACTTACGCTTGTCAACTGGTTTATCCACTAAACAAATCCTTGGCCCAAGTCAAGGTGGCTCTCTTTCAGCTAGTTGACATATGTGTAGCCCCACTCTACCTGCCCTCTTTGTTGCAGAGGGGGAGCCCAGGTGGAGCTAGCAACCAGATTGGGTTTCCTTTCACTTTGCAAGGGGGAATTCAGTTCTAGACCCCCCTGGGGCTCTTGACTTGGGGTCTCGGAGCCCCTATACTTTAGTGAGGGCATAGGGACGACACTTATATTTTTGTGAAGCTCACTTTCAATCTCTCTTATTGGTTACAAATACGTTGCACCATGTTGACAGACTGAGCTTGGTCTATAGGATAGTTCTGGGAGATCTGTGTTGTAAGGAAAGCACGAGCAGGCGGCTTCTATACTTCTATAGTAAATGTATTCAGGGTTAGGTAGGTAAGGAGACATTTCCTAGAGTAGTCTCTCAAGGGTACAGACGAGGACATTTTCTTTAATACGCAGAAGTCTCGTGATATGTGCTATTTGACTGCCGATGACAAGTTTAGTAGGGTGTAGGCGTTCAAGGGAAGTCTTATATAGGCAGCTGCCAAAATATGGCAATGGTCAGTTTATTTGCTAGGAATTTGGGATCACTAGTCATTCATCCTCTTGCAGTCATCACATTGGGGTATGGGCGTTCTTACTTGGCAGTGGGGGGGGCCGTTGTAGCTGTGAGCCGGAGCCTAGAAAAAAGGCTATGCACTCAATCTCTAGAGAGCCGGGCATTGCACTGGTGAGCTAGGGGGGGGGGGGGGGGCAACCAGGCTCCCGCCATAATCTGATGCCAGATTAATCCTGATCCATGGCTTATCATCGGAATTTGTGCAACCACCAAGACTGACATCTGCTTCAGAAGGAACTAATATTCATATATATTTAATACTGGATCAGCTGTTTAGAGCGGTAGACGCATGAGATACGTGATGTCACATTGACTGGTCGCAACTCATTCTTATTCTAGTCATACCCAAGGAAAGGCAGCTCTGTTGTGCTGGGTGGACATAGAACTAATAAAGAATAGGCCCCAGTAGGTAAGGGCCTGAGTAGTATCTGTAGGAGTGGCCTCATGTCACCTTGCATACGGCACTCTTTCTATGACATTACCTATAGAGATACACATTAACTATAAATATTTTTGTATATTGCTGGACAGCAGGGGCCATATTTTGTTCTTTACACGGGGCCTTTCTGTCCTTCTGCTGTGGGATCTCTACATGAAATCCTGCAGCGGATTTAATTGTATAAATGGCTTACTTTTTTCAATTGTGTTTTATCTCCTGCAGTGAAAGTATGAAAATGCACAATGGGGGTAAAGAAATGGACCAGATTATTTTTATATCTTCACTGGCCATTCGATCACTAACCAGACTTGTATATCGTGTAGGTTCTTGTGCTGGTTCCATTCTACGGGGGGGGGGGGGGGGGGGGGGGGGGGGAGTCCGACCACACTGGTGTGGACCCCGACCCACGCTGTCCGTACTTGCCCGCCGCCGGGGCCACACCTTGTACGAAGGTGATCTTCTGTCTGTTGACTTTGACCCCATGTAACAGAATCATATTGAGTGTCTCAGAAACAGTCACATGGATTTCCATAGGTGAGAATTCTTCCATGTGAACAGTCACTTACACTGGGACTGGGTCATGGAGACCGGCAATTTATTATACTCGGGGGATGATTAATTCTATTTTATAGATTATCCAGGAATTTACGATGATTTTTATCTTTGCTGCCTAGTGCATTTGGATTACTATCTGTGAACTATCCCATGAAGATACACAGGGATAGTGCCGGGGGATTGGAGTAATGTCATCTGGAAAAGCGCAGTAATGACACATGATATTTCAATGAGCTGAGCCATTGTAGACAGCGGCCATGTGGCCTGCAGGTGCTAATAGTGTTCAGACGGGGATTATTCATATACGACGCTGGCTGGGCTGATAATTTAAGCATTGCTTACTGTCGCATGGTGCTTTTAGCTGCTACGCCATCTTTTTATCATTATTTCCCCACAGTTGGCCCTTTTTCAGAACCCTGATTGTCATATGAGACACAAGGATTGAGAATCTGTGTGGAACGCTTCTCAGAAAGTTTCAACTTTCTAATTATGTCTAAATGTAGGAAAAAAAAAAAAAAAAACCTGGCTGAAAGCCCTCATCCATCAGACTCCCTATCGTTTATCCCAAAATGTGTAGGCCAACACATTAGCTTGTGGATTAACATAGGCAAAAGGGCAATGACACACAATAAAGGGGTTTGTCATTGCCCAAGAGGATGTAGCTATCCATAGTGGTGTACTCCCACCTAAAATTTGGTCTAGAGTGATACCACCGCACAGGATGCCATTATCACAGTGACACCATATACTAGGATATCATATGGAATAGCGATGTTCAAGTATATTGGTAGATAGCACAATACAGTGATGTCATATATCCAGAGATAATACAATAGCGATGTCATAGTATTGTATTTACTGTACATGGGACATAGTGATGTCATTAAGTATTGCAGGATAATACATAGGGGATAAAACAGCTATACAGGATATACACATTATTGCGATGTCATACTACAGAGATATCATATATACAGGCTATCACAGTATACAGATAATACTACTCACAGTGATGTCATGGCATAGGATATCATTACACAGTGATGTCATATACAGAGATACACAATACAGTGATGTCATATAGCAGTGATGGATTATATACAGTGATGTCATATATGTGGATAATACACAGTGATGTCTACAGCATGGTGATAATACACATATGTATACCATGGTGCATGGTGATAATTAATATACACAGGTACAGAGATAATACACACAGTGATGTCATGTAGTACAGGGATGTATTAATACAGTGAGACCAAACATATATATGCATAATACACACAGTGATGTAAATACAGTATTAGATAATACAATGTCATATTATACACATACAGTGATGTTACAGCATTGGTGATGTCATAGTACAGGATAATACACACAGTGATGTTACAGTACAAAGATACTACATTACAGTGATGTCATAGCACAGGATACATTACAGTGATGTCATATACAGAGATAATACATACAAGGATATATATATATATATATATGATGTCATATACATGATAATACATTCACAGTGATAAAACAGTACAGGATAATACATACAGGGATACACATATACAGAGATAATACACATAAGGATAAAATATATATTAGCTGGTTACATACAGTGATGGTGTACACATGTGATGTAATTACATTACAGTGATATACAGAGATAATATACACAAGTGATGTCATAGCATGTGATGGTTACATTACAGTGATGTCACAGTACATGATAATTACATTACAGTGATAAAAACATATATTAGGATATACACACAGTGATGTCATTATACAGACTAATACACACAGTGATGTCATATATATGCATAATACACACAGTGACATCACAGTACATGATAATACATTTACAATATGTGATAATACATTACAGTGATGTCATATACAGGATAATACATACAGTGATTAACACTATATTGTGATAATACATACAGTGATGTCATTCAGGATTTCATATTTTAGGTATATACAGAGATACGTTAATATATACAGTACAAAAATAACACATAGTGATGTCATTAAGTATTAGATATATATTTACAAGATGTCATATACACACAGTGATGTCATATATTATGAGATATATTAATACAGTGATTATATATTAAGATATTACATACAGGATAAGTCATTGTTTACAGGATGTTAATATACAGTGATGTCATATATTGTGATATCACACAATAGTGATGTCACTAAGTATGTGATATTAAATACAGTGATAAAACATATATTGTGACTATTACATTATGATGTTACAGTACAGATATTATATTAATAGTGATAAAAGGATATATTAATTATAGTGATGTCATATTATATTGTATAATACCTAATAGTGATGTCACAGCATTGCAGCATAATGCACATAGTGATGTCATATATCTAGGATATTCCACATATTAGTGAAATTTACAGAGATATTACATATAGATGCATAAATAATATATTATATTAATACAGTGATGTCATACAGAGCATAATACATTATTATGATGTTACAGTATAGAGATAATACATTGTGCGATGTCACAAGGTTGCATTAATCACACACAGTGATGTCACACTACAGAGATAATACGCCACAGTGCATGGTCATAGCTATATGTGATAATACACAGCCAGTGAAACAGAAAGTACAGGCATAATAATAATAGTTGATTATCACAGTACAGGGATAATACACACAGTGAGCCCAAAAAACTACAGTACAGGATGTACGCACAGTGATGTCACCAGTAACAGGATACACAGTGATGTCACAGTACAGCATAATATTAATACAAATAACAGTACAGGAGATAATACATACAGTGATGTCACAGCAGCTGCACAGTGATGTCACAGTACAGGATAATAAAGGCACAGTGATGTCACAGTACTGTGACATCACTGTGCGTATTTATCCTGTACTGTGACATCACTGTGCGGGTATTATCCTGTACTGTGACATCACTGTGTGTATTATCTCTGTACTGTGACATCACTGTGTGTATTATCCTGTACTGTGACATCACTGTGTGTATTATCCTGTACTGTGACATCACTGTGCGTATTATCCTGTACTGTGACATCACTGTGTGTATTATCCCTGTACTGTGACATCACTGTGTGTATTATCCTGTACTGTGACATCACTGTGTGTATTATCCTGTACTGTGACATCACTGTGCGTATTATCTCTGTACTGTGACATCACTGTGTGTATTATCTCTGTACTGTGACATCACTGTGTATTATCTCTGTACTGTGACATCACTGTGTGTATTATCTCTGTACTGTGACATCACTGTGTGTATTATCCTGTACTGTGACATCGCTGTGTGTATTATCTCTGTACTGTGACTTCACTGTGTGTATTATCCTGTACTGTGACATCACTGTGTGCATTATCTCTGTACTGTGACATCACTGTGAGTATTATCCCTGTACTGTGACATCACTGTGTGTATTATCCTGTACTGTGACATCACTGTGTATATTATCCTGTACTGTGACATCACTGTGTGTATTATCCTGTACTGTGACATCACTGTGTGTATTATCCTGTACTGTGACATCACTGTGTGTATTATCCCTGTACTGTGACATCACTGTGTGTATTATCCTGTACTGTGACATCACTGTGTGTATTATCCTGTACTGTGACATCACTGTGTGTATTATCTCTGTACTGTGACATCACTGTGTGTATTATCCCTGTACTGTGACATCACTGTGTGTATTATCCTGTACTGTGACATCACTGTGTGTATTATCCTGTACTGTGACATCACTGTGTGCATTATCTCTGTACTGTGACATCACTGTGAGTATTATCCCTGGACTGTGACATCACTGTGTGTATTATCCTGTACTGTGACATCACTGTGTGTATTATCCTGTACTATGACATCACTGTGTGTATTATCCTGTACTGTGACATCACTGTGTGTATTATCATGTACTGTGATGTCACTGTGTGTATTATCCTGTACTGTGACATCACTGTGTGTATTATCTCTGTACTGTGACATCACTGTGTGTATTATCCTGTACTGTGACATCACTGTGTGTATTATCATGTACTGTGACGTCACTGTGTGTATTATCCTGTACTATGACATCACTGTGTGTATTATCTCTGTACTGTGACATCACTGTGTGTATTATCCTGTACTATGACATCACTGTGTGTATTATCCTGTACTGTGACATCACTGTGTGTATTATCTCTGTACTGTGACATCACTGTGTGTATTATCCTGTACTGTGACATCACTGTGTGTATTATCATGTACTGTGACGTCACTGTGTGTATTATCCTGTACTATGTCATCACTGTGTGTATTATCTCTGTACTGTGACATCACTGTGTGTATTATCCTGTACTATGACATCACTGTGTGTATTATCTCTGTACTGTGACATCACTGTGTGTATTATCCTGTACTATGACATCACTGTGTGTATTATCCTGTACTGTGACATCACTGTGTGTATTATCTCTGTACTGTGACATCACTGTGTGTATTATCCTGTACTGTGACATCACTGTGTGTATTATCATGTACTGTGACGTCACTGTGTGTATTATCCTGTACTATGACATCACTGTGTGTATTATCTCTGTACTGTGACGTCACTGTGTGTATTATCCTGTACTATGACATCACTGTGTGTATTATCCTGTACTGTGACATCACTGTGTGTATTATCCTGTACTGTGACATCACTGTGTATATTATCCTGTACTGTGACATCACTGTGTGTATTATCTCTGTACTGTGACATCACTGTGTGTATTATCCTGTACTGTGACATCACTGTGTGTATTATCTTTGTACTGTGACATCGCTGTGTGTATTATCTCTGTACTGTGACATCACTGTGTGTATTATCCTGTACTGTGACATCACTGTGTGTATTATCCTGTACTGTGACATCACTGTGTGTATTATCCTGTACTATGACATCGCTGTGTGTATTATCTCTGTACTGTGACATCACTGTGTGTATTATCTCTGTACTGTGACATCGCTGTGTGTATTATCCCTGTACTGTGACGTCACTGTGTGTATTATCCTGTACGGTGACATCACTGTGTGTAGACCAGAATTTTTTAGGTGAGAGCACACCACTATGGATGGCCACATCCTCTTTGGGGTGTGACAAACCCCTTTATTGTGTGTCATTGCCCTTTTTGTGACATCCACAAGCTAATGTGTTGGCCACACACATTTTTGGGACATAAAACGATAGGGAGTCTGATGGATGAAGGAGCTTTCAGCCAGGCCCGGGCGGTCGCCTGGTACGTGTGGTCCTCCAGACCTTTGGGCCGTGTCGTGCACCAGGGTTGAACTCTTCCTCTGCGACGTTCCTGGCGAGGATTCTCCAATCCTTGTGTCTCGCACTGCCCTAGGACAATCCCGGGATCTGTACAAACTAAAGGGGCCAACTGAGCATGGGGCGTAAATGTATAACTCAGCAACAAAGGTGGCGATAACTGGCCCAGACACCATGTATTACTGTGCGGCAGTCAGCCAAGGTTGTGCGGGGGTATCAGCAGCCAGGCGTCCGTATAAGATGAACTTGTCCCCGTCTGTTCATTATCACACCTGCAGGCCATGACCGCTGTCTGCAATGAGCTCAGCTCCGTGTCCTATCATGTGTCATTGCACGCCTGGTGGACAACACGGATGACAATGCAAACTCCAATGAGCCGCCGGCGAGGCTTCCCCTGGTGGTATCTTCATGGACATAGTTCACAGATAGTAAATCCAAATGCACTAACGTAGCCAGGATGCCGATCGATCGTAAATTCCTGGACAGTCTATAAAAATAGGAGTAATAAATCCCCCGGAGTATAATAAATGTCGCGGTCTCCATGACCCGGGTCCCAGTGTAAGTGACTGTTCACATGGAGGAATTCTCACCTATGAAATCCATGTGACATTGTTTCTGAGGCCGCAGCTCTGTTCTGTTACATGGGGTCAGAATCTGAGGCAGAAGATCACCTTAAATTCCTGGGTGTGGCCCCGGCAGCGGGCAGGAGTCTACGGACAGCACGTGGGTCATTGTCTGACTCCTAGAGGGTCCCCTGGTCAATGGTCGGACTCCCCTGCGGTTCTAGCACAGTGACTATGGACCGTAGGGTGGTCAGTAGACCAGCACACACTAGGGCCACACATTGTAAGTCTGGTTAGTGATCGGCAGAATGGGCGCAGTGAGGTGTCCGGCGCTTTTGGTCAGTTTCTTACCCCCCCCCCCCATTGATGCATTTTTCATACTTTTCACTGCAGGAGTAAAACCTGTGGAGAAAAGTCGCCATTTTTGCTGTAGGTGCATCCGCTGCAGGATTTCATATTGGGGACGTCCCACAGCAGCAGGGGCAGAAGAGGGCCCCGTGTAAGAACCAAAATATGGGCCCCTGCTGTCCAACAACTTATACAGAAATATTTATAGTTAGTGTGCCGTATATATTCTATAGGTAATGTCATAGAAAGATTGCTGCGGCATCCAAGGTGACAGCGGGGCCCTTTCCTACTGGGCCCTCACCTACTGGGCCCTTACCTACTGGGCCCCTGTGCTATTAACGCTATGTCCACCCAGCACAGCAGGCTGCCAGCTCCGCCCCATTGACTAGAATAAGAATGAGTTGCGACCAGTCAATGTGACATCACGTATCTCATAGATCTACCGCTCTAAGCAGCTGATCCACAGGGGTCCCATTAAGTATATATGGGGTATATTGGTTCCTTCTGAAGCAGATGTCAGTCTTGGATGGACTCCACACAGGACTCTCCGGAGCTGCTCGATGAGCTGTGGATCAGGATTAATCTGGCATCAGAAGAGGATGGCGGAGCAGCTGTCACTGGCATCCCAGGTACGAGCTGCCATCTTTCAGTGGCTGCGCACGGCTCCCTAAGGATTGAATTATGGCCTCTATATTTAGGCTCCGGCTCACAGCTCCAACTGCGGCCTGGAATATTTTCAGCCTGCCAAGTAGAGCGCGCCCATCCCCCAATGTGATGACACGAGGATGGTGACTAGATCTGAGCGGCCATCCAGGATTCTGTAAAATAAACTGACCATTGCTGCCATGACACCCTACCCGGCTGCCTCATATAGGGCCCCGGCCGCACCGCTCACACCCTCCTAAACACTTTATCATATAGAAGCTCGGCAGTCAAATAACTTTATATCACGAGACTTTCTAGATATTAAAGGGAAGGAAAATGTCCTCGATCTGTACCCGCAGGTTTACTCTGGGTAATTCGTCCACACTGAGGACACCTACTGAATACATTTACTATAGGAGATTATAGAAGCTGCACCTATAGATTAACTCCTTCCAGCACAGATCTACAGGGCTGTCCTATAGACCCAATGGCTCAGTCTGATCAACATGGTTTACACGACGTATTTGTAACCAATAGAGGGATTGAGGGTGAGCTGCACAAAAAGTGCACAAGGATGTCGTCTATCACATGCCCTCACTAAAAGTATAGGGGCTCCGAACCCAAGTCAAGAGCCCCAGGGGGGGTCTAGGACTGAATTCCCCCCTTACAGAAGTGAAGGGAAACCCAATCTGGTTCCCAACTCCCACCTGGGCTCCCCCTCTACAACAAAAAAGGGGACGGGGGTTACAAGTGGGGCATACACACATATGTCAACTTAACATTCCAGTGAAGGGGGCGCCACAGGCAAGGTCATGACTTGACGCCGGGACCAGTTTAGGGTGGATAAACCAGTTGACAAGCTCAAATAAGTGGAAGTGACTCATGGATGGATCCAGTGATCCAACCTCCCACCAATCTGATTTTCCACTTTCCATCAATGGCGACCTGTCAGCCCCCTGTAATGGGTCACCAGTTCCACTGGCGAGATGACTACTATCCACTGATAAGAACAGATACCAAAAGGCTGAAAAGCCTCATTAATTATATCTATATCCATTAGGTAGAGCGTAGCGCCACTACAAAGAGCGCCTCCCTCTGGAGGACCCAGTGCATTACATAGATGGCTCATTGACTTTAATGGTCACCATGCAATACTTCATTTCACCAGGGGTGGTGCTGCAGGGAAACTGAACACTTATTACTTAGTGCCTACAATGACTCCAGCTGGTTATTGGGGTCCCAGCAGAAGGAAATCCTCTGATCATCTCATTTCTGAGGAGTCTTGTGTTACAATAAGCTTTGGAAATAAAGTTTTTGCTTTCAATTATATTACATTTTTGATAAGGAGGAAACAAGAAAATGTCCCCCTTTGCTGTGTCCATCTGTTGTGGTTGGAATTGCCGCTTGTCTCGGCCCTGATATGGCTTTTCACTATGTTAGTTAACAGCCCGGACTGACCCCCGACACTTACAACCACCATCAGTAATGGTGAGGAGGGCTCGGGGGGCCCGAAGGGCAACGTCCTCCAATAAACCTTACCATCGCCTCATGAGATGATATAAAGCTGAATGGCAGTTTTTCCATTTCTTACTCCTGGACATAACTTTTTGGCTTGGGATGTTTTTGATGCCTCTGTAGTCTCAGCTGTCGTCGTCTTTGTCATCTTCGCCGTCTTTTTTTGTCCTTTGACAGATTGTCACAACAAGAAGTTTGCAATGTACGGAGGGATCACCAAAGGGCAGGCAAAAGGAGGGTTAACTGCACAGATACAAGAGGTGCAAAGATCACTTACAAGTGCGAGGACACATCTCGTCTCCACCTTGGAAAATGCTCGGTTCTCACACTTGGACATTAGTGCACATGCCAGCTTGTGTGCGAAGCCAAAAACCTGCTCAATGTCACTCCAGGCCAAGAAGATCCTCACATATAGTCATAGAGTTACATTGAAGGAAAGTCTGGCTACTAAAAGGGGCATTCTGGGCCTACAAGATGGATCCCCAACCCTTAGGAAAAGTCATCGATATCAGATGGGTGGGGGTTCGACACCCTCATTTACCAGCTGTTAGACAAGGCCAAAGGTTGCTTACCAGACACAGCGCCACACATTGTATAGTGGTTGTGCTTGGTATTGCATGGACCGCACCTGACAGACCACACCTGATGTACCATGCCTGACGGACCACGCCTGATGGATTGGATGGACCGCGTCTGACAGACCTCGCTGGATGGACTGTGCCTTACCAGACCTTATTGACCCCTTATTTAATGGTCGCCACACTGAGCAAATAAATGTCACATGTCAGACACAAGAGAAATCCGCAGATCCGTAAATTATAAAACAGATGGTTTTCAGGGCTGTGTGAATACAGCCTTTAAGGGGTTGTCACGGATTAGAAAAAAGTGTCAGCTTCTGTTTTTAAGCCGAAGACCTGAAACTCTTGTATCTGAGCCGCGTCCCCTTCACTAGCACAGACCAGGGTGTTAGAGGGTGCAGGTTTGGGGTGCAGATTTTGTGGCAGCTGACCTGGTCACATTAGCTGTATAATGGTAGGAAGCAGGTTTAGGAAATGTATTATGGAACAGTTTTTTGCCATCAGTCCATCGTAGACCACAGATCTCGCCCGTTGGACCAACCACTTCATCCTGGGTTATTGTTGCAGCAGTTTTGTAGATCTGCGGGTGACACTTTGGTGAATCACACATTGACCCACACTCCCTGTTGCCATGACAGAGTGTAAGGCTATGGGGGCGGTGGGGAAATTGCTTAACAGGCTCAAAATTTCCAGATGTCTCAAGAAGGATTGTGAAAGAACCAGCCCCGGTGCAAACATTATAACCTCAAGCTCTGATGTTTGCAGAACATAATATAGGGACAAGGCAAACCCTCATCCCCAGTCTCGGAAACAAGCCAAGACAAAGGCTTCCTTTTAAATACTGACAATAGTGGGAAGAGTTGGCCACCTTGAGGAGTTGGGTGTCTTAGCCAGTTACAGGTCCCATATAGGAAAGAAACTGCAGGCATGGAACTGGTGATGTAGTAGCCATTTTTGATGGTCAATCTCCGAAAGTGAAAATAGGTATAACTGGTGAATACAGCACTAATAGTGCCATATTGGATCAATGTGCTAAAATTCCCCATATACTCTTAATGTTCTTCCTCAGGTAGCATCAGCTGGCCATGACTTACTCCTCCTTTTGCTGCCTGGCTCTCTCTGTGCACCAGTTGCTGCCTGTAGAGTGTACTGGCCCTTCAAGAAGTTGTAAACCTTATATTCTGTCCCCAGCCAATTTCCTTCACGTTTGGGCTATTGGAAGGTGCCTGAGCAAAAAGGTTCCTAGTTTGCTGTAAAAGTGTTTCTATGCATATTTACCCGTTTTCTGACTTTGGACCTTCTTCCTGAACTTGTGCCACCTGCGCTGACCCATGCCTGTATACAGACTCTGAATCCATACTGCCTGCCTTGACCTCCTTACTTACCACCATGCTCAACATACTCTGCCTGACCTGACCTCGGCCGGTCCTCTGACCACCTGACTGTCCCTTCAGTGTCACACAGCGGGGTCTCTTCCCTTCTTGGGACAGTTGTCAGTGTACATCGATTACTTCTAGAGGTAGCCAGAGCCTGCTGGATCATTGAAGTGATGGCGAGATCTCTATAAAGGAATTGAAGGGTGATCACCAGGGAACCACTTAGCCTAGTGGAGCATTGCCAAGCCAAATCTTTCCAATGACATGGTAGTTCCACATTCACAGTGTCAAATTCACATGTTGAGGAAGGACAATGACAATTTCTACCCAAGGGTTGCATTTTTTGCCATTGATCCTTACCATCGACGTCTTGTGGTGTAGATTGTGTGGATAGGCCTGATATAAAACCAGTGGCTTTGTCTTTATCTACCCCAATCTATAGATTTATATCCCATAAATGAAACCATTGAGGACATCATGTACTCTTTGTGCTTTTACATCCAAAAGACTTACCATCAAGTAGAGACAAGTGGACAGATGTAAGAGGTGCACACATGTGTGGTAATTTCCTCTGGCTTTCTCGGAGTGGTGAAACAGCTATTTTTATGCAAAGACATGTTGAAATCCTTTGCTTAAAGCCATAGACGAAATGTTTTAAGAGAAGCATCTACAGTCTAAAGAAATAACACTAGAACGTCCATGTAAATGACCTGACTGAATGTATTAAAATACTGAATAAGAAGTAAAAATATGGTAGTGGAGACCACAGTCCTAGGAACCTCGATGGGATCAGGTCATTAGGCATATGTTAGAAGACCCCCTAAGAACAGGACTGGTGGGAGTTAACACAATAGACTAAACGTCCTACAGTCATCACAGATCATGACGGGTGGGCTGTAGCCATTCCAGAAGACCCCCAAAGAACAGGACTGGTGGCAGCAAACACAACAGACTAAACGTCCTACAGTCAACACTTAGATAGGAACTTGAGATTACAGCCATAACAATTTCAAGAAGAAAATTTCATCACAATAGGCAGACTGAAGCCATTTCAAAAGATGTCAAAGAACAGAACTAGTGGGTGCTCTCTCAACCCACTAGACACCCTCCAAAAATGTCCAAATATGAGCCAGTCAGAGCATATGGTCATAATAGGCTCAATGAGAAGATCGGTAATATAGGTGACCATGAACTAAGGCATGTTTCAAAAGACGTCAAAGACCTAGTGGGAGCAAACGCCACCCACTAAATGCTCTCCAACCAATGTCCATAAACAAGCAATGATGGGAGAGGCGAAGACTGTCCCACAAAATATCCAGAAACCTGGCCTGCACTTTTGTCTGCCACCCTTCTCATGACCCACCTCCAGGTTTCCTTCTGGTGTTACCCCAGGATAACGATAGATTGTGGAGATGTTACAGCACCCCCCACATTTTGTATCTGTGTTATAAGGTTATGTTGTAGCTACATTGTGGCCATAATTCATTCATGCTTCACTATCCAGATCCATCATTCAACAGATCCTGCCTGTACCTGGTGAAAGTCATTGACTAAACATGAGTCCTCCAGGGATTTATCATGGCGTCCCTCAATTTGACTGTAAGAGTTGTGATGCTGTAATATTCTTACCTTCAAATGTGTGAAAATAGCTGAAGGAGACCCCAATGCACATTTGGAAACTTTACGTTATCACTATTTAATATTAATATTATTTTTTGTTCTTTAAGTGATTTTTCAGTCCTAAATTACCATAAAACCAATCACAAGTAACTTCAGTCTAGAACTTTCCCTTTCACACAATCTAAAACATTTTATTAACATGGATACAAAATATCCCATCTTTTGGTTTTCTCAGCTTGAAATATTATTGTACATGGTAACATTTTTGGAATACTACTGAGCTCCGGACCCCTGAGAGTTGTCGCCTTTTCACCGCCCTTACACTCTTTCTTCTATGGCTTAGTTACACATCGCTTGTCGCTAACCGCACACCAGCCAAATAAAAAAATAATTACTATAATATTAATATTTACAATGGAATTTTATCTTCTGACAAGAGAGTTTCGGAGTCTTTCGTACCAAAGGTTGGGTAAGAGCACATCCCGTGCTATGGGTGGAGTAGACGTTTGGATCTCAGTGATGGAAATGCTTCCTGGCATTGTACATTTTGTGCAGAACCTCTCCACTGAACTGATATGTCAACTTCTTCTTGACCTTCCTCACTTCTCCAGTCTTTCCATAGTTGCGCAGTGCCCTGGCCATCTTCTGATAGGTCATCTTCTTGCGGTTGCCTTTTTGAATACCCCAACGGTGGGCAAGGGCTTCTTTGTGTTTGGACGAAAACTGAAAGGTTCCTTTGTCTTTATCTACCCACCAAATGCTCTCCTTCATGTCTCCATTATGTAGTAGTTCTAGAAGGAATTGATACAATCGAATCTTCTTCTTATTTCCTGGAGAATAGAAGACAGAAAGTTCTGAGAACATGTCACACAGACTCTTACAAGTGGACACTCAGAACTTGGCAGAACCCTGGCATCTGGTGAACATGGCACCTTACATGACCATCAGAAACCTATCTCATCTCTGATATTCTGCTGTCTACACGTTTGAGGAGACTTTCCTACCTGATTCTCCAAGAAGCATCCCATAACCATTGTCTCGCGGATCCATTTCTCCATCTGACACCTCCAGCGGGGGGCTTCGTCTTTCATGGTCATCTTCCTCTGAGCTGGGTGGAGCAGGAGATGGGTATGGCACACAGACACGAGGGACGAAGGACACCTTCAATAGAAAGTAATTACACCTGTGATACTCAGTTTATCATAAGCCATAACAAGCCCATTCTCTATTTGGGGAGAGGACCCCCCAATGTTCCAAGTGTATTTTTAGGTTTAAAGACATGACATGGACATGGACATATATCGAATCCTATAATACATGCACTAAGGGAAATGTAAGGTGGAGAATTACAAAAATGTGGCCAAATGTGGTTTATCCTAGAAACAGTGCCATACCCATCTATAGGTTGGGTTTGGCATTGCAATTCAGCTCGGTTAAAGTGAATGGGGCCATAAATGCCATACTAGACTTTACTGGTGGACAAGTCTGGTTTCGCGTGTATGAGTGGTGGACATAATGGCAACATGTTGGGCAGGTTCCACTAAGAAACATTTCCAATTTTTTGAAATGTTGCCTAATAGGTGGTTATAGGGTCAAGTGTGGTACACCCTGTGTGTGGCCCACCCCTCATAGAACCCTAAAATCCAAATACCTGGTGGGCTAGTGGTAAGTGCGGATGCGGCGCAGACATTGCGGGATCCAGAACGTGCATTTGTTCTAGCTCCATGTGCCGGTACAACTGTTGCAGCTGTGGGGGTTGTACACTTTGCAGTTCTGTGAGCTGGGAATCTGGGAACCCATCGAGATCTCCATGTAAATGTGGGGTATATTCCCAGTAATGTTCTAGGAGAGAAGCTAAAACAGGATTAGTCATCACAGATTTGTCAGGAAGGAAAGATTTGCCCTTCTTCTCCGCCCAGCAGTCCTCACTCTCTTTTGTGCACCATTGCTGGAGGAGATTCCGTATTGCATCTGTATTTGCCATATGGCTGTTGCTTTAAGGTTGTTATGACCACCACTAAGAAACTTGCACAACTCAACAGCGACATCTTCTTCTTAACAAAATGCAAAAAGAAGAGACTCATCCCAAAAGGCTTCAATTTACGTAACCCAACCCAGAACACCTACAACAGCCAATATGCAGAACAACTATGTATTCGGACATCTGAAAGGCTGCGGAACAATATGATAAAAATTTCCTATAACAACAAAAAAAGAACAGAGGAGGAGATACAGGCCCTGAAATCATCATTGGCTAATGACACAGAGGAAATGAAGGCCAGACTCCATATATATATATATATATATATATATATATATATATATACTACTGGAAACTTCAGGATATGCTTATTAACAACAAAAAGAAAAAGCTCCACAGACTGAGACAAAAAGGCCTCATTACTACAACCGCAAGTACCAGCCCAGCTCAGCAAAGCTGTGTGGTGAATCTTTCCTCTTATGAGCCAAACAAACACGAAATGTCAGTTCTCTCCAAAGGTCTCTCCTTCTGCCCCTCGGCACACACTGACCATATCCAACTCTGCAATGATATGGAGGAGTTTTTCAGAAAAATGAGATTAAGGGAATATTTTTATGACAAAGACCCTCCATACAGAAGCGACTCTGAGATGGAACAGCCCATAAGGAATCCTACCAAAAAATCTACCTGGACCCCACGCCCTGGAGCTAATGCAGCACTGGATAAATATATTGACTGTTTCAGAAGCAAAGTAAAATCAGAAATCCTGGAGAAACAAAAGAAACAGGTGCATAACCTAACCCTGCAGGAACAGAAGGCTATTACATCACTGAAAGAAAATCAGGATATAATAATAAAACCAGCTGACAAAGGGGGCGCAATAGTCATAATGAACACCTCAGACTATATCCAAGAAGCAAACAGGCAACTGTCAAATCCCATCCATTACTCCAAACTTGGAAGTGATCCCACAGAGGCCTATATGAAAGAACTAAAGAGTATGATCAAGGAGTTCCCAATCCAGATCCAGAATCAGGTAAAAGGGCTTATCCCACAAGATCCCAGGCCGGGCTGCTTCTATATGCTCCCAAAGATACACAAAGATGGCAACCCTGGGAGGCCTATCATTTCTGGCATTGGGACACTGACAGAAAACATCTCAGGTTGGGTGGAAAATCTCCTAAAACCCCTTGTCAGGGATACTCCAAGCTATATCCAGGACACCACTGACCTTCTTAACAAACTGAATGCCCTGGGCCCTCTACCTGAGGGTACCATTTTGGCCACCATGGATGTGGAATCCCTGTATACTAACATTCCCCACAAGGATGGAGTTGCAGCATGTCGGGTACACCTGGCAAAACAAAACCTCCCAACAGAACCAGTAACGCAGCTCATACAATTCATCCTTAGCCACAACCATTTTACCTTTGGAGAGGATCTATATCTACAGCGAATGGGAACTTCAATGGGGACCAGATGTGCACCCCAATATGCAAATCTCTTTATGGCAGAAATGGAAGGAACATATTTATCAACATGCACCACCAAACCTATGATTTACCTTCGTTATATCGATGATATCCTTGTCATCTGGACTGCAGGTGAGGAGGCCCTACTTCAATTCCATAATGACTTCAATGACTTTCACCCGACCATCAACCTTACACTTAGCTATTCAGGGAGTGAAATTCACTTTCTGGATACCACAATATACATCAAAGACCACCGACTACTCACATCAATATACCACAAACCCACAGACAGAACGGCCTACCTGAGAAACGACAGCTTCCACCCCAAGCACACAAGACAATCTATAATCTACAGCCAGGCTATACGATACAATTGTATTTGCGCAGACAAAACAGACCTGGACAAGCAACTCCTGGATCTGAGGATGAAATTTCTCAGATTGGGATACAAACCAAAAGTGACAGACAACCAATTAAACAAAGCAGCAGCCATTAACAGAGACAGTCTGCTCACATATAGAGAGACCCAGAAAGAAGCCCGAGTGCCCCTAGTTGTCACCTACAACCCACAGCTGGAGATCCTACGAAGGATTGCCAAGGAGCTCCAACCTGTGCTACATAGGGACAACAGACTCAAGGACATATTTCCAGTCCCCCCTCTCCTCTCCTTTCCTTTTGACAACCACCAAACCTGAGGCGCATTATCGTCCGGAGTGCCCTGAAGGCCCCAACTGAAAATGGCGCCTCACCTTGCCTACATAAAAGGTGCATGACCTGCAAGCACATCCACACCGCTGACAGTGTACCTATCCCACAGTCACAACAGGTGCACAGAATTAGGGGGACATTCTCCTGCAGGTCTTCCAATGTGGTGTACCTCATAATGTGTGTGCAATGTCCCACCACAGGCCTCTATGTGGGGGAAACAGGGCAGAGACTCAGTCAACGCATGAACTCACACAGATCCACCATTAATAACAGCAGAACCGATCTCCCAGTGGCCGCACATTTCTCCGGAGAAAACCACTCTATTGAAGATTTGCGGGTTGTGGTTTTAATGGGACATTTTAAGACGCAGGAGAAAAGGAAAGAATCGGAGTACAAGTTTATGCAAAAATTTCAAACTCTGCAATTTGGACTTAATATTCCTGCCAGCTTCATGTCACACTATGTATGAGCTGTGAGGGTCACAAATCACCTCCTGATAGCAAACAGATAACAGATCCCTCTGTCACGCACCACAACTTTCCAGATTGTTTTTTGACCTGTTGTAAATAACTTCTCTACTTAGATTGCATTTTTTTTTTTTTTTTTTTTAGGACTCTAAGATCCTTTGAAGACCTTGTGTATAGAGTATAAATAATCTGTGAATTTTCAGTTCTTGTATAACACCATGTCTGATGAAGAGAGCTAGTACTCACGAAAGCTTACTTATAAATATACTCAGCCTCTAAAAGGTATCGCCTGATTTCTTCACTCTTTCACTACTTTCAATGGCTAACACGGTAAAACATTATACAGGTATGACCACCAGTCAGACTATGGCGGGGTCTGATCAGTCAGTCAGAGGTTTGAGATGCAGAATCAACCAGGGCTGAGGTGAGAAATTGTAACCTGACACTTTCCTTACTCAGGTGCCTGTGATTGCTTTAGTTTTCTAGGCTTTGTGTTCCCAGAACCTCACCAGAGATTTTAGGTATTATGACCACTACAGATAGATAGGTTAGTGTCGCCAGAACCAGCATATCACCCCAGCCTTGCAGATAGATAGGTTAGTGTCGCCAGAACCAGCATATCACCCCAGCCCTGCAGATAGATAGGTTAGTGTCACCAGAACCAGCATATCACCCCAGTCCTGCAGATAGATAGGTTAGTGTCGCCAGAACCAGCATATCACCCCAGCCTTGCAGATAGATAGGTTAGTGTCGCCAGAACCAGCATATCACCCCAGCCCTGCAGATAGATAGGTTAGTGTCGCCAGAACCAGCATATCACCCCAGCCTTGCAGATAGATAGGTTACTGTCACCAGAACCAGCATATCACCCCAGTCCTGCAGATAGATAGGTTAGTGTCACCAGAACCAGCATATCACCCCAGCCCTGCAGATAGATAGGTTACTGTCACCAGTACCAGCATATCACCCCAGCGCTGCAGATAGATAGGTTAGTGTCACCAGAACCAGCATATCACCCCAGCCCTGCAGATAGATAGGTTAGTGTCACCCCAGCGGGTCTAGGTTCTTCTGACAGACTCCCTCTCACAAGTAAATTCTGATGTGACCATAGTTTGCTCTACTTCTGTGTGCCCTCCATGTTATTGGCTGTAATAATTACCATGGCTTTCACTGTCGCTGAGATACTGATAATATTCTGGGGGGGGGTCGGTATACCTCCGGCTCATAAGGTACCAGCTCTTCCGGATGTGTCTGAAAAAGAGTGATAAAATCAGAGCAGTCAGTAATAGATGATAATAAAAATGTAATATCGCTCCTATAACACATGACTGCTGGATATAGATATATATATATATATATATATATATATAGTGGTGTCCCTGGCAATATCTGGCAGGTAATAATAATAATAATACATTTTATTTATATAGCGCCAACATATTCCGCAGCACTGTACAAATTGTAGGGTTCAAGTACTGACAAAAAAGATACATTACAAAGAAATAGTCAATTCACACTGGGACTGAGGGCCCTGCTCGCAAGAGCTTACAATCTATGAGGTAGAGGAGGTGACACAAGAGCTTACAATCTATGAGGTAGAGGAGGTGACACAAGAGCTTACAATCTATGAGGTAGAGGAGGTGACACAAGAGCTTACAATCTATGAGGTAGAGGTGACACAAGAGCTTACAATCTATGAGGTAGAGGAGGTGACACAAGAGCTTACAATCTATGAGGTAGAGGAGGTGACACAAGAGCTTACAATCTATGAGGTAGAGGTGACACAAGAGCTTACAATCTATGAGGTAGAGGAGGTGACACAAGAGCTTACAATCTATGAGGTAGAGGAGGTGACACAAGAGCTTACAATCTATGAGGTAGAGGAGGTGACACAAGAGCTTACAATCTATGAGGTAGAGGAGGTGACACAAGAGCTTACAATCTATGAGGTAGAGGGGGTGACACAAGAGCTTACAATCTATGAGGTAGAGGGGGTGACACAAGAGCTTACAATCTATGAGGTAGAGGTGACACAGGAGCTTACAATCTATGAGGTAGAGGAGGTGACACAAGAGCTTACAATCTATGAGGTAGAGGTGACACAAGAGCTTACAATCTATGAGGTAGAGGGGGTGACACAAGAGCTTACAATATATGAGGTAGAGGAGGTGACACAAGAGCTTACAATCTATGAGGTAGAGGAGGTGACACAAGAGCTTACAATCTATGAGGTAGAGGAGGTGACACAAGAGCTTACAATCTATGAGGTAGAGGAGGTGACACGAGCTTACAATCTATGAGGTAGAGGAGGTGACACAAGAGCTTACAATCTATGAGGTAGAGGAGGTGACACAAGAGCTTACAATCTATGAGGTAGAGGGGGTGACACAAGAGCTTACAATCTATGAGGTAGAGGTGACACAAGAGCTTACAATCTATGAGGTAGAGGAGGTGACACGAGCTTACAATCTATGAGGTAGAGGAGGTGACACAAGAGCTTACAATCTATGAGGTAGAGGAGGTGACACAAGAGCTTACAATCTATGAGGTAGAGGTGACACAAGAGCTTACAATCTATGAGGTAGAGGAGGTGACACAAGAGCTTACAATCTATGAGGTAGAGGGGGTGACACAAGAGCTTACAATCTATGAGGTAGAGGAGGTGACACAAGAGCTTACAATCTATGAGGTAGAGGAGGTGACACAAGAGCTTACAATCTATGAGGTAGAGGAGGTGACACAAGAGCTTACAATCTATGAGGTAGAGGTGACACAAGAGCTTACAATCTATGAGGTAGAGGAGGTGACACAAGAGCTTACAATCTATGAGGTAGAGGTGACACAAGAGCTTACAATCTATGAGGTAGAGGAGGTGACACAAGAGCTTACAATCTATGAGGTAGAGGTGGTGACACAAGAGCTTACAATCTATGAGGTAGAGGAGGTGACACAAGAGCTTACAATCTATGAGGTAGAGGAGGTGACACGAGCTTACAATCTATGAGGTAGAGGTGACACGAGCTTACAATCTATGAGGTAGAGGAGGTGACACAAGAGCTTACAATCTATGAGGTAGAGGAGGTGACACAAGAGCTTACAATCTATGAGGTAGAGGTGACACAAGAGCTTACAATCTATGAGGTAGAGGTGACACAAGAGCTTACAATCTATGAGGTAGAGGAGGTGACACAAGAGCTTACAATCTATGAGGTAGAGGGGGTGACACAAGAGCTTACAATCTATGAGGTAGAGGAGGTGACACAAGAGCTTACAATCTATGAGGTAGAGGAGGTAACACAAGAGCTTACAATCTATGAGGTAGAGGAGGTGACACAAGAGCTTACAATCTATGAGGTAGAGGTGGGTTACAACTAGAGGTAGAGGTGACACAAGAGCTTACAATCTATGAGGTAGAGGAGGTGACACAAGAGCTTACAATCTATGAGGTAGAGGGGGTGACACAAGAGCTTACAATCTATGAGGTAGAGGGTGACACAAGAGCTTACAATCTATGAGGTAGAGGAGGTGACACAAGAGCTTACAATCTATGAGGTAGAGGAGGTGACACAAGAGCTTACAATCTATGAGGTAGAGGTGACACAAGAGCTTACAATCTATGAGGTAGAGGTGACACAAGAGCTTACACTCTATGAGGTAGAGGAGGTGACACAAGAGCTTACAATCTATGAGGTAGAGGAGGTGACACAAGAGCTTACAATCTATGAGGTAGAGGGGGTGACACAAGAGCTTACAATCTATGAGGTAGAGGTGACACAAGAGCTTACAATCTATGAGGTAGAGGAGGTGACACAAGAGCTTACAATCTATGAGGTAGAGGTGACACAAGAGCTTACAATCTATGAGGTAGAGGAGGTGACACAAGAGCTTACAATCTATGAGGTAGAGGAGGTGACACAAGAGCTTACAATCTATGAGGTAGAGGAGGTGACACAAGAGCTTACAATCTATGAGGTAGAGGGTGACACAAGAGCTTACAATCTATGAGGTAGAGGAGGTGACACGAGCTTACAATCTATGAGGTAGAGGTGACACAAGAGCTTACAATCTATGAGGTAGAGGAGGTGACACAAGAGCTTACAATCTATGAGGTAGAGGTGACACAAGAGCTTACAATCTATGAGGTAGAGGTGACACAAGAGCTTACAATCTATGAGGTAGAGGAGGTGACACAAGAGCTTACAATCTATGAGGTAGAGGAGACACAAGAGCTTACAATCTATGAGGTAGAGGAGGTGACACAAGAGCTTACAATCTATGAGGTAGAGGAGGTGACACAAGAGCTTACAATCTATGAGGTA
The DNA here is from genome assembly GCA_947044405.1 of Leptodactylus fallax. Taxonomy (NCBI): domain Eukaryota; kingdom Metazoa; phylum Chordata; class Amphibia; order Anura; family Leptodactylidae; genus Leptodactylus; species Leptodactylus fallax. The sequence goes on along the minus strand of CAMRHE010000980.1, from coordinate 211,506 downwards.
GAGGGGGTGACAAGAGCTTACAATCTATGAGGTAGAGGTGACACAAGAGCTTACAATCTATGAGGTAGAGGAGGTGACACAAGAGCTTACAATCTATGAGGTAGAGGAGGTGACACAAGAGCTTACAATCTATGAGGTAGAGGTAACACAAGAGTTTACAATCTATGAGGTAGAGGGGTGACACAAGAGCTTACAATCTATGAGGTAGAGGAGGTGACACAAGAGCTTACAATCTATGAGGTAGAGGAAGTGACACAAGAGCTTAGAATCTATGAGGTAGAGGGGTGACACAAGAGCTTACAATCTATGAGGTAGAGGAGGTGACACAAGAGCTTACAATCTATGAGGTAGAGGTGACACAAGAGCTTAGAATCTATGAGGTAGAGGGGTGACACAAGAGCTTACAATCTATGAGGTAGAGGTGACACAAGAGCTTACAATCTATGAGGTAGAGGAGGTGACACAGAGCTTACAATCTATGAGGTAGAGGTGACACAAGAGCTTACAATCTATGAGGTAGAGGAGGTGACACAAGAGCTTACAATCTATGAGGTAGAGGAGGTGACACAAGAGCTTACAATCTATGAGGTAGAGGTGACACAAGACCTTACAATCTATGAGGTAGAGGAGGTGACACAAGAGCTTACAATCTATGAGGTAGAGGAGGTGACACAAGAGCTTACAATCTATGAGGTAGAGGAGGTGACACAAGAGCTTACAATCTATGAGGTAGAGGGGGTGACAAGAGCTTACAATCTATGAGGTAGAGGTGACACAAGAGCTTACAATCTATGAGGTAGAGGAGGTGACACAAGAGCTTACAATCTATGAGGTAGAGGAGGTGACACAAGAGCTTACAATCTATGAGGTAGAGGGGGTGACACAACAGCTTACAATCTATGAGGTAGAGGGTGACACAAGAGCTTACAATCTAAGAGGTAGAGGAGGTGACACAAGAGCTTACAATCTATGAGGTAGAGGAGGTGACACAAGAGCTTACAATCTATGAGGTAGAGGTGACACAAGAGCTTACAATCTATGAGGTAGAGGGGGTGACACAAGAGCTTACAATCTATGAGGTAGAGGTGACACAAGAGCTTACAATCTATGAGGTAGCGGAGGTGACACAAGAGCTTACAATCTATGAGGTAGAGGAGGTGACACAAGAGCTTACAATCTATGAGGTAGAGGTGACACAAGAGCTTACAATCTATGAGGTAGAGGAGGTGACACAAGAGCTTACAATCTATGAGGTAGGTGACACAAGAGCTTACAATCTATGAGGTAGAGTGGTATGGCACAGATTTATCAATATAGGTTTAGAAATCAAGACTAGACCTGCAAAAACTCAAATGGATTGTGAGAGAAAAGGTGAGGTCATCCCAGAGATTGGGACTGAATTACTGGAAGAGGAGACCCCTCTGGTGTTATAACCTTGCCTTACAGAGTGCAGAAACACCAAACTGGAATGCAACTAATACCCACAAGGCCTCTGGTGTAGACACGCACCACTCTGCTCCTCTATGATGTCATACCCACAACGCCTCTGGTGTAGACACGCATCAATGTTCCCTTCTATGATGTCATACCCACAAGGTGCTAATACATGACACTTCACCCCTTAATGATGTCATAGAAGGGGACTGGACTTAACACGCGCCACCTTGGTGCTGTTGTCTTGTAATGTTCCTATACCAATGAATCCTGGCACAAACAGCCACAAGGTTGAGAGGATTTGCTTATCACGCCATCAGGGCTAACTGTTGTCCCAGCGGCAGATTTCATTTGATCTGAATAGATGGACCTCGGTGATGGATTTTTTAAAGGAAGGCCAAGCCCAGACCCCAACCCTAATTTATTGCTGTTATGCATAGTCATATAAAGGAACTGTATGAGATTTCTAGAAACAGCGCCACTCTGGTCCATGGTCATGTCTAGTATTGCAACTTATTACCATTCAAGTGAATAGAGTGAAGGTGCAATACCATAAAAAGCCCATGAGGAGGGGTGGCGCACTTCTTTATTTTATTAATACAACCCATTTAACTGAGCTATAAGAAACTATAATGCCTTGAAGAGATAAACCTTAATCCAAACCTTAAAGGGGTTTTCCGGGACTTAAATATTGATGACTGACCCTTAGGACAGATCATCAATATCAGATGGGCAGGGTCCTACACCCCCACTTATCACTTGTTTAAGGGCCGTGGGGAAGGGTCAGCACCATTTCTACTTTCACAGGCCATGTGACATCATGTTTGTAACTCAGTCTAAGTGAAGCAAATGGGGCTGAGCTGTAATACCAAGCACAGCCACAATAAAATGTGTGGCGCACTGTCTGGTAAGCAGGAAAGAGTCCACAGGGCTTGTCTGAATGCTGGAACCTCTTAAATCATCTGATCAGCGGGGTCCTGGGTGTCAGACCTCCACTGATTGGCTATTGGAGATCTATCCCAAGCGTAAGTGATCATTATTAGAGTTCCGGAAAATCTCTTTATTTTTAGCTGTTTTATTGAATTTCTTCTTCAGGCACCGAAAGATCAAACATTTATAGGGCATTTAGATTTCAGAGATCTATAAGGATGATGTTGTGATGGGTCACTGGAGCTTCTGATGGCAGCACATTATTAATGCCTGAAAAGGAAGTCATTCCACTTATTATATGACCTCTATTACATCACCAACCAATCAGAAACTGAGCAGCCAGTGTGACATCACCATGCCTCCTCAATGACATCAGCAGCCAAACATAAACTAACCAGCAACATGGACTGTGTGACATCACCGTGCCTCCTCTATGACATCAGCAGCCAAACATAAACTAACCAGCAACATGGACTGTGTGACATCACCGTGTCTTCTCTATCACATCACCAGCCAAACATAAACTAACCAGCAACATGGACTGTGTGACATCACCGTGCCTCCTCTATCACATCACCAGCCAAACATAAACTAACCAGCTACATGGACTGTGTGACATCACCGTGCCTCCTCTATGACATCAGCAGCCAAACATAAACTAACCAGCAACATGGACTGTGTGACATCACCGTGTCTTCTCTATCACATCACCAGCCAAACATAAACTAACCAGCTACATGGACTGTGTGACATCACCGTGCCTCCTCTATGACATCAGCAGCCAAACATAAACTAACCAGCAACATGGACTGTGTGACATCACCGTGTCTTCTCTATCACATCACCAGCCAAACATAAACTAAATAGCAACATGGACTGTGTGACATCACCGTGCCTTCTCTATGACATCAGCAGCCAAACATAAACTAACCAGCTACATGGACTGTGTGACATCACCGTGCCTCCTCTATGACATTACCAGCCAAACATAAACTAACTAGTAACATGAAATGTGTGACATCACTGCACTACCTCTATGACATCACTGTGCCTCCTCTATGACATCACCAGCCAAACATAAACTAACTAGCTACATGGACTGTGTGACATCACTGTTCCTCCTCTATGATATCACCAGCCAAACATAAACTAACCAGCTACATGGACTGTGTGACATCACTGTGCCTCCTCTATGACATCAGCAGCCAAACATAAACTAACCAGCAACATGGACTGTGTGACATCACCGTGCCTCCTCTATGACATCAGCAGCCAAACATAAACTAACCAGCTACATGGACTGTGTGACATCACTGTTCCTCCTCTATGACATCACTGCACTACTTCTATGACATCACTGTGCCTCCTCTATGACATCACCAGCCAAACATAAACTAACTAGTAACATGGACTGTATGACATCACCGTGTCTTCTCTATGACATCACCAGCCAAACATAAACTAAATAGCAACATGGACTGTGTGACATCACTGCACTACCTCTATGACATCACTGTGCCTCCTCTATGACATCACCAGCCAAACATAAACTAACTAGCTACATGGACTGTGTGACATCACTGTTCCTCCTCTATGATATCACCAGCCAAACATAAACTAAATAGCAACATGGACTGTGTGACATCACCGTGCCTCCTCTATGACATCAGCAGCCAAACATAAACTAACCAGCAACATGGACTGTGTGACATCACCGTGTCTTCTCTATCACATCACCAGCCAAACATAAACTAACCAGCTACATGGACTGTGTGACATCACCGTGCCTCCTCTATGACATCAGCAGCCAAACATAAACTAACCAGCTACATGGACTGTGTGACATCACTGTTCCTCCTCTATGACATCACTGCACTACTTCTATGACATGACCTGTATGTTATGTCTGTAATGCAGTTGTCCAGTCTTTTGCATGTTCTGCCCAGTGAGGTGAGGACGCAGAACAAGTTGGGGCAGACGTTATAGAAAGGACAATGGGGAGAAGATTGGAACCAACTGCTGCCTGAGCTTATGGGGGCTCCCCGACGTCACCATCATCCATAACACAACATTACAATCACCAGCCAGGAACATCATCAGCAAATACTCGCAGCCGTCATGTATGGAGGATCCAGGTGAAGGGCCATAAAATGAAAACCCCAGTAACTAATGAAGTGAGGCAGAAGGTAGCCAGAGCCCCATTCATGTCGCCGACATATGCAGGGGGGAAGTGTCGTGTAACACATCACAGCGTTACATGGCGGAGCCTCACAGATTACGGGACAAGTCCTCAACGTTCTACAGAATTTTGTCAATTACAATGTATTACAAAGTTTCTTCCTTCTCCATTTGTAAACCTCTGGTTATGTTCTCTCCGGGGTCCCACAATCCCTTTAAGGTCACAACATGTTTGGGTCCGACAATCCCTTTAAGGTCACAACATGATTGGGTCCGACAATCCCTTTAAGGTCACAACATGATTGGGTCCTACAATCCCTTTAAGGTCACAACATGTTTGGGTCCGACAATCCCTTTAAGGTCACAACATGTTTGGGTCCAACAATCCCTTTAAGGTCACAACATGATTGGGTCCGACAATCCCTTTAAGGTCACAACATGTTTGGGTCCAACAATCCCTTTAAGGTCACAACATGATTGGGTCCGACAATCCCTTTAAGGTCACAACATGTTTTGCTCATTTCACCTTTAATCTTCTGTCCTGTACATTTTATTTTTGTCATTTTGAGTCAGAATTTTACCCAAAATTCAGGATTTATGAACTTTCCTTAGGATAGGTCATCAGTTGGAGATCAGTAGGGTCTGATGCCCGGACCCTTCACAGTTCAGCTGCACTTCCTGAGCGACACTCAGGTCATGTGACATCACGTTCACTGGTCACATGGTCTGTTGCGGCTCAGTCCAGTTCATGTGATTGGGGTTGAACTGCAAGCTGTGCTTGGTAAGTAGTGAATACTGTGGCCTCTTTACACAGCTGATCGGCCGGGTCCCGAGTGCCCCCCTCGCCAATTGATGGCTTATCCTGAGGATGGGTCATCAACTATTAAACCTGGAAAATCCCTTTGAAGGATTTGGCAACTTTACACAATTCCATTGGCTTAGGCTCCATTTGCACAAACGTGAGCTGGGTCAGTGAGGTTAGCCATGTTTTTTACAGGCCTGTGTATGAGGCCACAAGTCTGGTCCTGGCTCAGTAGTTAGTATGGTGGCTCAGTGGCTAGCACAGTAGATCTGTAGATAGCATGGTGGCTCATTGGTTAGCATGGTGGTTCAGTGGTTAGCATGGTGGCTCAGTGGTTAGCATGGTGGCTCATTGGTTAGCATGGTGGCTCAGTGGTTAGCATGGTGGCTCTGTAATTAGTATGGTGTTTCAATAGTTAGTATGGTGGCTCAGTGGTTAGTATGGTGGCACATTTACTAGCACAGTGGCTCTGTAAATAGCATGGTGGCTCATTGGTTAGCATGGTGGTTCAGTAGTTAGCATGGTGGCTCAGTGGTTAGTATGGTGGCTCTGTAATTAGTATGGTGTTTCAGTAGTTAGCATGGTGGCTCAGTGGTTAGTATGATGGCATATTTACTAGCACAGTGGCTTTGTAGATGGCATGGTGGCTGAGTGGTTAGCATGGTGGCTCATTGGTTAGCATGATAACTCAGTGGTTAGCATGGTGGCTCTGTAATTAGTATGGTGTTTCAGTAGTTAGTATGGTGGGGGGTCTCAGTGGTTAGCATGGTGGCTTAGTGGTTAATATGGTGACTCAGTGGTTAGTATGATGGCTAAGTAGTTACTACGGTGGCTCAGTGGTTAGCACAATGGGTCAGTGGTTAGCGCAGTGGCTCAGCAGTTATCACGGTAGCTCAGTGATTAATATGGTGCCTCAATAGTTAGCAGAGTTGCTCAGTGGTTAGCACAGTGGCTCTGCAGTTAGTATGGTGGCTCAGTGGTTATCATGGTGTCTCAGTGGTCAGCATTTAGCTCAGAAGTTAGTATGGTGGCTCAGTGGTTAGTATGGTGGCTCAGTGGTAAGCACAGCTGCTCAGTGTATAGTGCGGTAGCTCAGTGGTTAGTATGTTGGCTCAGTGTTAGCATGGTGGCTCATTGGTTAGTATGGTGGCACAGTGGTTAGTACAGTGGCTCAGTAGTTAGCACTGTAGTTCAGTGGTTAGTATGGTGGTTCAGAGGTTAGTATGGTTGCTCAGTGGATAGTACAGTGGCTCAGTAGTTATTACAGAGGCTCAGTAGTTAGCACGGTAGCTCAGTGATTAGTGTGGTGGCTCAGTGGTTAGCACAGTAGCTCAGTGGATAGTATGGTGGCTCAGTGGTTAACACAGTGACTCAGTGGTTAGTATTGTGGCTCAGTGGTTAGCACAGTAGCTCAGTGGATATTATGGTGGCTCAGTAATTAACACAGTGACTCAGTGGTTAGTATGGTGGCTCAGTGGTTAGCGCAGTAACTATGTAGTTAGCACAGTAGCTCAGTGGTTAGTATTGTCACCCAGTGGCTAACACAGTGGATCAGTGGTTAGTATGGTGACTCAGTAGTTAGCACAGTGACTCATTGGTTAGCACAGTAGCTCAGTGGTTTGGATGGTGGCTCAATGGTTAAAATAGTGGCTATTTGGTTAGTATGTTTGCTCAGTGGATGCCCACTGAAATCAATGGGATGGCCATAGAATAAATGGAATAGCAGAAATACTACTTGTAGGTGTCAGGCTGATACATAGAGAATCTGTATGATGGAGTATCTGTATGATGGAGCATCTGTATGAAGGAACATCTGTATGATGGAGAATCTGTATGATGGGCATCTGTATGAAGGAACATCTGTATGATGGAGTATCTGTATGATGGAGCATCTGTATGATGGAGAATCTGTATGATGGAGCATCTGTATGATGGAGAATCTGTATGATGGAGCATCTGTATGATGGAGAATCTGTATGAAGGAACATCTGTATGATGGAGCATCTGTATGATGGAGAATCTGTATGATGGAGAAACTGTATGATGGAGAATCTGTATGATGGAGCATCTGTATGAAGGAACATCTGTATGATGGAGAATCTGTATGATGGTGCATCTGTATGATGGAGAATCTGTATGAAGGAACATCTGTATGATGGAGAATCTATATGATGGAGCATCTGTATGATGGAGAATCTGTATGATGGAGAATCTGTATAAAGGAGCATCTGTATGATGGAGAATCTGTATGAAGGAACATCTGTATGATGGAGAATCTGTATGATGGGCATCTGTATGAAGGAACATCTGTATGATGGAGTATCTGTATGATGGAGCATCTGTATGATGGAGAATCTGTATGATGGAGCATCTGTATGATGGAGAATCTGTATGATGGAGCATCTGTATGATGGAGAATCTGTATGATGGAGAATCTGTATAAAGGAGCATCTGTATGATGGAGAATCTGTATGAAGGAACATCTGTATGATGGAGCATCTGTATGATGGAGAATCTGTATGATGGAGAATCTGTATGAAGGAGAATCTGTATGATGGAGAATCTGTATGAAAGAACATCTTTATGATGGAGAATCTGTATGAAGGAACATCTGTATGATGGAGAATCTGTATGATGGAGAATTTGTATGAAGGAACATCTGAATGATGGAGAATCTGTATGATGGAGAATCTGTATGAAGGAACATCTGTATGACGGAGAATCTGTATGATGGAGAATCTGTATGATGGAGCATCTGTATGAAGGAACATCTGTATGATGGAGTATCTGTATGATGGAGCATCTGTATGAAGGAACATCTGTTTGATGGAGAATCTGTATGATGTAGTATCTGTATGAAGGAGAATCTGTATGATGGAGCATCTGTATGATGGAGCATCTGTATGAAGGAACATCTGTATGATGGAGAATCTGTATGATGGGCATCTGTATGAAGGAACATCTGTATGATGGAGTATCTGTATGATGGAGCATCTGTATGATGGAGAATCTGTATGATGGAGCATCTGTATGATGGAGAATCTATATGATGGAGCATCTGTATGATGGAGAATCTGTATGATGGAGAATCTGTATAAAGGAGCATCTGTATGATGGAGAATCTGTACGAAGGAACATCTGTATGATGGAGCATCTGTATGATGGAGAATCTGTATGATGGAGAATCTGTATGAAGGAGAATCTGTATGATGGAGAATCTGTATGAAAGAACATCTTTATGATGGAGAATCTGTATGAAGGAACATCTGTATGATGGAGAATCTGTATGATGGAGAATTTGTATGAAGGAACATCTGTATGATGGAGAATCTGTATGATGGAGAATCTGTATGATGGAGAATCTGTATGAAGGAACATCTGTATGATGTAGCATCTGTATGAAGGAGAATCTGTATGATGGAGCATCTATATGACGGAACATCTGTATGATGGAGCATCTGTATGATGGAAAATCTGTATGATGGAGCATCTGTATGAAGGAACATCTGTATGATGGAGAATCTGTATGATGGAGAATCTGTATGATGGAGAATCTGTATGATGGAGCATCTGTATGATGGAGAATCTGTATGATGGAGCATCTGTATGATGGAGAATCTGTATGATGGAGAATCTGTATGATGGAGAATTTTTATGATGGAGCATCTGTATAAAGTAACATCTGTATGATGGAGAATCTGTATGATGGAGCATCTGTATGATGGAGAATCTGTATGATGGAGCATCTGTATGATGGAGAATCTGTATGATGGAGCATCTGTATGATGGAGAATCTGTATGATGGAGCATCTGTATGATGGAGCATCTGTATGATGGAGCATCTGTATGATGGAGAATTTTTATGATGGAGCATCTGTATGATGGAGAATCTGTATGATGGAGCATCTGTATGATGGAGAATCTGTATGATGGAGCATCTGTATGATGGAGAATCTGTATGATGGAGAATTTTTATGATGGAGCATCTGTATGATGGAGAATCTGTATGATGGAGCATCTGTATGATGGAGAATCTGTATGATGGAGCATTCTGTCAATTTGCCAAAATAGGTTGATAAAATGGAGTAATCATGTGATCGGGGGTGACAGGGTTCATACAAGACTGCAGAGTGATAGAGCGCGAGGACAGTGATATTTCTTGTATACTTGGAGCTTTCATTTCTAGTGTAGGGTCCCTTCAAGTTTTAAGTAAGACAAACAATATTTTTCTAGATGCAGAGAAGATCAGGCAATGGTCAAATCTGTAGGACATGAATATTACTGAGGTCACGGGGTCTGAGGACTGAGATATTGTATGACTCACATATGTGGTAATGTTACTTGGCTTAACCCTTCAACCCCTCAATCCGCCATACGTGTTTGGCGAATGTGGATACTGACAATAGGGCGTGGACTCAGGAGCTGAACCCGCTCCACATGTCATGTTATACACCAAACACCCCACTAACAGCGGAAATAGGAAAAAGTTTAAAACTTGAGGAGAAAGCAAAAATGCCAAAAATAAGTTTAAAATAAACATTTTACGTGTCAGCAAGTCTGAGAATGAGCAAATTACTAAACTAGACAAGGACTTATCGGGCAGTAAAACCTCCAGAATGTCAGGGACTCCTTTGATTGGTCAGGTGGGTGTCAGAAAACTGCGCAGTAAAGTAAAGCGAAGCGAAGACATTTTATCTCAGGGTTCTAGATTATTTAGACGTAGATTAACTACAAGACTTTGGTGTCATGAAACACGAAATCCCAGAAAACAATGGCGGCATCGCAACCATCACACAAATATATGGAGAATTAAAAAACTTTAAGCTGTATCTCACAAAACAAGCCCCTCTACAGATCAGCTGATGGACCATAAGTTATGGCTCTTGCAAGATAGAGAGAAAAAAACGAAATACAAAAAGGATCCAGGTTGGTTGTCCGAGACACAGGCAATATGGACACTGATGACATATACAAAGGGTAGATCATCGGGATCAGATCAGTCGAGGTCCAACACCCAGACGCTGCAAGGAGCTTCTCTCCTATCATATACCCCTATATATCACACAGCTCAGCTTCTCTCCTCTATTATATATCCCTATATATCACACAGCTCAGCTTCTCTCCTATTATATAACCTTATATATCACACAGCTCAGCTTCTCTCCTATCATATAACCCTATATATCACACAGCTCAGCTTCTCTCCTATTATATACCCTTATATATCACACAGCTCAGCTTCTCTCCTCCATCATATACCCCTATATATCAAACAGCTCAGCTTCTCCCCCTCTATCCTATAACCCTATATATCACACAGCTCAGCTTCTCTCCTCTATCCTATACCCCTATATATCACACAGCTCAGCTTCTCTCCTCTATCCTATACCCCTATATATCACACAGCTAAGCTTCTCTCCTATTATATACCCCTATATATCACACAGCTCAGCTTCTCTCCTATCATATACCCCTATATATCACACAGCTCAGCTTCTCTCCTATCATATATCCCTATATATCACACAGCTCAGCTTCTCTCCTACATCATATACCCCTATATATCACACAGCTCAGCTTCTCTCCTATTATATACCCCTATATATCACACAGCTCAGCTTCTCTCCTCTATCACATAACCCTATATATCACACAGCTCAGCTTCTCTCCTCTATCCTATATATCACACAGCTCAGCTTCTCTCCTCTATCCTATACAAACCCTATATATCACACAGCTCAGCCTCTCTCCTTTATCATATACCCCTATATATCACACAGCTCAGCTTCTCTCCTCTATCATATAACCCTATATATCACACAGCTCAGCTTCTCTCCTCTATCATATACCCCTATATATCACACAGCTCAGCTTCTCTCCTCTATCATATAACCCTATATATCACACAGCTCAGCTTCTCTCCTCTATCATATACCCCTATATATCACACAGCTCAGCTTCTCTAATATTATATACCCCTATATATCACACAGCTCAGCTTCTCTCCTCTATCATATACCCCTATATATCACACAGCTCAGCTTCTCCCCCTCTATCCTATAACCCTATATATCACACAGCTCAGCTTCTCTCCTCTATCCTATACCCCTATATATCACACAGCTCAGCTTCTCTCCTCTATCCTATACCCCTATATATCACACAGCTAAGCTTCTCTCCTATTATATACCCCTATATATCACACAGCTCAGCTTCTCTCCTACATCATATACCCCTATATATCACACAGCTCAGCTTCTCTCCTATTATATACCCCTATATATCACACAGCTCAGCTTCTCTCCTCTATCACATAACCCTATATATCACACAGCTCAGCTTCTCTCCTCTATCCTATATATCACACAGCTCAGCTTCTCTCCTCTATCATATAACCCTAAATATCACACAGCTCAGCTTCTCTCCTCTATCCTATAACCCTATATATCACACAGCTCAGCCTCTCTCCTTTATCATATACCCCTATATATCACACAGCTCAGCTTCTCTCCTCTATCATATAACCCTATATATCACACAGCTCAGCTTCTCTCCTCTATCATATACCCCTATATATCACACAGCTCAGCTTCTCTCCTCTATCATATAACCCTATATATCACACAGCTCAGCTTCTCTCCTCTATCATATACCCCTATATATCACACAGCTCAGCTTCTCTAATATTATATACCCCTATATATCACACAGCTCAGCTTCTCTCCTCTATCATATACCCCTATATATCACACAGCTCAGCTTCTCTCCTCTATCATATACCCCTATATATCACACAGCTCAGCTTCTCTCCTCTATCATATACCCTATATATCACACAGCTCAGCTTCTCTCTTCTATCATATAACCCTATATATCACACAGCTCAGCTTCTCTCCTCTATCCTATAACCCTATATATCACACAGCTCAGCTTCTCTCCTATCATATACCCCTATATATCACACAGCTCAGCTTCTCTCCTCTATCATATAACCCTATATATCACACAGCTCAGCTTCTCTCCTCTATCATATACCCCTATATATCACACAGCTCAGCTTCTCTCCTCTATCATATATCCCTATATATCACACAGCTCAGCTTCTCTCCTCTATCCTATAACCCTATATATCACAAAGCTCAGCTTCTCTCCTCTATCTTATACCCCTATATATATCACACAGCTCAGCTTCTCTCCTATTATATAACCCTATATATCACACAGCTCAGCTTCTCTCCTCTATCCTATACCCCTATATATCACACAGCTCAGCTTCTCTCCTCTATCATATAACCCTATATATCACACAGCTCAGCTTCTCTCCTATCATATAACCCTATATATCACACAGCTCAGCTTCTCTCCTATTATATACCCTTATATATCACACAAGTCAGCTTATCTCCTCTATCCTATACCCCTATATATCACACAGCTCAGCTTCTCTCCTCCATCATATACCCCTATATATCACACAGCTCAGCTTCTCTCCTATTATATACCCCTATATATCACACAGCTCAGCTTCTCTCCTCTATCATATAACACTATATAAGACACAGCTCAGCTTCTCTCCTCTATCATATACCCCTATATATCACACAGCTCAGCTTCTCTCCTCTATCATATACCCCTATATATCACACAGCTCAGCTTCTCTCCTCTATCATATACCCCTATATATCACACAGCTCAGCTTCTCTCCTATTATATACCCCTATATATCACACAGCTCAGCTTCTCTCCTATCATATAACCCTATATATCACACAGCTCAGCTTCTCTCCTCTATCATATACCCCTATATATCACACAGCTCAGCTTCTCTCCTATCATATACCCCTATATATCACACAGCTCAGCTTCTCTCCTATTATATAACCCTATATATCACACAGCTCAGCTTCTCTCCTCTATCATATACCCCTATATATCACACAGCTCAGCTTCTCTCCTCTATCATATACCCCTATATATCACACAGCTCAGCTTCTCTCCTATCATATACCCCTATATATCACACAGCTCAGCTTCTCTCCTATTATATACCCCTATATATCACACAGCTCAGCTGCTCTCCTATCATATACCCCTATATATCACACAGCTCAGCTTCTCTCCTATTATATACCCCTATATATCACACAGCTCAGCTTCTCTCCTCTATCATATAACCCTATATATCACACAGCTCAGCTTCTCTCCTCTATCCTATAACCCTATATATCACACAGCTCAGCTTCTCTCCTCTATCATATACCCCTATATATCACACAGCTCAGCTTCTCTCTCTATCATATAACCCTATATATCACACAGCTCAGCTTCTCTCCTATTATATACCCCTATATATCACACAGCTCAGCTTCTCTCCTCTATCATATAACCCTATATATCACACAGCTCAGCTTCTCTCCTCTATCATATAACCCTATATATCACACAGCTCAGCTTCTCTCCTATTATATACCCTTATATATCACACAGCTCAACTTCTCTCCTCTATCATATAACACTATATAAGACACAGATCAGCTTCTCTCCTCTATCCTATACCCCTATATATCACACAGCTCAGCTTCTCTCCTCCATAATATACCCCTATATATCACACAGCTCAGCTTCTCTCCTCTATCATATAACACTATATAAGACACAGCTCAGCTTCTCTCCTCTATCATATACCCCTATATATCACACAGCTCAGCTTCTCTCCTATCATATACCCCTATATATCACACAGCTCAGCTTCTCTCCTATCATATAACCCTATATATCACACAGCTCAGCTTCTCTAATATTATGTACCCCTATATATCACACAGCTCAGATTCTCTCCTATCATATAACCCTATATATCACACAGCTCAGCTTCTCTCCTCTATCATATACCCCTATATATCACACAGCTCAGCTTCTCTCCTATTATATACCCTTATATATCACACAGCTCAGCTTCTCTCCTATCATATAACCCTATATATCACAGAGCTCAGCTTCTCTCCTATCATATAACCCTAAATATCACACAGCTCAGCTTCTCTCCTCTATCCTATAACCCTATATATCACACAGCTCAGCCTCTCTCCTTTATCATATACCCCTATATATCACACAGCTCAGCTTCTCTCCTCTATCATATAACCCTATATATCACACAGCTCAGCTTCTCTCCTCTATCATATACCCCTATATATCACACAGCTCAGCTTCTCTCCTCTATCATATAACCCTATATATCACACAGCTCAGCTTCTCTCCTCTATCATATAACCCTATATATCACACAGCTCAGCTTCTCTCCTATTATATACCCCTATATATCACACAGCTCAGCTTCTCTCCTCTATCATATACCCCTATATATCACACAGCTCAGCTTCTCTAATATTATATACCCCTATATATCACACAGCTCAGCTTCTCTCCTCTATCATATACCCTATATATCACACAGCTCAGCTTCTCTCTTCTATCCTATAACCCTATATATCACACAGCTCAGCTTCTCTCCTCTATCCTATAACCCTATATATCACACAGCTCAGCTTCTCTCCTCTATCATATAACCCTATATATCACACAGCTCAGCTTCTCTCCTCTATCATATACCCCTATATATCACACAGCTCAGCTTCTCTCCTCTATCATATATCCCTATATATCACACAGCTCAGCTTCTCTCCTCTATCCTATAACCCTATATATCACAAAGCTCAGCTTCTCTCCTCTATCTTATACCCCTATATATCACACAGCTCAGCTTCTCTCCTCTATCCTATACCCCTATATATCACACAGCTCAGCTTCTCTCCTATTATATACCCCTATATATCACACAGCTCAGCTTCTATCCTCTATCATATAACCCTATATATCACACAGCTCAGCTTCTCTCCTATTATATACCCTTATATATCACACAAGTCAGCTTATCTCCTCTATCCTATACCCCTATATATCACACAGCTCAGCTTCTCTCCTATCATATAACCCTATATATCACACAGCTCAGCTTCTCTCCTCTATCATATACCCCTATATATCACACAGCTCAGCTTCTCTCCTATTATATACCCCTATATATCACACAGCTCAGCTTCTCTCCTATTATATAACCCTATATATCACACAGCTCAGCTTCTCTCTTCTATCATATACCCCTATATATCACACAGCTCAGCTTCTCTCCTCTATCATATAACCCTATATATCACACAGCTCAGCTTCTCTCCTATCATATACCCCTATATATCACACAGCTCAGCTTCTCTCCTATTATATACCCCTATATATCACACAGCTCAGCTTCTCTCCTATCATATAACCCTATATATCACACAGCTCAGCTTCTCTCCTATTATATAACCCTATATATCACACAGCTCAGCTTCTCTCCTCTATCATATAACCCTATATATCACACAGCTCAGCTTCTCTCCTCTATCCTATAACCCTATATATCACACAGCTCAGCTTCTCTCCTCTATCATATACCCCTATATATCACACAGCTCAGCTTCTCTCCTCTATCATATAACCCTATATATCACACAGCTCAGCTTCTCTCCTATTATATACCCCTATATATCACACAGCTCAGCTTCTCTCCTCTATCATATAACCCTATATATCACACAGCTCAGCTTCTCTCCTCTATCATATAACCCTATATATCACACAGCTCAGCTTCTCTCCTATTATATACCCTTATATATCACACAGCTCAGCTTCTCTCCTCTATCATATAACACTATATAAGACACAGCTCAGCTTCTCTCCTCTATCATATACCCCTATATATCACACAGCTCAGCTTCTCTCCTATCATATACCCCTATATATCACACAGCTCAGCTTCTCTCCTATTATATACCCCTATATATCACACAGCTCAGCTTCTCTCCTATCATATAACCCTATATATCACACAGCTCAGCGTCTCTCCTATTATATACCCCTATATATCACACAGCTCAGATTCTCTCCTATCATATAACCCTAGATATCACACAGCTCAGCTTCTCTCCTATTATATAACCCTATATATCACACAGCTCAGCTTCTCTCCTCTATCATATACCCCTATATATCGCACAGCTCAGCTTCTCTCCTCTATAATATAACCCTATATATCACACAGCTCAGCTTCTCTCCTCTATCATATAACCCTATATATCACACAGCTCCGCTTCTCTCCTCTATCATATACCCTATATATCACACAGCTCAGCTTCTCTCCTATCATATAATCCTATATATCACATAGCTCAGCTTCTCTCCTCCATCATATACTCCTATATATCACACAGCTCAGCTTCTCTCCTATTATATAACCCTATATATCACACAGCTCAGCTTCTCTCCTCCACCATATACCCCTATATATCACACAGCTCAGCTTCTCTCCTCTATCATATAACCCTATATATCACAGAGCTCAGCTTCTCTCCTCTATCATATACCCCTATATATCACACAGCTCAGCTTCTCTCCTCTATCATATACCCCTATATATCATACAGCTCAGCTTCTCTCTTCTATCATATACCCCTATATATCACACAGCTCAGCTTCTCTCCTCTATCATATACCCCTATATATCACACAGCTCAGCTTCTCTCTATCCTATAACCCTATATATCACACAGCTCAGCTTCTCTCCTATTATATACCCTTATATATCACACAGCTCAGCTTCTCTCCTATTATATAACCCTAAATATCACACAGCTCAGCTTCTCTCCTATTATATAACCCTATATATCACACAGCTCAGCTTCTCTCCTCTATCCTATAACCCTATATATCACACAGCTCAGCTTCTCTCCTCTATCATATACCCCTATATATCACACAGCTCAGCTTCTCTCCTATTATATAACCCTATATATCACACAGCTCAGCTTCTCTCCTATCATATACCCCTATATATCACACAGCTCAGCTTCTCTCCTATTATATACCCCTATATATCACACAGCTCAGCTTCTCTCCTATTATATACCCCTATATATATCACACAGCTCAGCTTCTCTCCTCTAGCATATACCCCTATATATCACACAGCTCAGCTTCTCTCCTATTATATACCCCTATATATCACACAGCTCAGCTTCTTTCCTCTATCATATACCCCTATATATCACACAGCTCAGCTTCTCTCCTATTATATAACCCTATATATCACACAGCTCAGCTTCTCTCCTATCATATACCCCTATATATCACACAGCTCAGCTTCTCTCCTATTATATACCCCTATATATCACACAGCTCAGCTTCTCTCCTATTATATACCCCTATATATATCACACAGCTCAGCTTCTCTCCTCTATCATATACCCCTATATATCACACAGCTCAGCTTCTCTCCTATCATATACCCCTATATATCACACAGCTCAGCTTCTCTCCTCTATCCTATACCCCTATATATCTCACAGCTCAGCTTCTCTCCTATCATATACCCCTATATATCACACAGCTCAGCTTCTCTCCTCTATCATATACCCCTATATATTACACAGCTCAGCTTCTCTCCTATCATATACCCCTATATATCACACAGCTCAGCTTCTCTCCTATCATCCCTATATATCACACAGCTCAGCTTCTCTCCTCTATTACTCTGATATAAAAACACTACTTAAGGAGAAAAAGATGGCATTCAGGACAAGAGATAAGGAGGGGTTGAGGGAAGTACAAAAGGAGCTGAGGCATCAAATCAGGCAGGGAATTGCCAGTTATAAAGAAAAAATGGAAAAGCAAATGGAAAGAAAAGACATAAGGGGGGTCTGGGAGGGGCTTAAGTCAATTTCGGGTCATAAACAGTCTGTCTGCCAGATTGAGGCAGATGTTAATTGGCTTAATGAACTAAACCTATTCTTCAACAGATTTGATCACACACCAGCTCCTCCCACCCTAGCATGTCCTTCAGCTTCCCCCACCACAATGACTTCTCCCCATGCGGCCACTTCCCAACAGACCAGTAAATCCAGAAATCCATCTTTATCTGGCCACAGTCTGACCTTCACACGGGCCCAGGTGAGGAAGGAGATGAAAAAGATCAAGGCGAGGAAAGCCGCAGGGCCAGATGACATCAGTGCAAGGCTAATTAAGACTTGCGGGGACCAGCTGTGTGGTATAATTACATATATGTATAATATGAGCCTGAGGCAGGAAATAGTCCCTGAATTATGGAAATCTTCTTGTGTGGTACCAGTTCCAAAGAAACCCCACCCTATGGACCTCAATGACTACAGACCTGTAGCACTGACATCCCACCTGATGAAGATCTTGGAGAGATTGGTTCTCACACATCTCCGCCCTCTAGTGAGCCCCGCTATGGACCCACTCCAGTTTGCTTATCGGCCGGGCATTGGGGTAGATGATGCCATCATCCATCTTCTGCACAGGGCTCTGTCTCACCTGGAGAAACCAGGGAACACAGTGAGAATAATGTTCTTTGACTTCTCCAGTGCTTTTAACACCATACAGCCCAGGTTATTGAGGGACAAGCTGGGCCTTGCTGGAGTGGACCACCACCTCTCCAACTGGATCCTAGACTACCTCACAAATCGACCTCAATACGTGAGAGCCCGAGACTGTGTGTCAGGTACCGTGATCTGTAATACGGGGGCACCTCAGGGTACGGTTCTCGCCCCTTTCCTCTTCACACTGTACACTGCAGATTTTAGGTGTAACTCATCCAGCTGCTACCTACAGAAGTATTCTGACGACTCTGCAATAGTGGGTCTCATCACAGATGATGATGACAGGGAGTACAGAGAACTGAACCGGGATTTTGTGGACTGGTGCCACCGGAACCACCTGAAGATTAACGCGGGGAAGACCAAGGAGATGGTGGTGGACTTCCGTAAAGGCAGAAGCCCTCCTAAACCAGTGGACATCCTGGGGACGGGCATCGAGATTGTGAACACCTATAAGTACCTGGGTTTGCTCCTTAATAATAAGCTGGACTGGGCAGATCATATGGAGGCCCTGTACAGGAAGGGCCACAGCAGGCTCTACCTGCTTAGGAAACTGAGAGCCTTTGGAATCCGGGGGGCACTTCTTAGAACTTTCTTCAACTCGGTAGTGGCATCAGCCATCTTCTTTGGAGTGGCCTGCTGGGGGAGCAGTATATCAACCAGGGACAGAAATAAACTTGACAAGCTGATTAGAAAGGCCAGCTCTGTCCTGGGGAGCCCACTGGACCCAGGGCAGGTGGTGGGTGACAGAAGGATACTGTCCGTGGTGAGCTCCATGCGGGAGAATAACTCCCATCCCATGCATGAGACTGTGATAGCGCTGGGCAGTACTGTCAGTGACCGACTGCTCCACCCTAGGTGTGAGAAGGAGCGCTATCGGAAGTCTTTCCTCCCCACCGCGGTTAGGCTGTACAACCAACACCGACCTAAGCGGAGATCATAACACACAGAGAACTGAAATATCTCTCTGCCTGTTATATCCCCCCACCCTCCCCCTGCTACGTCCTATCTGTCTGTCTGCTATTAATGTAATGCCTCTCACCTTGGAACATTCCTGTACATGTTGTATTTGTATTTGTATCTGCTTATCTTATCTTTGCTGCAGTAACACACTGAATTTCCCCAATGTGGGACTATTAAAGGACTATTATTATTATTATTATTATTATTATTATTATTATTATTATTATTATATACCCCTATATATCACACAGCTCAGCTTCTCTCCTATTATATAACCCTATATATCACACAGCTCAGCTTCTCTCCTATTATATACCTATATATCACACAGCTCAGCTTCTCTCCTCTATCATATACCCCTATATATCACACAGCTCAGCTTCTCTCCTCTATCATATAACCCTATATATCACACAGCTCAGCTTCTCTCCTATCATATACCCCTATATATCACACAGCTCAGCTTCTCTCCTCTATCATATAACCCTATATATCACACAGCTCAGCTTCTCTCCTCTATCATATACCCCTATATATCACACAGCTCAGCTTCTCTCCTATCATATACCCTTATATATCACACAGCTCAGCTTCTCTCCTATCATATAATCCTATATATCACATAGCTCAGCTTCTCTCCTCCATCATATACTCCTATATATCACACAGCTCAGCTTCTCTCCTATTATATAACCCTATATATCACACAGCTCAGCTTCTCTCCTCCACCATATACCCCTATATATCACACAGCTCAGCTTCTCTCCTCTATCCTATAACCCTATATATCACAGAGCTCAGCTTCTCTCCTCTATCATATACCCCTATATATCACACAGCTCAGCTTCTCTCCTCTATCATATACCCCTATATATCATACAGCTCAGCTTCTCTCTTCTATCATATACCCCTATATATCACACAGCTCAGCTTCTCTCCTCTATCATATACCCCTATATATCACACAGCTCAGCTTCTCTTCTATCATATAACCTTATATATCACACAGCTCAGCTTCTCTCTATCCTATAACCCTATATATCACACAGCTCAGCTTCTCTCCTATTATATACCCCTATATATCACACAGCTCAGCTTCTCTCCTATTATATAACCCTAAATATCACACAGCTCAGCTTCTCTCCTATTATATAACCCTATATATCACACAGCTCAGCTTCTCTCCTCTATCCTATAACCCTATATATCACACAGCTCAGCTTCTCTCCTCTATCATATACCCCTATATATCACACAGCTCAGCTTCTCTCCTATTATATAACCCTATATATCACACAGCTCAGCTTCTCTCCTATCATATACCCCTATATATCACACAGCTCAGCTTCTCTCCTATTATATACCCCTATATATCACACAGCTCAGCTTCTCTCCTATTATATACCCCTATATATATCACACAGCTCAGCTTCTCTCCTCTAGCATATACCCCTATATATCACACAGCTCAGCTTCTCTCCTATTATATACCCCTATATATCACACAGCTCAGCTTCTTTCCTCTATCATTACCCCTATATATCACACAGCTCAGCTTCTCTCCTCTATCATATACCCCTATATATCACACAGCTCAGCTTCTCTCCTATCATATACCCCTATATATCACACAGCTCAGCTTCTCTCCTCTATCCTATACCCCTATATATCTCACAGCTCAGCTTCTCTCCTATCATATACCCCTATATATCACACAGCTCAGCTTCTCTCCTCTATCATATACCCCTATATATTACACAGCTCAGCTTCTCTCCTATCATATACCCCTATATATCACACAGCTCAGCTTCTCTCCTCTATCGTATACCCTATATATCACACAGCTCAGCTTCTCTCCTCTATCGTATACCCTATATATCACACAGCTCAGCTTCTCTCCTCTATCATATACCCCTATATATCACACAGCTCAGCTTCTCTCCTATCATCCCTATATATCACACAGCTCAGCTTCTCTCCTCTATCGTATACCCTATATATCACACAGCTCAGCTTCTCCCCTCTATCATATACCCCTATATATTACACAGCTCAGCTTCTCTCCTATCATATACCCCTATATATCACACAGCTCAGCTTCTCTCCTATCATCCCTATATATCACACAGCTCAGCTTCTCTCCTCTATTACTCTGATATAAAAACACTACTTAAGGAGAAAAAGATGGCATTCAGGACAAGAGATAAGGAGGGGTTGAGGGAAGTACAAAAGGAGCTGAGGCATCAAATCAGGCAGGGAAAAGCCAGTTATAAAGAAAAAATGGAAAAGCAAATGGAA
The DNA here is from genome assembly GCA_947044405.1 of Leptodactylus fallax. Classification (NCBI taxonomy): domain Eukaryota; kingdom Metazoa; phylum Chordata; class Amphibia; order Anura; family Leptodactylidae; genus Leptodactylus; species Leptodactylus fallax. The sequence goes on along the minus strand of CAMRHE010000980.1, from coordinate 189,408 downwards.
AGAAAAGACATAAGGGGGGGTCTGGGAGGGGCTTAAGTCAATTTCGGGTCATAAACAGTCGGTCTGCCAGATTGAGGCAGATGTTAATTGGCTTAATGAACTAAACCTATTCTTCAACAGATTTGATCACACACCAGCTCCTCCCACCCCAGTATGTCCTTCAGCTCCCCCCACCACAATGACTTCTCCCCATGCGGCCACTTCCCAACAGACCAGTAAATCCAGAAATCCATCTTTATCTGGCCACAGTCTGACCTTCACACAGGCCCAGGTGAGGAAGGAGATGAAAAAGATCAAGGCGAGGAAAGCCGCAGGGCCAGATGACATCAGTGCAAGGCTAATTAAGACTTGCGGGGACCAGCTGTGTGGTATAATTACATATATGTATAATATGAGCCTGAGGCAGGAAATAGTCCCTGAATTATGGAAATCTTCTTGTGTGGTACCAGTTCCAAAGAAACCCCACCCTATGGACCTCAATGACTACAGACCTGTAGCACTGACATCCCACCTGATGAAGATCTTGGAGAGATTGGTTCTCACACATCTCCGCCCTCTAGTGAGCCCCGCTATGGACCCACTCCAGTTTGCTTATCGGCCGGGCATTGGGGTAGATGATGCCATCATCCATCTTCTGCACAGGGCTCTGTCTCACCTGGAGAAACCAGGGAACACGGTGAGAATAATGTTCTTTGACTTCTCCAGTGCTTTTAACACCATACAGCCCAGGTTATTGAGGGACAAGCTGGGCCTTGCTGGAGTGGACCACCACCTCTCCAACTGGATCCTAGACTACCTCACAAATCGACCTCAATACGTGAGAGCCCGAGACTGTGTGTCAGGTACCGTGATCTGTAATACGGGGGCACCTCAGGGTACGGTTCTCGCCCCTTTCCTCTTCAAACTGTACACTGCAGATTTTAGGTGTAACTCATCCAGCTGCTACCTACAGAAGTATTCTGACGACTCTGCAATAGTAGGTCTCATCACAGATGATGATGACAGGGAGTACAGAGAACTGAACCAGCATTTTGTGGACTGGTGCCACCGGAACCACCTGAAGATTAATGCGGGGAAGACCAAGGAGATGGTGGTGGACTTCCGTAAAGGCAGAAGCCCTCCTAAACCAGTGGACATCCTGGGGACGGGCATCGAGATTGTGAACACCTATAAGTACCTGGGTTTGCTCCTTAATAATAAGCTGGACTGGGCAGATCATATGGAGGCCCTGTTCAGGAAGGGCCACAGCAGGATCTACCTGCTTAGGAAACTGAGAGCCTTTGGAATCCGGGGGGCACTTCTTAGAACTTTCTTCAACTCGGTAGTGGCATCAGCCATCTTCTTTGGAGTGGCCTGCTGGGGGAGCAGTATATCAACCAGGGACAGAAATAAACTTGGCAAGCTGATTAGAAAGGCCAGCTCTGTCCTGGGGAGCCCACTGGACCCAGGGCAGGTGGTGGGTGACAGAAGGATACTGTCCGTGGTGAGCTCCATGCGGGAGAATAACTCCCATCCCATGCATGAGACTGTGATAGCGCTGGGCAGTACTGTCAGTGACCGACTGCTCCACCCTAGGTGTGAGAAGGAGCGCTATCGGAAGTCTTTCCTCCCCACCGCGGTTAGGCTGTACAACCAACACCGACCTAAGCGGAGATCATTACACACAGAGAACTGAGAGATCTCTCTGCCTGTTATATCCCCCCCCCCCTCTGCTACGTCCTATCTGTCTGTCTGCTATTAATGTAATGCCTCTCACCTTGGAACATTCCTGTACATGTTGTATTTGTATTTGTTATCTGCTTATCTTATCTTTGCTGCTGTAACACACTGAATTTCCCCAATGTGGGACTATTAAAGGACTATTATTATTATTATTATTATTATTATTATTATTATTATTATATACCCCTATATATCACACAGCTCAGCTTCTCTCCTATTATATACCCCTATATATCACACAGCTCAGCTTCTCTCCTATTATATACCCCTATATATCACACAGCTCAGCTTCTCTCCTTTATCCTATAACCCTATATATCACACAGCTCAGCTTCTCTCCTATTATATAACCCTATATATCACACAGCTCAGCTTCTCTCCTATTATATACCTATATATCACACAGCTCAGCTTCTCTCCTCTATCATATACCCCTATATATCACACAGCTCAGCTTCTCTCCTATCATATACCCCTATATATCACACAGCTCAGCTTCTCTCCTCTATCATATAACCCTATATATCACACAGCTCAGCTTCTCTCCTCTATCATATACCCCTATATATCACACAGCTCAGCTTCTCTCCTATGATATACCCCTATATATCACACAGCTCAGCTTCTCTCCTCTATCATATACCCCTATATATCACACAGCTCAGCTTCTCTCCTATCATATACCCCTATATATCACACAGCTCAGCTTCTCTCCTCTATCATATACCCCTATATATCACACAGCTCAGCTTCTCTCCTCTATATACCCCTATATATCACACAGCTCAGCTTCTCTCCTCTATCATATACCCCTATATATCGCACAGCTCAGCTTCTCTCCTATCATATACCCCTATATATCACACAGCTCAGCTTCTCTCCTCTATTATATACCCCTATATATCACACAGCTCAGCTTCTCTCCTATCATATACCCCTATATATCACACAGCTCAGCTCTTTTATCGTATACCCTATATATCACACAGCTCAGCTTCTCTCCTCTATCGTATACCCCTATATATCACACAGCTCAGCTTCTCTCCTCTATCATATACCCCTATATATCACACAGCTCAGCTTCTCTCCTCTATCATATACCCCTATATATCACACAGCTCAGCTTCTCTCCTCTATCGTATACCCTATATATCACACAGCTCAGCTTCTCTCCTATCATCCCTATATATCACACAGCTCAGCTTCTCTCCTCTATTACTCTGATATAAAAACACTACTTAAGGAGAAAAAGATGGCATTCAGGACAGAGTAGGAGGGGTTAGGGAAGTACAAAAGGAGCTGAGGCATCAAATCAGGCAGGGAATTGCCAGTTATAAAGAAAAATGGAAAAGCAAATGGAAAGAAAGACATAAGGGGGTCTGGAGGGGCGTCAATTCGGGTCATAAACAGTCTGTCTGCCAGATTGAGGCAGATGTTAATTGGCTTAATGAACTAAACCTATTCTTCAACAGATTTGATCACACACCAGCTCCTCCCACCCCAGTATGTCCTTCAGCTCCCCCCACCACAATGACTTCTCCCCATGCGGCCACTTCCCAACAGACCAGTAAATCCAGAAATCCATCTTTATCTGGCCACAGTCTGACCTTCACACAGGCCCAGGTGAGGAAGGAGATGAAAAAGATCAAGGCGGGAAGCCGCAGGGCCAGATGACATCAGTGCAAGGCTAATTAAGACTTGCGGGGACCAGCTGTGTGGTATAATTACATATATGTATAATATGAGCCTGAGGCAGGAAATAGTCCCTGAATTATGGAAATCTTCTTGTGTGGTACCAGTTCCAAAGAAACCCCACCCTATGGACCTCAATGACTACAGACCTGTAGCACTGACATCCCACCTGATGAAGATCTTGGAGAGATTGGTTCTCACACATCTCCGCCCTCTAGTGAGCCCCGCTATGGACCCACTCCAGTTTGCTTATCGGCCGGGCATTGGGGTAGATGATGCCATCATCCACCTTCTGCACAGGGCTCTGTCTCACCTGGAGAAACCAGGGAACACGGTGAGAATAATGTTCTTTGACTTCTCCAGTGCTTTTAACACCATACAGCCCAGGTTATTGAGGGACAAGCTGGGCCTTGCTGGAGTGGACCACCACCTCTCCAACTGGATCCTAGACTACCTCACAAATCGACCTCAATACGTGAGAGCCCAGACTGTGTGTCGGTACCGTGATCTGTAATACGGGGGCACCTCAGGGTACGGTTCTCGCCCCTTTCCTCTTCAAACTGTACACTGCAGATTTTAGGTGTAACTCATCCAGCTGCTACCTACAGAAGTATTCTGACGACTCTGCAATAGTAGGTCTCATCACAGATGATGATGACAGGGAGTACAGAGAACTGAACCAGCATTTTGTGGACTGGTGCCACCGGAACCACCTGAAGATTAACGCGGGGAAGACCAAGGAGATGGTGGTGGACTTCCGTAAAGGCAGAAGCCCTCCTAAACCAGTGGACACCTGGGGCCGTGCACCTTGTCCTGGGTTTGCTCCTTATATAGCTGACTGGGGATCATATGGAGGCCCTTGGGAGCCTACTTGGAAACTGGGCCTTTGGACCCGGGGGCGACTTTTTCAACTCGTAGTGGCATAGCCATTTCTGGGTGGCCGTGGGGGAGCGTATATCAACCAGGGACAGAAATAAACTTGACAAGCTGATTAGAAAGGCCAGCTCTGTCCTGGGGAGCCCACTGGACAGGGCGTGGGGGTGACGAAGGATACTGTCCGTGGTGAGCTCCAGCGGGGTAACTCCCATCATGCAGAGACTGTGATAGCGCTGGGCGTACTGTCGTGACCGACTGCTCCACCCTGTGTGAGAAGGAGGCTATCGGAGTCTTTCTCCGCGGTTAGGCTGTACAACCAAACCGACCTAAGCGGAGATCATTACACACAGAGAACTGAAATATCTCTCTGCCTGTTATATCCCCCCCCCTCTGCTACGTCCTATCTGTCTGTCTGCTATTAATGTAATGCCTCTCACCTTGGAACATTCCTGTACATGTTGTATTTGTATCTGCTTATCTTATCTTATCTTTGCTGCTGTAACACACTGAATTTCCCCAATGTGGGACTATTAAAGGACTATTATTATTATTATTATTATTATTATTATTATTATATACCCCTATATATCACACAGCTCAGCTTCTCTCCTATTATATACCCCTATATATCACACAGCTCAGCTTCTCTCCTATTATATACCCCTATATATCACACAGCTCAGCTTCTCTCCTTTATCCTATAACCCTATATATCACACAGCTCAGCTTCTCTCCTATTATATAACCCTATATATCACACAGCTCAGCTTCTCTCCTATTATATACCTATATATCACACAGCTCAGCTTCTCTCCTCTATCATATACCCCTATATATCACACAGCTCAGCTTCTCTCCTATCATATACCCCTATATATCACACAGCTCAGCTTCTCTCCTCTATCATATAACCCTATATATCACACAGCTCAGCTTCTCTCCTCTATCATATACCCCTATATATCACACAGCTCAGCTTCTCTCCTATGATATACCCCTATATATCACACAGCTCAGCTTCTCTCCTCTATCATATACCCCTATATATCACACAGCTCAGCTTCTCTCCTATCATATACCCCTATATATCACACAGCTCAGCTTCTCTCCTCTATCATATACCCCTATATATCACACAGCTCAGCTTCTCTCCTCTATATACCCCCTATATATCACACAGCTCAGCTTCTCTCCTCTATCATATACCCCTATATATCGCACAGCTCAGCTTCTCTCCTATCATATACCCCTATATATCACACAGCTCAGCTTCTCTCCTCTATCATATAACCTATATATCAGAGCTCAGCTTCTCTCTCTATCATATACCCCTATATATCACACAGCTCAGCTTCTCTCCTCTATCATATAACCCTATATATCACACAGCTCAGCTTCTCCCCTATCATATACCCCTATATATCACACAGCTCAGCTTCTCTCCTTTATCCTATACCCCTATATATCACACAGCTCAGCTTCTCTCCTCTATCATATACCCCTATATATCACACAGCTCAGCTTCTCTCCTATTATATACCCCTATATATCACACAGCTCAGCTTCTCTCCTATTATATACCCCTATATATCACACATCTCAGCTTCTCTCCTATTATATAACCCTATATATCACACAGCTCAGCTTCTCTCCTATTATATACCTATATATCACACAGCTCAGCTTCTCTCCTCTATCATATACCCCTATATATCACACAGCTCAGCTTCTCTCCTCTATCATATAACCCTATATATCACACAGCTCAGCTTCTCTCCTATCATATACCCCTATATATCACACAGCTCCGCTTCTCTCCTATCATATACCCCTATATATCACACAGCTCAGCTTCTCTCCTCTATCATATACCCCTATATATCACACAGCTCAGCTTCTCTCCTATCATATACCCCTATATATCACACAGCTCAGCTTCTCTCCTCTATCATATACCCCTATATATCGCACAGCTCAGCTTCTCTCCTCTATACTATACCCCTATATATCACACAGCTCAGCTTCTCTCCTATCATATACCCCTATATATCACACAGCTCAGCTTCTCTCCTATCATATACCCCTATATATCTCACAGCTCAGCTTCTCTCCTATCATATAACCCTATATATCACACAGCTCAGCTTCTCTCCTCTATCATATAACCCTGTATATCACACAGCTCAGCTTCTCTCCTCTATCATATACCCCTATATATCACACAGCTCAGCTTCTCTCCTCTATCATATATCCCTATATATCACACAGCTCAGCTTCTCTCCTATCATATACCCCTATATATCACACAGCTCAGCTTCTCTCCTCCATCATATACCCCTATATATCACACAGCTCAGCTTCTCTCCTATCATATACCCCTATATATCACACAGCTCAGCTTCTCTCCTCTATCATATAACCCTATATATCACACAGCTCGGCTTCTCTCCTATCATATACCCCTATATATCACACAGCTCAGCTTCTCTCCTCTATTATATACCCCTATATATCACACAGCTCAGCTTCTCTCCTCTATCATATACCCCTATATATCACAGCTCAGCTTCTCTCCTATTATATACCCCTATATATCACACAGCTCAGCTTCTCTCCTCTATCATATAACCCTATATATCACACAGCTCAGCTTCTCTCCTATCATATACCCCTATATATCACACAGCTCAGCTTCTCTCCTCTATCATATAATCCTATATATCAGAGCTCAGCTTCTCTCCTCTATCATATACCCCTATATATCACACAGCTCAGCTTCTCTCCTCTATCATATAACCCTATATATCACACAGCTCAGCTTCTCTCCTCTATCATATAACCCTATATATCACACAGCTCAGCTTCTCCCCTATCATATACCCCTATATATCACACAGCTCAGCTTCTCTTTTATCCTATAACCCTATATATCACACAGCTCAGCTTCTCTCCTATTATATAACCCTATATATCACACAGCTCAGCTTCTCTCCTATTATATACCTATATATCACACAGCTCAGCTTCTCTCCTCTATCATATACCCCTATATATCACACAGCTCAGCTTCTCTCCTATCATATAACCCTATATATCACACAGCTCAGCTTCTCTCCTATCATATACCCCTATATATCACACAGCTCAGCTTCTCTCCTATCATATACCCCTATATATCACACAGCTCAGCTTCTCTCCTCTATCATATACCCCTATATATCACACAGCTCAGCTTCTCTCCTATCATATACCCCTATATATCACACAGCTCAGCTTCTCTCCTCTATCATATACCCCTATATATCGCACAGCTCAGCTTCTCTCCTCTATACTATACCCCTATATATCACACAGCTCAGCTTCTCTCCTATCATATACCCCTATATATCACACAGCTCAGCTTCTCTCCTATCATATACCCCTATATATCTCACAGCTCAGCTTCTCTCCTATCATATACCCCTATATATCACACAGCTCAGCTTCTCTCCTCTATTATATACCCCTATATATCACACAGCTCAGCTTCTCTCCTCTATCATATACCCCTATATATCACAGCTCAGCTTCTCTCCTATTATATACCCCTATATATCACACAGCTCAGCTTCTCTCCTCTATCATATAACCCTATATATCACACAGCTCAGCTTCTCTCCTATCATATACCCCTATATATCACACAGCTCAGCTTCTCTCCTCTATCATATAATCCTATATATCAGAGCTCAGCTTCTCTCCTCTATCATATACCCCTATATATCACACAGCTCAGCTTCTCTCCTCTATCATATAACCCTATATATCACACAGCTCAGCTTCTCCCCTATCATATACCCCTATATATCACACAGCTCAGCTTCTCTCCTTTATCCTATACCCCTATATATCACACAGCTCAGCTTCTCTCCTCTATCATATACCCCTATATATCACACAGCTCAGCTTCTCTCCTATTATATACCCCTATATATCACACAGCTCAGCTTCTCTCCTATTATATACCCCTATATATCACACATCTCAGCTTCTCTCCTATTATATAACCCTATATATCACACAGCTCAGCTTCTCTCCTATTATATACCTATATATCACACAGCTCAGCTTCTCTCCTCTATCATATACCCCTATATATCACACAGCTCAGCTTCTCTCCTCTATCATATAACCCTATATATCACACAGCTCAGCTTCTCTCCTATCATATACCCCTATATATCACACAGCTCAGCTTCTCTCCTATCATATACCCCTATATATCACACAGCTCAGCTTCTCTCCTCTATCATATACCCCTATATATCACACAGCTCAGCTTCTCTCCTATCATATACCCCTATATATCACACAGCTCAGCTTCTCTCCTCTATCATATACCCCTATATATCGCACAGCTCAGCTTCTCTCCTCTATACTATACCCCTATATATCACACAGCTCAGCTTCTCTCCTATCATATACCCCTATATATCACACAGCTCAGCTTCTCTCCTATCATATACCCCTATATATCTCACAGCTCAGCTTCTCTCCTATCATATAACCCTATATATCACACAGCTCAGCTTCTCTCCTCTATCATATAACCCTGTATATCACACAGCTCAGCTTCTCTCCTCTATCATATACCCCTATATATCACACAGCTCAGCTTCTCTCCTCTATCATATATCCCTATATATCACACAGCTCAGCTTCTCTCCTATCATATACCCCTATATATCACACAGCTCAGCTTCTCTCCTCCATCATATACCCCTATATATCACACAGCTCAGCTTCTCTCCTATCATATACCCCTATATATCACACAGCTCAGCTTCTCTCCTCTATCATATAACCCTATATATCACACAGCTCGCTTCTCTCCTATCATATACCCCTATATATCACACAGCTCAGCTTCTCTCCTCTATTATATACCCCTATATATCACACAGCTCAGCTTCTCTCCTCTATCATATACCCCTATATATCACAGCTCAGCTTCTCTCCTATTATATACCCCTATATATCACACAGCTCAGCTTCTCTCCTCTATCATATAACCCTATATATCACACAGCTCAGCTTCTCTCCTATCATATACCCCTATATATCACACACGCTCAGCTTCTCTCCTATCATATACCCCTATATATCACACGCTCAGCTTCTCTCCTCTATCATATACCCCTATATATCACACAGCTCAGCTTCTCTCCTCTATCATATAACCCTATATATCACACAGCTCAGCTTCTCCCCTATCATATACCCCTATATATCACACAGCTCAGCTTCTCTCCTTTATCCTATACCCCTATATATCACACAGCTCAGCTTCTCTCCTCTATCATATACCCCTATATATCACACAGCTCAGCTTCTCTCCTATTATATACCCCTATATATCACACAGCTCAGCTTCTCTCCTATCATATAACCCTACATATCAGATATCTGCATTTCTCTCTCCATCTTTTCTTGCTCTCAGGTCAGGATGAAATAAAATATCTCAGGCTCTGTACACACCTGCCTCCAGTGTCCTGGATGTTCTGCAGATCTCACTCTTTTTGTACGGTGATGTCAGGACAGTAATAACAGACACCTGACATTATAGTTTATGGGGCTCTTTGACCTCCATTGTTATTTTACAAACTGTTTTTTGTCCTTCTGGTCCTGGATATGGAGCAAAGGATCGGGGACAAGACTGCAGATGTGAACGCGTCCTAACAGGTTCAGTGTAAACCATAGAACTTGTGAGTTACAGCTCAATGGAGGAAGGAAGCAGATGGTTGGCAGAGTGTGAAATAACTCAGCTCCAGACTCAGATATTACACGCCTGGCAATATGGGATGATTTCATTTCCTTGTAACTTTATTGACTATCTATTGCCAGCTTGTCAGGTCAGATCACAGAGTATATACAGTATATACAGAAACCCAGATATCTAGAAGGATAATAATGATCTAAAGGATCTCTCTCAACCACTGCGGAAAATGTGATGTAAATGTTTAGGATACTTGAGAAAACTTTGATTGTGTTTTGAGAATTAAATCTAAAGAAGATAAATCATAATGTACAGGAGTGCGCCAGATATTACGAGAACTGGGCGATGTATGCGACATGAGATAGATAGATAGATAGATAGATAGATAGATAGATAGATAGATAGAAGAGATAGATAGATAGATAGATAGATAGATAGAGATAGATAGATATGAGATAGATAGATATGAGATAGATAGATATGAGAGATAGATAGATATGAGATAGATAGATATGATATGATAGATAGATAGATAGATAGATAGATATGAGATAGATATGAGATAGATAGATATGAGATAGATATGAGATAGATAGATAGATATGAGATAGATATGAGATAGATAGATATGAGATACATAGATAGATATGAGATAGATAGATAGATAGATATGAGATAAATAGATAGATAGATATGAGATAGATAGATAGATAGATAGATAGAAATGTGATAGATAGGAATAGATAGATAGAGAGTAAATAGATAGATAGATAGATAGATAGATAGTTATGAGATAGATATGAGATAGATAGATAGATAGATATGAGATAGATATGTGATAGATAGATAGATAGATATGAGATAATTAGATAGATAGATAGATAGATAGATATGAGATAGATGGATAGATATGAGATAGATAGATATGAGATAGATAGATATGATATAGATAGATATGATATAGATAGATAGATAGATATGAGATAGATAGATAGAGATAGATAGATAGATAGATATGAGATAGATAGATAGATAGATATGAGAGATAGATAGATAGATAGATAGATAGATAGATAGATAGATAGATAGATATGAGATAGATAGATAAGATAGATAGATAAGATAGATAGATAGATAGATAGATAGATAGATAGATAGATATGAGATAAATAGATAGATAGATAGATAGATATGAGATAGATATGAGATAGATATGAGATAGATAGATAGATAGATAGATAGATATGCGATAGATAGATAGATATGAGATAGATAGATAGATAGATAGATAGATAGAGAGAGAGATAGATAGATAGATAGATATGAGATAGATATATATGAGATAGATAGATATGATATAGATAGATAGATATGATATAGATAGATAGATAGATATGAGATAGATAGATAGATATGAGATAGATATATATGAGATAGATAGATAGATATGAGATAGATAGATATGAGATAGATAGATATGAGATAGATAGATCGATAGATAGATATGAGATAGATAGATATGAGATAGATAGATAGATAGATAGAATGAGATAGATATGATATAGATATAGATAGATAGATATGATGTAGATATGAGATAGATAGATAGATAGATATGAGATAGATAGATATGAGATAGATATGATATAGATAGATAGATATGATATAGATAGATAGATAGATAGATAGATATGAGATAGATAGATATGAGATAGATAGATAGATAGATAGATAGATAGATAGATGAGAATAGATAGATATGATATAGATATAGATAGATAGATATGATGTAGATATGAGATAGATAGATAGATATGAGATAGATAGATATGAGATAGATAGATATGATATAGATAGATAGATAGATATGAGATAGATAGATAGATAGATATGAGAGATAGATAGATAGATAGATAGATATGAGATAGATAGATATGAGATAGATAGATAAATAGATATGTGATAGATAGATAGATAGATAGAATGAGATAAATAGATAGATAGATAGATATGAGATAGATAGATATGAGATAGATATGAGATAGATAGATAGATAGATAGATATGAGATAGATAGATAGATAGAGAGATAGATGATAGATAGATAGATAGATAGATATGAGAGATAGATAGATAGATAGATAGATAGATAGATATGAGATAGATATATATGAGATAGATAGATATGATATAGATAGATAGATATGATATAGATAGATAGATAGATCGATAGATAGATATGAGAGATATGAGATAGATAGATATGAGATAGATACATAGATATGAGATAGATAGATATGAGATAGATAGATATGAGATAGATAGATAGATCGATAGATAGATATGAGATAGATAGATATGAGATAGATAGATAGATAGATATGAGATAGATAGATATGATATAGATATAGATAGATAGATATGATGTAGATATGAGATAGATAGATAGATAGATATGAGATAGATAGATAGATATGAGATAGATAGATAGATATGAGATAGATAGATATGATATAGATAGATAGATAGATAGATAGATAGATAGATAGATAGATAGCTATGATGTAGATATGAGATAGATAGATAGATAGATAGAGATATAGTGATAGATAGATAGATAGATAGATAGATAGATATGATGTAGATATGAGATAGATAGATAGATATGAGATAGATAGATAGATATGAGATAGATAGATAGATAGATATGAGATAGATAGATAGATAGATAGATAGATAGATAGATAGATAGATAGAATGGATAGATATTACATAAATTAGATACATTTGTGACATTACTTTTAGTTGTACATTTGATAGTATTAATTTACTTCTATCCTCATCTATTTGCAGCAGGAGATAAATTATCAGGACTGTAAATGATGTGAATAATGTTCTAGATAAATGTCGTCGTTCTCACGTTTTGGGGTTACATAAGGTGGATTTAGACCTTTCCTGATTTGTGTCTAGAAATTATTCTTAGTAAATTCTAGAAATATGTCGATGCATGAGAAGGAGCTTCAGTGTTTTATCTATTCTATGTGTAGATTTATGTATTATATGATGGGGCTAGAGGTCATTTATCTATAGATTATTCTATAGGGTCCGTCATTAAGCCTACTACTCGTATGACCATTTCTCCATTACTTTTCTTTTTACATAATGACAAATGGGCACGGAACAAAATATTTCCTCAAAGTCTTCTCATGTCTGAGTCTTTGGACAGATATTCTTTACAGTTATGTGAGCGGCCATGATAATCCCTCCGTGCTCTACCTGGGGCTTACATAGAACATTCCTGGTCAATCTACCATACATGATACCAATGGGGATATTAGTCCGAGGAAGAACGTCCAGAGCTTCTGCCATAGGACATGTCAGGTAAGACTGATAGACCAAGGTGTTGGAGCCCGTCTCGTCCTTGTGTCTGTACGATAGAGGAGCCCTGCTATAGACTATGTCACACCTCAGAGATTCAGCCTTGTACTGAAGTACTGACGAGCAATAATTGGAGGAGGTTGTGAGCAGGTTGATAGAGATAACACCTTGAGGAATGGCCTGAAAGCCTAAGATTCTCGTCATTCCATACCGAGAGGATGCCAAACACTCAGCTGCCTGTCTCATTCCTTACTACACAGACAGAAACCTTCACATCCACAAGTTCTACAGAACCAAGTCCATGACTAGTCCACCAAGATGTCTGGAAAGAGTAGCCGACTCACCGTGACAAGGGTATACCCGTCCATCCTGCTGGCTGGCACCATCCACAGATCTGCGAGCCAGGACCTTCTTCTAGACTGAAAGGTCCTTTAAGGTGACTCTTGACAACCCAGAGAGTGACACAGTGGCCAAAGGAGAAGTGTAATGTTGGTGCCCCCCACCCCCGCTGTGTGTGACCAGAGGAGACTGCGCCACCACCGACTAAGAAGTTTTTCTTTCTTTCTCAATACAAGTTCCTGATTTGAAGTGTACGATGCAAGAAGTCCTATATACGTAAGACTTCACGGCATAAATCTTACGGGACGTCACAGGAAATGTGTCCTTTCTGTTTGTGGCCAACCAATCCTTCCTCCAGAGCTTGGCTATATAAAGACGAAATCCCGGCCTAAAACTTACTCTTCAGATACTCTTGGCTTATGTAGACGGTCCATCCAGGTGTAAGAAGACGCGAGGGCCACACCGAGACCATGCAGATTTCTAGGGGTTGTGCACTTGGTGGCCGGTTCTAGCCATGTGTGGTATGAATATGTCCTTAGATATCATCTCCACGTACAATAAGTGTCATCAGGAAGGAAAGGCTTATCTTAGACATACGTACTGTATATATATATCTATAGTGTATATAGTGTATATAGTGCACAGGCCGCCGCACACACAGTCCCAGGGAACACCTTAGAATGTAAACTCCACTTTCTATCAGATAAGCAGAAATCTCGCACCTTCCCAGCGGCCGAAGGTTTATAAACAGGCTGTCAAAAGGGGAGAAAAAAAATTGCCCAGGCTCAGAAAGGGTTAAAGTTGAGTTCTTTGCATTTTGCAGGTGGAGTTTTGTCTTTGGACCCCCCATTCTGCCAGAGCAATCTGTGCTGTTAGTTTTGGTGCCTGATATGATAATTAGACTCTATTGTCATGTGGGTGGTGTCAGACAGGAGCAGGCAAGGGGGCGGGACTAAGAGCTTTGACTCTGTCCTATCAGAAGTATTTAGGGTCACAGCCCAGAATCAACCCCGTCTGCTCTGACCCAAGACAACCCACTGGGTGGTGAAACAGAAAAGCCGCGCTACACGTACTGCACGATCCCGCTGATCTCCATCTCCTGGTCAGCCCATGACTTGCTGTGACCCATCAGAGCCTATGAATGGCTGGGCGGCCATGGGGCAGCCGGGGTAGACCGGGTGACATACTGAGAGTGATCTGGGCCCCCAGTAGTAATGCCCAAGAGCCCGAGCCAGAGAGTATAGTAGAAGAGGGTCAGCACAATGGATCAGCCATGGTCCTTAGACACGACCCTGTGACCCAAAGAGTCAGTCCAGCGCTCTATAAAGCTAAGGCCCCAAGTAGCGGGCCGCAGCAAAATAGCCCTGCGAGAAAAATCGCGTCAGAAAGGCATTGAGTTTTTTCCCTCTGCGGACTTTAGGGAAACCGTCAGCATTTCCGCAGGTATAATTGATATGCTGCGATTTCCACTGCGTGCATTTCTCTGCATTGTGTGGTTGGGATTCGCTAGATTCCCATTCACTTTGCAGGGACTGTAGAACGCTGCGGTGGATTACGCCCGTGGGGCCCCAGCCTAAGACATATGAGCAGAGAGAACCAACATTGATAGATTCCATATTTATTCACTTTGTGTAATCTCCCAAGAACAAGACACGTCCAATAATCCTAAATATTCCAGAATCCAGAAAATTTCCTATAATGTCTGTGTAAAGTATTTGCGTATAAGGGGCACGTACCATACAGTCACCCCCTGCACGTACCATACAGTCACCTCCTGCACGTACCGTACAGTCACCCCCTGCACGTACAGTACAGTCACCCCCTGCACGTACCCTACAGTCACCCCCTGCACGTACAGTACAGTCACCCCCTGCACGTACCATACAGTCACCCCCTGCACGTACCATACAGTCACTCCCTGCACCTACCGTACAGTCACCCCCTGCACGTACAGTACAGTCACCCCCTGCACGTACCATACAGTCACCTCCTGCACGTACCGTACAGTCACCCCCTGCACGTACAGTACAGTCACCCCCTGCACGTACCATACAGTCACCCCCTGCACGTACAGTACAGTCACCCCCTGCACGTACCGTACAGTCACCCCCTGCACGTACCATACAGTCACTCCCTGCACCTACCGTACAGTCACCCCCTGCACGTACCGTACAGTCACCCCCTGCACGTACCATACAGTCACTCCCTGCACCTACCGTACAGTCACCCCCTGCGCGTACAGTACAGTCACCCCCTGCACGTACCATACAGTCACCCCCTGCACGTACCATACAGTCACCCCCTGCACGTACCATACAGTCACCCCCTGCACGTACCATACAGTCACCCCCTGCACGTACAGTACAGTCACCCCCTGCACGTACCGTACAGTCACTCCCTGCACCTACCGTACAGTCACCCCCTGCACGTACCATACAATCACCTCCTGCACGCACCATACAATCACCCCCTGCACGTACCGTACAGTCACCCCCTGCACGTACAGTACAGTCACCCCCTGCACGTACCATACAGTCACCCCCTGCACGTACAGTACAGTCACCCCCTGCACGTACCATACAGTCACCCCCTGCACGTACCGTACAGTCACCCCCTGCACGTACCATACAATCACCCCCTGCACGTACCATACAGTCACCCCCTGCACGTACCGTACAGTCACCCCCCTGCACGTACAGTACAGTCACCCCCTGCACGTACCATACAGTCACTCCCTGCACCTACCGTACAGTCACCCCCTGCACGTACCGTACAGTCACCCCCTGCACGTACCGTACAATCACCCCCTGCACGTACCATACAGTCACCTCCTGCACGTACCGTACAGTCACCCCCTGCACTTACCATACAATCACCCCCTGCACGTACCGTACAGTCACCCCCTGCACTTACCATACAGTCACCCCCTGCACTTACCATACAGTCACTCCCTGCACCTACCGTACAGTCACTCCCTGCACCTACCGTACAGTCACCCCCTGCACGTACCATACAGTCACCCCCTGCACGTACCGTACAGTCACCCCCTGCACGTACCTTACAGTAAACTCCTGCACGTACCGTACAGTCACCCCCTGCGCGTACCGTACAGTCACCCCCTGCACGTACCATACAGTCACCCCCTGCACCTACCGTACAGTCACCCCCTGCACGTACCCTACAGTCACCCCCTGCACGTACCATACAATCACCTCCTGCACGCACCGTACAATCACCCCCTGCACGTACCGTACAGTCACCCCCTGCACGTACAGTACAGTCACCCCCTGCACTTACCATACAGTCACCCCCTGCACGTACAGTACAGTCACCCCCTGCACGTACCATACAGTCAGCCCCTGCACGTACCGTACAGTCACCCCCTGCACGTACCATACAGTCACTCCCTGCACCTACCGTACAGTCACCCCCTGCACGTACCGTACAGTCACCCCCTGCACGTACCATACAGTCACTCCCTGCACCTACCGTACAGTCACCCCCTGCACGTACAGTACAGTCACCCCCTGCACGTACCATACAGTCACCCCCTGCACGTACCGTACAGTCATCCCCTGCACGTACCATACAGTCACCCCCTGCACCTACCGTACAGTCACCCCCTGCACGTACCGTACAGTCACCCCCTGCACGTACCGTACAATCACCCCCTGCACGTACCCTACAGTCACCTCCTGCACGTACCGACAGTCACCCCCTGCACTTACCATACAATCACCCCCTGCACGTACCGTACAGTCACCCCCTGCACTTACCATACAGTCACCCCCTGCACTTACCATACAGTCACTCCCTGCACCTACCATACAGTCACTCCCTGCACCTACCGTACAGTCACCCCCTGCACGTACCATACAGTCACCCCCTGCACGTACCGTACAGTCACCCCCTGCACGTACCTTACAGTAAACTCCTGCACGTACCGTACAGTCACCCCCTGCGCGTACCGTACAGTCACCCCCCTGCACGTACCGTACAATCACCCTCTGCACGTACTGTACAGTCACCCTCTGCACGTACCGTACAGTCACCCCCTGCACGTACCGTACAATCACCCCCTGCACGTACAGTACAGTCACCCCCTGCACGTACCGTACAGTCACCTCCTGCACGTACCGTACAATCACCCCCTGCACGTACCTTACAGTCACCCCCCGCACGTACCGTACAGTCACCCCCTGCACATATCATACAGTCAAAGGGGAAGGGACAGTTATATAATGTGGATATAATATAATATTCATTCTATTGAAGTTTATTTTTGTATTCCTAATAATAAAGGCCATTGTGCGCCAAAAATGAAAAAACTAGTTAGGTACAGACTGCAGTGACTACAGGGGAGGTGGGAGGAGGTGTAGCAGTGACCAGTTAGGTACAGACTGCAGTGACTGCAGGGGAGGTGGGAGGAGGTGTAGGAGCGACCAGTTAGGTACAGACTGCAGTGACTACAGGGGAGGTGGGAGGAGGTGTAGCAGTGACCAGTTAGGTACAGACTGCAGTGACTGCAGGGGAGGTGGGAGGAGGTGGTAGGAGCGACCAGTTAGGTACAGACTGCAGTGACTACAGGGGAGGTGGGAGAGGGTGTAGGAGGCGACCAGTTAGGTACAGGCTGCAGTGACTACAGGGGAGGTGGGAGGAGGTGTAGGAGCGACAGTTAGGTACAGACTGCAGTGACTGCAGGGGAGGTGGGAGGAGGTGTAGGAGCGACCAGTTAGGTACAGACTGCAGTGACTACAGGGGAGGTGGGAGGAGGTGTAGCAGTGACCAGTTAGGTACAGACTGCAGTGACTGCAGGGGAGGTGGGAGGAGGTGTAGGAGCGACCAGTTAGGTACAGACTGCAGTGACTACAGGGGAGGTGGGAGAGGGTGTAGGAGCGACCAGTTAGGTACAGGCTGCAGTGACTACAGGGGAGGTGGGAGGAGGTGTAGGAGCGACCAGTTAGGTACAGGCTGCAGTGACTACTGGGGAGGTGGGAGGAGGTGTAGGGGTGACCAGTTAGGTACAGACTGCAGTGACTACAGGGGAGGTGGGAGGAGGTGTAGAAGTGACCAGTTAGGTACAGACTGCAGTGACTACAGGGGAGGTGGGAGGAGGTGTAGGAGCGACCAGTTAGGTACAGACTGCAGTGACTACTGGGGAGGTGGGAGGAGGTGTAGGAGCGACCAGTTATGTACAGACTGCAGTGACTACAGGGGAGGTGGGAGAGGGTGTAGGAGCGACCAGTTAGGTACAGGCTGCAGTGACTACAGGGGAGGTGGGAGGAGGTGTAGGAGCGACCAGTTAGGTACAGACTGCAGTGACTACAGGGGAGGTGGGAGGAGGTGTAGGAGCGACCAGTTAGGTACAGACTGCAGTGACTACAGGGGAGGTGGGAGGAGGTGTAGGAGCGACCATTTAGGTACAGGCTGCAGTGAATAGGGGGGAGGTGGGAGAGGGTGTAGGAGTGACCAGTTACGTACAGACTGCAGTGACTACAGGGGAGGTGGGAGGAGGTGTAGGAGTGACCAGTTAGGTACAGACTGCAGTGACTACAGGGGAGGTGGGAAAGGGTGTAGGAGAGACCAGTTAGTTACAGACTGCAATGACTACAGGGGAGGTGGGAGGAGGTGTAGCAGTGACCAGTTAGGTACAGACTGCAGTGACTACAGGGGAGGTGGGAGGAAGTGTAGGAGCGACCAGTTAAATACAGACTGCAATGACTACAGGGGAGGTGGGAGGAGGTGTAGGAGCGACCAGTTAGGTACAGACTGCAGTGACTACAGGGGAGGTGGGAGGAGGTGTAGGAGCGACCAGTTAGGTACAGACTGCAGTGACTACAGGGGAGGTGGGAGGAGGTGTAGGAGCGACCAGTTAGGTACAGGCTGCAGTGACTACAGGGGAGGTGGGAGGAGGTTTAGGAGCGACCAGTTAGGTACAGACTGCAGTGACTACAGGGGAGGTGGGAGGAGGTGTAGGAGCGACCAGTTAGGTACAGGCTGCAGTGACTACAGGGGAGGTGGGAGGAGGTGTAGGAGCGACCAGTTAGGTACAGACTGCAGTGACTACAGGGGAGGTGGGAGGAGGTGTAGGAGCGACCAGTTAGGTACAGGCTGCAGTGACTACAGGGGAGGTGGGAGGAGGTGTAGGAGCGATCAGTTAGGTACAGACTGCAGTGACTACAGGGGAGGTGGGAGGAGGTGTAGGAGCGACCAGTTAAATACAGACTGCAGTGACTACAGGGGAGGTGGGATGAGGTGTAGGAGCGACCAGTTAGGTACAGGCTGCAGTGACTACAGGGGAGGTGGGAGGAGGTGTAGGAGCGATCAGTTAGGTACAGACTGCAGTGACTACAGGGGAGGTGGGAGGAGGTGTAGGAGCGACCAGTTAAATACAGACTGCAGTGACTACAGGGGAGGTGGGAGGAGGTGTAGGAGCGACCAGTTAGGTACAGACTGCAGTGACTACAGGGGAGGTGGGAGGGGGTGTAGGAGCGACCAGTTAGGTACAGACTGCAGTGACTACAGGGGAGGTGGGAGGAGGTGTAGGAGCGACCAGTTAGGTACAGGCTGCAGTGACTACAGGGGAGGTGGGAGGAGGTGTAGGAGCGATCAGTTAGGTACAGACTGCAGTGACTACAGGGGAGGTGGGAGGAGGTGTAGGAGCGACCAGTTAGGTACAGACTGCAGTGACTACAGGGGAGGTGGGAGGAGGTGTAGGAGCGATCAGTTAGGTACAGACTGCAGTGACTACAGGGGAGGTGGGAGGAGGTGTAGGAGCGACCAGTTAGGTACAGGCTGCAGTGACTACAGGGGAGGTGGGAGGAGGTGTAGGAGCGACCAGTTAGGTACAGACTGCAGTGACTACAGGGGAGGTGGGAGGAGGTGTAGGAGCGACCAGTTAGGTACAGGCTGCAGTGACTCAGGGGAGGTGGGAGGAGGTGTAGGAGCGACCAGTTAGGTACAGACTGCAGTGACTACAGGGGAGGTGGGAGGAGGTGTAGGAGCGACCAGTTAGGTACAGACTGCAGTGACTACAGGGGAGGTGAGAGAGGGTGTAGGAGCGACCAGTTAGGTACAGACTGCAGTGACTACAGGGGAGGTGGGAGAGGGTGTAGGAGCGACCAGTTAGGTACAGACTGCAGTGACTACAGGGGAGGTGGGAGAGGGTGTAAGAGCGACCAGTTAGGTACAGACTGCAGTGACTACAGGGGAGGTGGGAGGAGGTGTAGGAGCGACCAGTTAGGTACAGACTGCAGTGACTACAGGGGAGGTGGGAGGAGGTGTAGGAGCGATCAGTTAGGTACAGACTGCAGTGACTACAGGGGAGGTGGGAGGAGGTGTAGGAGAGACCAGTTAGGTACAGACTGCAGTGACTATAGGGGAGGTGGGACTGAAGGAAACAAAAATGGGAGTGCTGAGTTTGTCAATTAACCCTTTCGTGTGTCCACTATTGTGGGATTAGATAATGCACCAGACTTTAGTACAACCCTGTGACACACTCAGTACTGCTACATCAGTCTGTAACTACTGTAGATTGGCCGGAAGCGTCACCAGATCATGTCCTGCCCCGCTGAAGAAACTCTCCAATATCCTTATCGTGGTTTTATCTACAGAGATTATGTCACGTAAAGCCAGAAGGATATTAGAGGGCGCTGCAATAACCACAGGCACAGCCCCAAGCTCAAGGGCCCCAGTGCACGCCATGTCCCGAGGGCCACCACTCACTTCAGGACCAGCCACCATTGTTTAATAGTTGTAGGTTCTACCTCCAGGAATCTCACTAGTGAACGCAACGATGGTACAGCCGGCCACTAACTAGACTCCATATAGTGTATATATACTGTGTATATATGGTAATTATACTATAGAATATAACACCTCTATAGATAACACCACTGAGCCATCATTACATCACTACTGGCAACAGATGATGTCACATCTTATCTTCTCCCCCCCCCCCTCCTGCATGAAGCTGGCCGAACCTTCCATTGAAAGAGCTTTGTTGACTCAAGAGTTTCTTATGAAGAGGGTGTTTGGGGCTCCCATGAATCATTTTACATGTCTTTAGGGTCCTTGTGGTCCTTCCCAATTACTGTCCTGTCACCGCGCAGCCCTCTTCATCAGCTTGTCCTATTTACGGTGGGTACGGAAAGTATTCAGACCCCATTAAATCTTTCACTCTTTGTTTCATTGCAGCCATTTGCTAAAAGCAGAACAGTTCCTTTTATTTCTCAGTAATGTACACTCCGCTCCCCATCCTGACAGAAAAAAACAGAAATGTAGATATTTTTGCAAATTTATTAAAAAAGAAACCCTGCAGTCTCCCATGGCCATAAGTATTCCGAGCCTTTGCTCAGTACTGAGTAGAAGCCACTTCCTTCTGAGCTAGTACAGCCAGGAGTCTTCTTGGGAATGATACAACAAGTTTCTCACATCTGGATTTGGGGATCCTCGGCCATTCTTCCTTGCAGATCCTCTCCAGTTCCGTCAGGTTGGATGGTGAATGTTGGTGGAGCCATTTTCAGGTCTCTCCAGAGATGCTCAGTTGGGTTGAGGTCCGGGCTCTGGCTGGGCCAGTCAGGAATGGTCACAGAGTTGTTCCTTTGTTATTTTAGCTGTGTGCTTAGGGCCATTGTCTTGTTGGAACCTTCGGCCCAGTCTGAGGTCCAGAGCACTCTGGCAGAGGTTTTCTTCCAGGATCTCTCTGTACTTGGCCGCATTCATCTTTCCTTCTATTACACCCAGTCGTCCTGTCCCCCATAGCATGATGCTGCCACCGCCATGTCTCACTGTTGGGATTGTATTGGGCAGGTGATGAGCAGGGCCTGGTTTTCTCCACACATACCGCTTAGAATTAACGCCAGAAAGTTCCATCTTCGTCTCCTCAGAGCAGAGAATCTTATTTTTCATAGTCTGGGAGTCCTTCATGTGTTTTTTGGCTTTCATATGTCTTGCACTGAGGAGAGGCTTCCTTCGGGCCCCTCTGCCATAGAGCCCCGACTGGTGGAGGCTGCAGTGATAGGTGACTTTGTGCAACTTTCTCCCATCTCCCTACTGCATCTCTGGAGCTCGGCCACAGTCATCTTTGGCTTCTTCTTTACCTCTCTCACCAAGGCTCTTCTCCCACCATTGCTCAGTTTGGCTGGACGGCCAGGTCTAGGAAGAGTTCTGCTCGGCCCAAACTTCTTCCATGTAAGGATTATGGAGGCCGCTGTGCTCTGAGGAACCTTGAGCGCTGTAGAAATTCTTCTGTAACCTTGGCCAGATCTGTGCCTTGCCACAATCCTGTCTCTGAGCTCCTTGGGCAGTTCCTTTGACATCCTGATTCCCATTTGCTCTGACATGCAGTGTGAGCTGTGAGGTCTTATATAGACAGGTGTGCGCCTTTCCTAATCAAGTCCAATCAGTTTAATTAAACACAGCTGGACTCCAATGAAGGAGTAGAACCATCTCAAGGAGGATCAGAAGGAAATGGACAGCAGTGAGTTATATATGAGGGTCACAGCAAAGGCTCCGAATACTTATGGCCATGGGAGATTGCAGGTTTTCTTTAATAATTTTGCTAAAATATCTACATTTCTGTTTTTTTCTGTCAGGATGGGGAGCTGAGTGTACATTACTGAGGAATAAAAGGAACTTTTTTGCTTTTAGCAAATGTCTGCAATGAAACAAGGAGTGAAAAATGTAAAGGGGTCTGAATACTTTCCGTACACACTGTACATCCCTTGAGCTACCATTACCCCTATAGAACAGGCCCCGTGTTTGGTAGAAGATTGTTCGTAGCTCATTACGTACCTTGAAGGTCTGCAGTTGCCCAAGGAAGAAGAGCCTACGAGCCGTTTCTTACCCACCTTGTCCACATTCAGTCTCCAGTCATGGGTGTCGCCCAGACATACACCCAAGAGTTGTAGGACCCCAACCCTCTCCACCTCCTGACCCTCCAAGCAGGTCAATCACCATCTTCATTCAAGATAAGGACGTGGTCACCACACCATGATGAGAAGATCCGCACCACCTCTGCATACTCACATATACATCACCAAATACACCACCATATACATCACCATATATGTCACCATATACATCACCATATATGTCACCATATACATCACATCAATTCCGAAAACTCACATATACATCACCATATATGTCCCACCACCTCCCTATACTCACAAATATATCACCATATACATCACCATATATGTCCCACCACCTCCCTATACTCACATATACATCACCATATACGTCCCACCACCTCCATATACTCACATATACATCACCATATACATCACCATATATGTCCCACCACCTCCGTTTACTCATATACATCACCATATACGTCCCACCACCTCCCTATACTCACATATACATCACCATATACATCACCATATACGTCCTACAACCTCACTATACTCACATATACATCACCATATACATCACCATATACGTCCCACCACCTCCCTATACTCACATATACATCTCCATATACATCACCATATACGTCCCACCACCTCCCTATACTCACATATACATCACCATATACATCCCACCACCTCCCTATACTCACATATACATCACCATATACGTCCCACCACCTCCCTATACTCACATATACATCACCTTATACGTCCCCACCTCCCTATACTCACATATACATCACCATATACATCACCATATATGTCCCACCACCTCTCTATACTCACATATACATCACCATATACATCACCATATTGTCCCACCACCTTCCTATACTCACATATACATCACCATATACATCACCATATACGTCCCACCACCTCCCTATACTCACATATACATCTCCATATACATCACCATATCGTCCCACCACCCTCCCTATACTCACATTCTCTCCTTCATCCCCTATACGTCCCACCACCTCCCTATACTCACATATACATCACCATATACGTCCCACCACCTCCCTATACTCACATATACATCACCATATACGTCCCACCACCTCCCTATACTCACATATACATCACCATATACGTCCCACCACCTCCCTATACTCACATATACATCACCATAAACGTCCCACCACCTCCCTATACTCACATATACATCACCTTATACATCCCACCTCCCTATCTCCATATACATCACCATATATGTCCCACCACCTCTCTATACTCACATATACATCACCATATACATCACCATATATGTCCCACCACCTCCCTATACTCACATATACATCACCATATACATCACCATATACGTCCCACCACCTCCCTATCTCCTTCTCCCTTTCGTCCCCCTCCCTTCTCCATTACATCACCATATACATCACCATATATGTCCCACCACCTCTCTATACTCACATATACATCACCATATACATCACCATATATGTCCCACCACCTTCCTATACTCACATATACATCACCATATACATCACCATATACGTCCCACCACCTCCCTATACTCACATATACATCTCCATATACATCACCATATACGTCCCACCACCTCCCTATACTCACATATACATCTCCATATACATCACCATATACGTCCCACCACCTCCCTATACTCACATACACATCACCATATACGTCCCACCACCTCCCTATCTCCATATACATCACCATATACGTCCCACCACCTCCCTATACTCACATATACATCACCATATACGTCCCACCACCTCCCTATACTCACATATACATCACCATAAACGTCCCACCACCTCCCTATACTCACATATACATCACCTTATACATCCCACCTCCCTATACTCACATATACATCACCATATATGTCCCACCACCTCTCTATACTCACATATACATCACCATATACATCACCATATATGTCCCACCACCTCCCTATACTCACATATACATCACCATATACATCACCATATACGTCCCACCACCTCCCTATACTCACATATACATCACCATATACGTCCCACCACCTCCCTATACTCACATATACATCTCCATATACATCTCCATATACGTCCCACCACCTCCCTATACTCACATATACATCACCTTATACATCCCACCTCCCTATACTCACATATACATCACCATATACATCACCATATACGTCCCACCACCTCCCTATACTCACATATACATCACCATATACGTCCCACCACCTCCCTACACTCACATATACATCACCATATACATCCCACCACCTCCCTATACTCACATATACATCACCATATATGTCCCACCACCTCCCTATACTCACATATACATCACCATATATGTCCCACCACCTCCCTATACTCACATATACATCACCATATATGTCCCACCACCTCCCTATACTCACATATACATCACCATATACATCCCACCACCTCCATATACTCACATATACATCACCATATACATCACCATATACGTCCCACCACCTCCCTATACTCACATATACATCACCATATACATCACCATATATGTCCCACCACCTCCCTATACTCACATATACATCACCATATACGTCCCACCACCTCCCTATACTCACATATACATCACCATATATGTCCCACCACCTCCCTATACTCACATATACATCACCATATACATCCCACCACCTCCCTATACTCACATATACATCTCCATATACATCACCATATACGTCCCACCACCTCCCTATACTCACATATACATCTCCATATACATCACCATATACGTCCCACCACCTCCCTATACTCACATATCATCTCCATATACATCACCATATCGTCCCACCACCTCCCTATCTCACATATACATCACCATATACCTCCTACCACCTCCCTATACTCACATTACATCACCATATACATCACCATTACGTACCACCACCTCCCTATACTCACATTACATCTCCATATACATCACCATATCGTCCCACCACCTCCCTATACTCACATATACATCTCCATTACGTCCCACCACCTCCCTATACTCACATATACATCACCATATCATCCCACCACCTCCCTATACTCACATATACATCACCATTACGTCCCACCACCTCCCTATACTCACATATACATCACCTTATCATTCCACCTCCCTTCTCACATTACATCACCATTACATCACCATATATGTCCCACCACCTCTCTATCTCACATATACATCACCATATACATCACCATATTGTCCCACCACCTCCCTATCTCACATATACATCACCATATACATCACCTTCGTCCCACCACCTCCCTATCTCACATATACATCTCCATATCATCACCATATCGTCCCACCACCTCCCTATACTCACATATACATCACCATAACGTCCCACCACCTCCCTATACTCACATATCATCACCATTCATCACCATATACATCACCATATATGTCCCACCACCTCCCTACTTGAATTGAATGTAATAGTGTCTGACTCCCTATGAGAAATGAGCCAGGATTGGTGGAAATCTGGGCTAAAAACTGTGCTAGGTCTGTTCTAATTCTAGGGCCCCATCGGCCGCTCTAAAGTAACGGTATATAGGAGAGATGACTATATGGAACAGTTGCTATGGCAGTGATTGGCTGCAGCCTTCACATAGGCACAGTGCACAGCCCCAAGGTGTGATAGGACAGCACCATTGCCGTACTGGAAATAACCCACCAGGCAACGTATAGCTATAGGAAGGGGTTAAACCACATATATTGTATTTCTTTCTATTGTACTGGACAATGTGATGGATTTTTGTGTGGGCGAATATTTCTGTTTTTAGCCGGGAGGGGATTCCCATGTCCATGATTTCCTCTAAATCTTACGACTAACCAAACCCAGACACAAAACTATTGTCAGATGAAAAAGAACTGGAAAAGTTTCTGAAAGTTTAAGAAAAATTTGGTAAAACCTTTTATTTTGTTGCTCCCTGCTGAGTAACGCTCCATCTACTGTATGGCGAGTCAATAGGAATGGGGGAAGGGAAGTGACAACTGCTCTGAGCATATCTGTGCCTTGTGGAGAGGTTGTCATCTAGTTATTTATAGTCGAATTACTCTGGACAAGAAGACGTTGGTCAAGTTGATTTTCAAGGTCCCATTCACACTGGCAAACCGAGACCAGAAATCAGTCTGCAGAACCGGACTCCTGGTGTCATAGTGATTGATCATGCCAGGAGTCCCTGCCTCCCCGCAGCTCTGCTGCCATATACTATATACCGTCTATACTCCCCATATAATAGTGATCTAGTATCCCAGGAGTCCCTGCCTCCCCGCAGCTCTGCTGTCATATACTATATACCGTCTATACTCCCCATATAATAGTGATCTATGATCCCAGGAGTCTCTGCCTCCAAGCAGCCCTGCTGTCATATACTATATACAGTCTATACTCCCCATATAATAGTGATCTATGATCCCAGGAGTCCCTGCCTCCCCGCAGCCCTGCTGTCATATACTATATACCGTCTATACTCCCCATATAATAGTGATCTAGTATCCCAGGAGTCTCTGCCTCCCCGCAGCCCTGCTGTCATATACTATATATAGTCAATACTCCCCATATAATAGTGATCTATGATCCCAGGAGTCCCTGCCTCCCCGCAGCCATATACTATATACCGTCTATACTCCCCATATAATAGTGATCTATGATCCCAGGAGTCCCTGCCTCCCCGCAGCCCTGCGCATATACTATATACAGTCTATACTCCCCATATAATAGTGATCTAGTATCCCAGGAGTCCCTGCCTCCCCGCAGCCCTGCTGTCATATACTATATACAGTCTATACTCCCCATATAATAGTGATCTATGATCCCAGGAGTCCCTGCCTCCAAGCAGCCCTGCTGTCATATACTATATACAGTCTATACTCCCCATATAATAGTGATCTAGTATCCCAGGAGTCCCTGCCTCCCCGCAGCCCTGCT
The DNA here is from genome assembly GCA_947044405.1 of Leptodactylus fallax. Classification (NCBI taxonomy): domain Eukaryota; kingdom Metazoa; phylum Chordata; class Amphibia; order Anura; family Leptodactylidae; genus Leptodactylus; species Leptodactylus fallax. The sequence continues at coordinate 160,779 of CAMRHE010000980.1, read as the reverse complement.
GTCATATACTATATACAGTCTATACTCCCCATATAATAGTGATCTATGATACCAGGAGTCCCTGCCTCCCCGCAGCCCTGCTGTCATATACTATATACAGTCTATACTCCCCATATAATAGTGATCTATGATCCCAGGAGTCCCTGCCTCCCCGCAGCCCTGCTGTCATATACTATATACAGTCTATACTCCCCATATAATAGTGATCTAGTATCCCAGGAGTCTCTGCCTCCCCGCAGCCCTGCTGTCATATACTATATACAGTCTATACTCCCCATATAATAGTGATCTATGATCCCAGGAGTCCCTGCCTCCCCCGCAGCCATATACTATATACCGTCTATACTCCCCATATAATAGTGATCTATGATCCCAGGAGTCCCTGCCTCCCCGCAGCCTATATACTATATACAGTCTATACTCCCCATATAATAGTGATCTATGATCCCAGGAGTCCCTGCCTCCCCGCAGCTCTGCTATCATATACTATATACAGTCTATACTCCCCATATAATAGTGATCTAGTATCCCAGGAGTCCCTGCCTCCCCGCAGCCCTGCTGTCATATACTATACACAGTCTATACTCCCCATATAATAGTGATCTATGATCCCAGGAGTCCCTGCCTCCCCGCAGCCCTGCTGTCATATACTATATACAGTCTATACTCCCCATATAATAGTGATCTATGATCCCAGGAGTCCCTGCCTCCCCGCAGCCCTGCTGCCATATACTATACACAGTCTATACTCCCCATATAATAGTGATCTATGATTCCAGGAGTCCCTGCCTCCCCGCAGCCCTGCTGTCATATACTATACACAGTCTATACTCCCCATATAATAGTGATCTAGTATCCCAGGAGTCCCTGCCTCCCCGCAGCCCTGCTGTCATATACTATATACAGTCTATACTCCCCATATAATAGTGATCTATGATCCCAGGAGTCCCTGCCTCCCCGCAGCCCTGCTGTCATATACTATATACAGTCTATACTCCCCATATAATAGTGATCTAGTATCCCAGGAGTCCCTGCCTCCCCGCAGCCCTGCTGTCATATACTATATACTGTCTATACTCCCCATATAATAGTGATCTATGATCCCAGGAGTCTCTGCCTCCCCGCAGCCCTGCTGTCATATACTATATACAGTCTATACTCCCCATATAATAGTGATCTATGATCCCAGGAGTCCCTGCCTCCCCGCAGCCCTGCTGTCATATACTATATACAGTCTATACTCCCCATATAATAGTGATCTATGATCCCAGGAGTCCCTGCCTCCCCGCAGCCCTGCTGTCATATACTATATACAGTCTATACTCCCCATATAATAGTTATCTAGTATCCCAGGAGTCTCTGCCTCCCCGCAGCCCTGCTGTCATATACTATATACAGTCTATACTCCCCATATAATAGTGATCTATGATCCCAGGAGTCCCTGCCTCCCCGCAGCCCTGCTGTCATATACTATATACAGTCTATACTCCCCACATAATAGTGATCTAGTATCCCAGGAGTCCCTGCCTCCCGCAGCCCTGCTGTCATATACTATATGCAGTCTATACTCCCCACATAATAGTGATCTAGGATCCCAGGAGTCTCTGCCTCCCCGCAGCCCTGCTGTCATATACTATATACAGTCTATACTCCCCATATAATAGTGATCTAGTATCCCAGGAGTCCCTGCCTCCCCGCAGCCCTGCTGTCATATACTATATACAGTCTATACTCCCCATATAATAGTGATCTATGATCCCAGGAGTCTCTGCCTCCCCGCAGCCCTGCTGTCATATACTATATACAGTCTATACTCCCCATATAATAGTGATCTATGATCCCAGGAGTCTCTGCCTCCCCGCAGCCCTGCTGTCATATACTATATACAGTCTATACTCCCCATATAATAGTTATCTAGAATCCCAGGAGTCCCTGCCTCCCCGCAGCTCTACTGTCATATACTATACACAGTCTATACTCCCCATATAATAGTGATCTATGATCCCAGGAGTCTCTGCCTCCCCGCAGCTCTGCTGTCATATACTATACACAGTCTATACTCCCCATATAATAGTGATCTAGTATCCCAGGAGTCTCTGCCTCCCCGCAGCTCTACTGTCATATACTATATACAGTCTATACTCCTCACATAATAGTTATCTAGGATCCCAGGAGTCCCTTCCTCCCCGCAGCCCTGCTGTCATATACTATATACAGTCTATACTCCCCATATAATAATGATCTATGATCCCAGGAATCCCTGCCTCCCCGCAGCCCTGCTGTCATATACTATATATAGTCTATACTCCCCATATAATAGTGATCTATGATCCCAGGAGTCCCTGCCTCCCTGCAGCCCTGCTGTCATATACTATATACAGTCTATACTCCCCATATAATAGTGATCTAGTATCCCAGGAGTCCCTTCCTCCCCGCAGCCCTGCTGTCATGTACTATATATAGTCTATACTCCCCATATAATAGTGATCTATGATCCCAGGAGTCCCTGCCTCCCCGCAGCCCTGCTGTCATATACTATACACAGTCTATACTCCCCATATAATAGTGATCTATGATCCCAGGAGTCCCTGCCTCCCCGCAGCCCTGCTGTCATATACTATATCCAGTCTATACTCCCCATATAATAGTGATCTATGATTCCAGGAGTCCCTGCCTCCCCGCAGCTCTACTGTCATATACTATATACAGTCTATACTCCTCACATAATAGTTATCTAGGATCCCAGGAGTCCCTGCCTCCCTGCAGCCCTGCTGTCATATACTATATACAGTCTATACTCCCCATATAATAGTGATCTATGATACCAGGAGTCCCTGCCTCCCCGCAGCTCTGCTGTCATATACTATATACAGTCTATACTCCCCATATAATAATGATCTATGATCCCAGGAATCCCTGCCTCCCCGCAGCCCTGCTGTCATATACTATATATAGTCTATACTCCCCATATAATAATGATCTATGATCCCAGGAATCCCTGCCTCCCCGCAGCCCTGCTGTCATATAATATATGCAGTCTAAACTACCCACATAATAGTGATCTAGTATCCCAGGAGTCCCTGCCTCCCTGCAACCCTGCTGTCATATACTATATACAGTCTATACTCCCCATATAATAGTGATCTATGATCCCAGGAGTCCCTGCCTCCCCGCAGCTCTACTGTCATATACTATATACTGTCTATACTCCCCATATAATAGTTATCTAGTATCCCAGGAGTCCCTGCCTCCCCGCAGCTCTGCTGTCATATACTATACACAGTCTATACTCCCCACATAATAGTGATCTAGTATCCCAGGAGTCCCTTCCTCCCCGCAGCCCTGCTGTCATATACTATATACAGTCTATACTCCCCATATAATAATGATCTATGATCCCAGGAGTCCCTGCCTCCCCGCAGCCCTGCTGTCATATACTATATATAGTCTATACTCCCCATATAATAGTGATCTATGATCCCAGGAGTCCCTGCCTCCCCGCAGCTCTGCTGTCATATACTATACACAGTCTATACTCCCCATATAATAGTGATCTATGATCCCAGGAGTCCCTGCCTCCCCGCAGCCCTGCTGTCATATACTATATACAGTCTATACTCCCCATATAATAGTGATCTATGATCCCAGGAGTCCCTGCCTCCCCGCAGCCCTGCTGTCATATACTATATACAGTCTATACTCCCCATATAATAGTGATCTATGATCCCAGGAGTCCCTGCCTCCCCGCAGCCCTGCAGTCATATACTATATACAGTCTATACTCCCCATATAATAGTGATCTATGATCCCAGGAGTCCCTGCCTCCCCGCAGCCCTGCAGTCATATACTATACACAGTCTATACTCCCCATATAATAGTGATCTAGGATCCCAGGAGTCCCTGCCTCCCCGCAGCCCTGCTGTCATATACTATATACAGTCTATACTCCCCATATAATAGTGATCTATGATCCCAGGAGTCCCTGCCTCCCTGCAGCCCTGCTGTCATATACTATATACAGTCTATACTCCCCATATAATAGTGATCTAGGATCCCAGGAGTCCCTGCCTCCCCGCAGCCCTGCTGCATATACTATATACAGTCTATACTCCCCATATAATAGTGATCTATGATCCCAGGAGTCCCTGCCTCCCTGCAGCCTGCTGTCATATACTATATACAGTCTATACTCCCCATATAATAGTGATCTAGTATCCCAGGAGTCTCTGCCTCCCCGCAGCCCTGCTGTCATATACTATATACAGTCTATACTCCCCACATAATAGTGATCTATGATACCAGGAGTCCCTGCCTCCCCGCAGCCCTGCTGTCATATACTATATACAGTCTATACTCCCCATATAATAGTGATCTATGATCCCAGGAGTCTCTGCCTCCCCGCAGCCCTGCTGTCATATACTATACACAGTCTATACTCCCCATATAATAGTTATCTAGTATCCCAGGAGTCCCTGCCTCCCCGCAGCTCTGCTGTCATATACTATATACTGTCTATACTCCCCATATAATAGTGATCTATGATCCCAGGAGTCCCTGCCTCCCCGCAGCCCTGCTGTCATATACTATATACAGTCTATACTCCCCATATAATAGTGATCTATGATCCCAGGAGTCTCTGCCTCCCCGCAGCTCTGCTGTCATATACTATATACAGTCTATACTCCCCATATAATAGTGATCTAGGATCCCAGGAGTCTCTGCCTCCCCGCAGCCCTGCTGTCATATACTATATACAGTCTATACTCCCCATATAATAGTGATCTAGTATCCCAGGAGTCTCTGCCTCCCCGCAGCTCTGCTGTCATATACTATATACAGTCTATACTCCCCATATAATAGTGATCTATGATCCCAGGAGTCTCTGCCTCCCCGCAGCTCTGCTGTCATATACTATATACAGTCTATACTCCCCATATAATAGTGATCTATGATCCCAGGAGTCCCTGCCTCCCTGCAGCCCTGCTGTCATATACTATACACAGTCTATACTCCCCATATAATAGTGATCTATGATCCCAGGAGTCCCTGCCTCCCCGCAGCCCTGCTGTCATATACTATACAGTCATGGTCAAAAGTTTTGAGATGACACAAATATTGTATTTTCACATGATCTGCTGCCCTCTGGTTTTTCTGTGTGTTTGTCAGATGTTTTTATCACATACAGAAATAGAATTGCATTCATATTATGAGTAACAGAAGCTTATATTGACACTTAGAATGAGTTAATGCAGCAAGTCAATATTTGCAGTGTTGACCCTTCTTCTTCAGGACCTCTGCAATTCTCCCTGGCATGCTCTCAATCAACTTCTGGACCAAATCCTGACTGATAGCAGTCCATTCTTGCAGAATCAATGCTTTCATTTTGTCTGAATTTGTTGGTTTTTGTTTGTCCACCCGTCTCTTGATGATTGACCACAAGTTCTCAATGGGATTAAGATCTGGGGAGTTTCCAGGCCATGGACCCAAAATCTCTATGTTCCTCTTCCCCCCCCCATCCCTTTCCCTCTCCCCTTTCCCTCTCTCCCCCCCCCCCCACCCACCCCAATAGTCCTCCCCCCACCCCCCCCCCCCCTCTGCCGGTTGGTTCTCCTTCCCCTCCTCCGCCCTCCTCCTTCCTTTCTTTATTCCCCCCGAGACGCCCCGCCCCCCCCCCCCCCCCCCACCCCCCCCCCCCCCCATATTTGTTTCCTTTTCCTTTCCCTTAACCCAAGACACAAGCCTGCGCTCCCCCCCCCCTCCTCCTCCCCCTTCCTTTTTTTCCCCCTCTTCCCACCAACAAAAAAAGATTTCTACAAAAAAATCTCCCCCCCCCCCCTCCCCCCCCCCCCCCCCCCCCCCCTTTTACAAAATCACCCTCCCCCCCCTATTTTTTCTCGAGAGAAGTGGCTTCTTTGCTGCCCTCCTTGAGACCAGGCCTTGCTCCAAGAGTCTCCGCCTCACAGTGCGTGCAGATGCACTCACACCTGCCTGCTGCCATTCCTCAGCAAGCTCTGCACTGCTGGTAGCCCGATCCCGCAGCTGAAACACTTTTAAGAGACGGTCCTGCCGCTTGCTGGTCTTTCTTGGGCGCCCTGGAGCCTTTTTGGCACCAATGGAACCTCTCTCCTTGAAGTTCTTGATGATGCGATAGATTGTTGACTGAGGTGCAATCTTTCTAGCTGCAATACTCTTCCCAGTTAGGCTTTTTTTTTTTGCCGTCCATCCCTGCCCGCCTTTCTTTTTACCCAACCCCCACCAACCAAAACAAACACCCACCCCCCCCCCCCCCCCCCCCTTTTTTCTTCTCCCCGGTCTTTTCTTTTTTTTTTATCCCCACATTTTCCCCCCCCCCCCCCCCCCCCCCCCCCCCCCCCCTTTTTTAAGGGACCAACCCCAAAACCATTTTTGGGGGCCCTTTTTAAGCCGCGCCCCCAAATTTTTGAAAATTTTTTTTGGGGGATAAAGTTCATTTTCTAGGCAAATATTGACTTTGCAAGTAATTGCTGTTAAGCTGATCACTCTTTAGAACATTCTGGAGTATATGCAAATTGCCATTAGAAAAACTGAAGCAGTAGACTTTGTAAAAATTAATATTTGTATCATTCTCAAAACTTTTGGCCATGACTGTACACAGTCTATACTCCCCATATAATAGTGATCTAGTATCCCAGGAGTCTCTGCCTCCCCGCAGCTCTGCTGTCATATACTATATACAGTCTATACTCCCCATATAATAGTGATCTAGTATCCCAGGAGTCTCTGCCTCCCCGCAGCCCTGCTGTCATATACTATATACAGTCTATACTCCCCATATAATAGTTATCTAGTATCCCAGGAGTCTCTGCCTCCCCGCAGCCCTGCTGTCATATACTATATACAGTCTATACTCCCCATATAATAGTTATCTAGTATCCCAGGAGTCCCTGCCTCCCTGCAGCCCTGCTGTCATATACTATATACAGTCTATACTCCCCATATAATAGTGATCTATGATCCCAGGAGTCCCTGCCTCCCCGCAGCCCTGCTGTCATATACTATATACAGTCTATACTCCCCATATAATAGTGATCTATGATACCAGGAGTCCCTGCCTCCCCGCAGCCCTGCTGTCATATACTATATACAGTCTATACTCCCCATATAATAGTGATCTATGATCCCAGGAGTCCCTGCCTCCCCGCAGCCCTGCAGTCATATACTATACACAGTCTATACTCCCCATATAATAGTGATCTAGGATCCCAGGAGTCCCTGCCTCCCCGCAGCTCTGCTGTCGTATACTATATACTGTCTATACTCCCCAAATAATAGTGATCTATGATCCCAGGAGTCCCTGCCTCCCCGCAGCCCTGCTGTCATATACTATATACAGTCTATACTCCCCATATAATAGTGATCTATGATCCCAGGAGTCCCTGCCTCCCCGCAGCCCTGCTGTCATATACTATATACAGTCTATACTCCCCATATAATAGTGATCTATGATCCCAGGAGTCCCTGCCTCCCCGCAGCTTTGCTGTCATATACTATATACAGTCTATACTCCCCATATAATAGTGATCTATGATACCAGGAGTCCCTGCCTCCCCGCAGCCCTGCTGTCATATACTATATACAGTCTATACTCCCCATATAATAGTGATCTATGATCCCAGGAGTCCCTGCCTCCCTGCAGCCCTGCTGTCATATACTATATACAGTCTATACTCCCCATATAATAGTGATCTATGATCCCAGGAGTCTCTGCCTCCCCGCAGCCCTGCAGTCATATACTATATACAGTCTATACTCCCCATATAATAGTGATCTATGATCCCAGGAGTCTCTGCCTCCCCGCAGCCCTGCTGTCATATACTATATACAGTCTATACTCCCCATATAATAGTGATCTATGATCCCAGGAGTCCCTGCCTCCCCGCAGCCCTGCTGTCATATACTATATACAGTCTATACTCCCCATATAATAGTGATCTATGATCCCAGGAGTCCCTGCCTCCCCGCAGCCCTGCAGTCATATATTATATACAGTCTATACTCCCCATATAATAGTGATCTATGATCCCAGGAGTCCCTGCCTCCCCGCAGCCCTGCTGTCATATATTATATACAGTCTATACTCCCCATATAATAGTGATCTATGATCCCAGGAGTCCCTGCCTCCCCGCAGCCCTGCAGTCATATATTATATACAGTCTATACTCCCCATATAATAGTGATCTATGATCCCAGGAGTCCCTGCCTCCCCGCAGCCCTGCAGTCATATATTATATACAGTCTATACTCCCCATATAATAGTGATCTATGATCCCAGGAGTCCCTGCCTCCCCGCAGCCCTGCTGTCATATACTATATACAGTCTATACTCCCCATATAATAGTGATCTATGATACCAGGAGTCCCTGCCTCCCTGCAGTCATGTACTATACACAGTCTATACTCCCCACATAATAGTGATCTATGATCCCAGGAGTCCCTGCATTAAGGTAAAGCTGTGTCTGTACATGCTTGCTGACTGCTTGCTATAACAACTATTAGAACTTTGAGTGCAGCTCTGGAGTATAACATGGGTTATAACTCAGTATCAGTTCAGGATTGGTTATGTAATGTATTGAAAAAAGGGTATTTAGCTATTTTTGTAGATGCATTTTATACTTAATGTTATGTGGACATTTGCATTAAAGAGGTTTCACAGGTTTCTCCTGGACTTTAGGACGGGCCATTTCAGGTTGGCCAGATTAACTGCACCCCATTCACTGTTTATGAGACACAGCGCCACACATGGTGTAGTGGCTGTGCCTGGTACTGCAGTCCTCAACTGCTCAAGCCCATCTAAGTCAATAGGACCAAGTTACAATACCAGGCCTGACCACTACAAAATGTATGGCACTGCGCCTGGTAAGCAATGAAGGAGACTCTCTGCAGGACTGTGGCAACTGAGCCATGGGGATCTAGAAGTTGGACCTCCGGCGATCTGAAATTGATGGCCTGTCCTAATGATAATATCAAGTTCCCCCTTTATAGAAATCTGTTTTATTATTTTTGCTACAAAGAATCTCACTTTAAACATGAAACAACTTTGCAAATCATCTCAAGTAAAGATGTCTTCCTGTGTTGTGTGTATCCATGGTTACAGACGACAAACAAACCCTTTGTAGTTGTTCAAACACATGACTTCTGGGGATCTGATGCCATAAGGAGTGACAACAATGAAGGGACTTTAGTGCTGTGGCTCCTCCGGACATGACAGGAGGTGCTCAGGGGCCCCAGTCCATTCATGATGTCATAGAATTCTAAGATGGAAATTCCCCTTTAAGGTGTATCAGTGCATGGTCCTCTGTAGACACAAGGCTGTCCCATGCACAGGTGTGGGATGCTACCGCTTGGCTGGAACGGTTCCTTAATTTTGTATCATTTTTTGCCCTCAACTTCTCGTTTTCCTTTTCTCACCTTGAGTGGAGTCAGAACAAGGAACACAGGTAGCACCCCACTATTTCACACTTCCCCTTTGACGCAGAACAAGAATAGTTATAGGAACAACTACCTAGCATGTGGAACCAGAAGTTTCTCCAGGCCTTAACCCTTCAGAACCTGCAAATTTATACATGAAAGGGTTCTCCAAGACTCCAGATTGATGAGCTATCTTTAGGATATCAATATGGGATCAGTGGGGTCCTATACACTATGTACTCACAGTGGCAGGGCACCACGTATAGAACTGGCTACTCCATATACTGTACTGAAAACAGCTAAACCCTTTAATAAAACAGTTCATGCCATGTATAGCATCTCTACGGGACTGATGGAAGTAGCAGAGCATTGCCTTCAGCTGTCTCATCAGTCCCTAGATATAGAATGGAGTGGCTGTATCCATGCATGACCATGGGGCCATATAAACAAGGTATCAGATGGGCCTACTAGAGTAGTGGAGGATCCTCCAGTGGGTCCAGGCTCTAACACAATAATGGTCCAGCAGAACATGCCCACATTTAAAGGGTATTATTTCCTATGGGTTGTTGGAGAGTGGGCCCCTGATAAAATTTATCTGATGGGTCCAAGGTACCTCAGTCTGGACATGGGACCTCCATTGTCGTGATCAGTAGTCAGGAGCCCTGGAACCACCAGTGATCAGACATTTACCTCCTCACATGTTCTATGTAGATGGAGGATGGACCTTCAGGATATTTTTTCTGAGGACCAAGGAACCTTGTCCAACATTTTGGACGTTCTGAGTACAGTGCTATGGCTTATGCTGCTGCTTTAGGTGGTTCTCTGACTAGATTCTATCAAAGCAATTACAGTCTCCATTACTAAGAACTTGAATTTCGAGAGACTCTACCCCATTGTATGAAAAGTGGACAGTTCAATTTGTCTTACAAGAACTAGGGCCACAGTGGTTTTGACAGGTCACCACCACAGCCAATGATTGGCCGCAGCAGTCTCATGTCCACGTGAGGACGCCATCAGTGGCAGCTTCGATACAAAGGCTGGGGGGAGGGAGTCCAAGGAGCATCAGTACAGCAGAAACAGGGACCACTAAGGTAGGTATTACTTATGTTATTTTTGGACATTCTAATTGACTAGACACATTAGGTTAGTATCTGCAGAACCCACCATTGATTTTAGCAGAACTGGCCAACCCTTTAATGTGCATGGGGGGAGGGGGCTCCCAATTCTTCTCCAGGTGTCAGGGGAGAGAAGGATTTGGGCAGTTAAGTATTATCAGGTATGAAGGTATTATCAGCCAACAGCTACTGCTATTGACTTAAAGTGTCCCTCCAATTATAAGACAACTTTTCATAAGTGAATAGCACAGCTAAGGAGCTTTGTAATAATTACTAAAGAATAATGCTCCTTTCTCCACTTGTCAGGCTGCCCGGACTCTTCTGTGTAACTGCAACTGTATATATATTCATCCTCACATACAAAGTCTTTGGAGAGGGGAGGAGCAGGAGGAGACTGCTATCCACTAGGAAATTATTTATTACCCGACTGTGCAGTGGGAGAGCATTATCTTACTAGGTATAGCAGAGCCACGGTGTAGCAAAGCCTAGCATCTGTACGTATTTATGTATTCTCCCCTCTCCATAGACTTCTGATACATGGAGAGCATTATCTTACTAGGTATAGCAGAGCCACGATGTAGCAAAGCCTAGCATCTGTACGTATTTATGTGTTCTCCCCTCTCCATAGACTTCTGATACATGGAGAGCATTATCTTACTAGGTATAGCAGAGCCACAATGTAGCAGAGCCTAGCATCTGTACGTATTTATGTGTTCTCCCCTCTCCATAGACTTCTGATACATGGAGACCATTATCTTACTAGGTATAGCAGAGCCACAATGTAGCAGAGCCTAGCATCTGTACGTATTTATGTGTTCTCCCTCTCCATAGACTTCTGATACATGGAGAGCATTATCTTACTAGGTATAGCAGAGCCACGATGTAGCAAAGCCTAGCAGCTGCAGTATTTATGTGTCCTCCCCTCCCCATAGACTTCTGATACATGGAGAGCATTATCTTACTAGGTATAGCAGAGCCACGGTGTAGCAGAGCCTAGCAGCTGCAGTATTTATGTGTTCTCCCCTCTCCATAGACTTCTGATACATGGAGAGCATTATCTTACTAGGTATAGCAGAGCCACGGTGTAGCAGAGCCTAGCAGCTGCAGTATTTATGTGTTCTCCCCTCTCCATAGACTTCTGATACATGTAGAATGAAGCATTATTTTTTAATAAGACCAGAGCGGTGACGTGCACACACTGCAGTGGGATTGCTGGAGAAAATCCTCCAAAAAGTCCCATACAGATGAATTGGGCGGTGACTGAGCATTTGCACCCTGATCTATGTACATAGGGCACCCGGGGCCATCTTGAGAACAGGAGTGACGTGTCATTAATAAGAAGACCCTTTATTGTTGTCATATTCAGCATCTTGTACACGGTCATGTTGTCTGGGACTTCCCTGACCTTAACTTGTCTAGGACATGAAGATGCAAAAGATGCAAATGCAAAACCACAAATCTATTATATACAGGGCACTCCGTAGAATTGTGCGGACGCCCCCTGAAATATGGGGGATATTCTGACCAGACCAGTCACCTCAACTAAAGGTTCCTCAAAAGGATGTCAGAAAGTTACACAGAAGGGTGTCAGAAGGATACACAGAAGGGTGTCAGTAGTCTTCTCAGTAGGGTGTCAGTGGGTTACTCAGTCGGGTGTCAGTGGGCTATTCCGAAGGGTGTCAGTGGGCTACTCAGTAGGGTGTCAGTGGGCTACTCAGTAGGGTGTCAGTGGGCTATTCCGTAGGGTGTCAGTGGGCTATTCCGTAGGGTGTCAGTGGGCTACTCAGAAGGTTGTCAGTGGGCTATTCCGTAGGGTGTCAGTGGGCTACTCAGTAGGGTGTGAGTGGGCTACTCAGTAGGGTGTCAGTGGGATATTCCGTAGGGTGTCAGTGGGCTACTCAGAAGGTTGTCAGTGGGCTACTCAGTAGGGTGTCAGTGGGCTACTCAGTAGGGTGTCAGTGGGCTATTCCATAGGGTGTCAGTGGGCTACTCAGTAGGGTGTCAGTGGGCTACTCAGTAGGGTGTCAGTGGGCTATTCCGTAGGGTGTCAGTGGGCTATTCCGTAGGGTGTCAGTGGGCTACTCAGAAGGTTGTCAGTGGGCTATTCCGTAGGGTGTCAGTGGGCTACTCAGTAGGGTGTGAGTGGGCTACTCAGTAGGGTGTCAGTGGGCTATTCCGTAGGGTGTCAGTGGGCTACTCAGTAGGGTGTCAGTGGGCTATTCCGTAGGGTGTCAGTGGGCTATTCCGTAGGGTGTCAGTGGGCTACTCAGAAGGTTGTCAGTGGGCTATTCCGTAGGGTGTCAGTGGGCTACTCAGTAGGGTGTGAGTGGGCTACTCAGTAGGGTGTCAGTGGGCTATTCCGTAGGGTGTCAGTGGGCTATTCAGAAGGTTGTCAGTGGGCTACTCAGTAGGGTGTCAGTGGGCTACTCAGTAGGGTGTCAGTGGGCTATTCCATAGGGTGTCAGTGGGCTACTCAGTAGGGTGTCAGTGGGCTACTCAGTAGGGTGTCAGTGGGCTACTCAGAAGGGTGTCAGTGGGCTACTCAGTAGGGTGTCAGTGGGCTACTCAGAAGGTTGTCAGTGGGCTACTCAGTAGGGTGTCAGTGGGCTACTCAGTAGGGTGTCAGTGGGCTATTCCATAGGGTGTCAGTGGGCTACTCAGTAGGGTGTCAGTGGGCTACTCAGAAGGTTGTCAGTGGGCTACTCAGTAGGGTGTCAGTGGGCTACTCAGTAGGGTGTCAGTGGGCTATTCCATAGGGTGTCAGTGGGCTACTCAGTAGGGTGTCAGTGGGCTACTCAGTAGGGTGTCAGTGGGCTACTCAGAAGGTTGTCAGTGGGCTATTCCGTAGGGTGTCAGTGGGCTACTCAGAAGGTTGTCAGTGGGCTATTCCGTAGGGTGTCAGTGGGCTACTCAGAAGGTTGTCAGTGGGCTACTCAGAAGGTTGTCAGTGGGCTACTCAGAAGGTTGTCAGTGGGCTACTCAGAAGGTTGTCACTAGGCATATTAGACAAATGTTTGTAATAACCATATCAGAGTAACTACGGCCTGAATGACGATTATCTGAAGAATCTTTCTTGGTCCATCCAATGACAATCGTATCTTTAGGCCTCATTAACATGGGGGAATCTGGATGGCTTTTAGTCACATACATGGGGGGTGGAGGGGATGAGGATATTCAGCTATTACTCTTGCCCCGGGATGTGACAGATAAAGAGAACCTTTCACCATCTCCATCACCTCCAGCTCTTTCCATCCTTTAATAGATGCCCCACCCCACTCATATGGACTGGGGGGCCTTTCGGGCCCTCTAAGGTCCCAGGACCTGGGTATATGTAATATATTTACAAGAGCTAATCTCACATACCTTTTACTAGAGGGGTAACTTCAGCCCCAGTGGGCCCCAGGGCACAATCTGGAATAGGGCCCTCAAAGATCACACATAGCTCATAGTACTGGTGCACTCATATAGGACTGGGGACCTTTAGGGCCCCCTCAGTCTCCAGCCTCATACCCTGCACCCCTATAGTTTGGCCCATCTTATAGTAGGATCATTCATTGTCTGCCCTGAAGTAAGATATCAGCGCCCTTACCTTACAGGATACGACATTCCAGGGGCCATTCATCCTATCGCCTGGTAAGAAGCTATACATCCACACACCTGCCGAGCAACCTCTATGCACAACTCAAGGGGCCCTGTCCAGGTCTGCAGCTACATCTCGGGGACATAAACGCTTTCATTTGATTTCAAGGGGGAAGTGTGCGGACTTCCTTTATACCGTCCGACTTCAGAGCCCAGCTCACTTCTCCATGCTGTGAGTTCTGCTAACCTATGCTAATGTGGAGGGAACTTCTGGCAGACGCCATGCACAGTCCCTACTAGTGGGACATCTTATCAGCCTGTTCACACTGGGATCCCAGAACAGGCCCTACTGGCCGCACGTCACAGACGCCCTGGAGATTTCAGCACTGGTGACTGGACTTGAATTCTGTGAAAGGTCTGCGATGAGATGCAAACAGTGGTAAATGGTGAAATACTTTATGCAAAGATCTAGTGATAGCGTGAAACACCCTCCATGTGATAGAGACGGCACGTAAGGCCACAGCCGGGGTAATACACCACATGAGAAACCAGCAAACACAAGGTTAAATGAATGCGCAGAAGACCCAGGCCGCTCCATGGGTTGCAGTTAGTATTGCAGCTTAGTCCTATTAACAAGAATGGGACCCAGTTGTAATACCTGACATGTTCAATGGACAAGGGGGCGCTGTTTCGTGAAATAAATCAAACCTTATTCTCTATAGTTTTACAAACTAGACAGAAAATCACCGACTAAGAATCTGTCGCTGACCTAAGTGTGATGTGATAGCGATCTATGGAGGGGATGACAAAATTAAAGTACAGGCAGAATAGAGGCGCTACCACGAGGTCGCCATACACCAACCCGAACGTCATCAGATCCCAAACAGATGCCGGATCCATCACTATAGACAATATACAGTGGGTACGGAAAGTATTCAGACCCCTTTACATTTTTCACTCCTTGTTTCATTGCAGCCGTTTGCTAAAAGCAGAACAGTTCCTTTTATTCCTCAGTAATGTACACTCAGCTCCCCATCCTGACAGAAAAAACACAGAAATGTAGATATTTTTGCAAATTTATTAAAAAAGAAAACCTGCAATCTCCCATGGCCATAAGTATTCGGAGCCTTTGCTGTGACCCTCATATATAACTCACTGCTGTCCATTTCCTTCTGATCCTCCTTGAGATGGTTCTAATCCTTCATTGGAGTCCGGCTGTGTTTAATTAAACTGATTGGACTTGATTAGGAAAGGCGCACACCTGTCTATATAAGACCTCACAGCTCACAGCGCATGTCAGAGCAAATGAGAATCAGGAGGTCAAAGGAACTGCCCAAGGAGCTCAGAGACAGAATTGTGGCAAGGCACAGATCTGGCCAAGGTTACAGAAGAATTTCTGCAGCACTCAAGGTTCCTAAGAGCACAGCGGCCTCCATAATCCTTACATGGAAGAAGTTTGGGCCGAGCAGAACTCTTCCTAGACCCGGCCGTCCTGCCAAACTGAGCAATGGTGGGAGAAGAGCCTTGGTGAGAGAGGTAAAGAAGAAGCCAAAGATCACTGTGGCCGAGCTCCAGAGATGCAGTAGGGAGATGGGAGAAAGTTCTACAAAGTCACCTATCACTGCAGCCTCCACCAGTCGGGGCTTTATGGCAGAGGGGCCCGAAGGAAGCCTCTCCTCAGTGCAAGACATAGGAAAGCCAAAAAACACATGAGGGACTCCCAGACTATGAGAAATAAGATTCTCTGCTCTGAGGAGACGAAGATGGAACTTTTTGGTGTTAATTCTAAGCGGTATGTGTGGAGAAAACCAGGCCCTGCTCATCACCTGCCCAATACAATCCCAACAGTGAGACATGGCGGTGGCAGCATCATGCTATGGGGGACAGGACCACTGGTTGTAACTGAAGGAAAGATGAATGCGGCCAAGTACAGAGATATCCTGGAAGAAAACCTCTCCCAGAGTGCTCTGGACCTCAGACTGGGCCGAAGGTTCCAACAAGACAATGACCCTAAGCACACAGCTAAAATAACAAAGGAACAACTCTGTGACCATTCCTGACTGGCCCAGCCAGAGCCCGGACCTCAACCCAACTGAGCATCTCTGGAGAGACCTGAAAATGGCTCCACCAACATTCACCATCCAACCTGACGGAACTGGAGAGGATCTGCAAGGAAGAATGGCCGAGGATCCCCAAATCCAGATGTGAGAAACTTGTATCATTCCCAAGAAGACTCCTGGCTGTACTAGCTCAGAAGGAAGCGGCTTCTACTCAGTACTAAGCAAAGGCTCGGAATACTTATGGCCATGGGAGACTGCAGGGTTTCTTTTCTAATAAATTTGCAAAAATATCTACATTTCTGTCAGGATGGAGAGCTGAGTGTACATTAATGAGAAATAAAAGGAACTGTTCTGCTTTTAGCAAACGGCTGCAATGAAACAAAGAGTGAAGAATGTAAAGGGGTCTGAATACTTTCCGTACCCACTGTAGATCCACTCGTACAGTCCAGGATTATTGTTCACAATATCACTGCAGATGAAGGTGACGGTGACTGTGTAATAAAGAGACGGGGGGTGTAATAAAGAGACGGGGGGTGTAATGAAGAGACAGGGGGTGTAATGAAGAGACAGGGGGGTGTAATGAAGAGACAGGAGGTGTAATAAAGAGACAGGGGGTGTAATAAAGAGACGGGGGGTGTAATGAAGAGACGGGGGGGGTGTAATGAAGAGACAGGGGGTGTAATAAAGAGACGGGGGGTGTAATGAAGAGACAGGAGGTGTAATAAAGAGACAGGGGGTGTAATGAAGAGACAGGGGGTGTAATGAAGAGACGGGGGGTGTAATGAAGAGACAGGGGGTGTAATGAAGAGACGGGGGGTGTAATGAAGAGACAGGGGGTGTAATGAAAAGACAGGGTGTGTAATGAAGAGACAGGGGGTGTAATGAAAAGACAGGGTGTGTAATGAAGAGACAGGAGGTGTAATGAAGAGACAGGAGGTGTAATGAAGAGACGGGGGGTGTAATGAAGAGACGGGGGGTGTAATGAAGAGACAGGGGGTGTAATGAAGAGACAGGGGGTGTAATGAAGAGACAGGGGGGGTAATGAAGAGACAGGGGGTGTAATGAAGAGACAGGAGGTGTAATGAAGAGACAGGGGGTGTAATGAAGAGACAGGGGGTGTAATGAAGAGACAGGGGGGTGTAATGAAGAGACAGGAGGGTGTAATGAAGAGACGGGGGGTGTAAGAGAGACAGGGGGTGTAATGAAGAGACAGGGGGTGTAATGAAGAGACGGGGTGTGTAATGGAGAGACAGGAGGTGTAATGAAGAGACAGGGGGGTGTAATGAAGAGACAGGGGGTGTAAAGAAGAGACGGGGGGTGTAATGAAGAGACAGGGGGTGTAATGGAGAGACAGGAGGTGTAATGAAGAGACAGGGGGTGTAATGGAGAGACAGGAGGTGTAATGAAGAGACAGGGGGGTGTAATGAAGAGACAGAGGGTGTAATGAGGAGACGGGGGGTTTAATGAAGAGACGGGGGGGTGTAATGAAGAGACGGGGGGTTTAATGAAGAGACGGGGAGGTGTAATGAAGAGACAGGAGGTGTAATAAAGAGACAGGGGGTGTAATGAAGAGACAGGGGGGTGTAATGAAGAGACAGGGGGTGTAATGAAGAGACGGGAGGGTGTAATGAAGAGACAGGAGGTGTAATGAAGAGACAGGGGGTGTAATGAAGAGACAGAGGGTGTAATGAAGAGACAGGAGGTGTAATAAAGAGACAGGGGGTGTAATGAAGAGACAGGGGGTGTAATGAAGAGACAGGGGGGTGTAATGAAGAGACAGGAGGTGTAATGAAGAGACAGGAGGTGTAATGAAGAGATGGGGGGTGTAATGAAGAGACAGGGGGTGTAATGAAGAGACAGGGGGGTGTAATGAAGAGACAGGAGGGTGTAATGAAGAGACGGGGGGTGTAATGAAGAGACATTGGGTGTAATGAAGAGACAGGGGGTGAAATGGAGAGACAGGAGGTGTAATGAAGAGACAGGGGGGTGTAATGAAGAGACAGGGGGTGTAATGAAGAGACGGGGGGTTTAATGAAGAGACAGGGGGTGTAATGAAGAGACAGGAGGGTGTAATGAAGAGACGGGGGTGTAATGAAGAGACATTGGGTGTAATGAAGAGACAGGGGGTGTAATGGAGAGACAGGAGGTGTAATGAAGAGACAGGAGGTGTAATGAAGAGACAGGGGGTGTAATGAAGAGACAGGAGGTGTAATAAAGAGACAGGGGGTGTAATGAAGAGACAAGGGGTGTAATGAAGAGACGGGGGGTGTAATGAAGAGACATTGGGTGTAATGAAGAGACGGGGGGTGTAATGAAGAGACGGGGGGTTTAATGAAGAGACGGGGGGGTGTAATGAAGAGACAGGAGGTGTAATAAAGAGACAGGGGGTGTAATGAAGAGACAGGGGGGTGTAATGAAGAGACAGGGGGTGTAATGAAGAGACGGGGAGGGTGTAATGAAGAGACAGGAGGTGTAATGAAGAGACAGGGGGTGTAATGAAGAGACAGGAGGTGTAATGAAGAGACAGGGGGTGTAATGAAGAGACAGAGGGTGTAATGAAGAGACAGGGGGTGTAATGAAGAGACAGGGGGTGTAATGAAGAGACGGGGGTGTAATGAAGAGACAGGAGGTGTAATGAAGAGACAGGGGGTGTAATGAAGAGACAGGAGGTGTAATAAAGAGACAGGGGGTGTAATGAAGAGACAAGGGGTGTAATGAAGAGACAGGGGGTGTAATGAAGAGACAGGGGGGTGTAATGAAGAGACAGGGGGGTGTAATGAAGAGACAGGGGGTGTAATGAAGAGACGGGGAGGTGTAATGAAGAGACGGGGGGTGTAATGAAGAGACAGGGGGGTGTAATGAAGAGACAGGAGGTGTAATGAAGAGAGAGGGAGGTGTAATGAAGAGACAGGGGGTGTAATGAAGAGACAGGGGTGTAATGAAGAGACAGGGTGTGTAATGAAGAGACAGGAGGTGGAATGAAGAGACAGGGTGTGTAATGAAGAGACAGGAGGTGTAATGAAGAGACAGGAGGTGTAATGAAGAGACAGGAGGTGTAATGAAGAGACAGGGGGTGTAATGAAGAGACAGGAGGTGTAATGAAGAGACGGGGGGTGTAATGAAGAGACAGGAGGTGTAATGAAGAGACAGGAGGTGTAATGAAGAGACAGGAGGTGTAATGAAGAGACGGGGGGTGTAATGAAGAGACGGGGGGGGTGTAATGAAGAGACGGGAGGTGTAATGAAGAGACAGGAGGTGTAATGAAGAGACGGGGGGTGTAATGAAGAGACGGGGGGTGTAATGAAGAGACGGGAGGTGTAATGAAGAGACGGGGGGGTGTAATGAAGAGACGGGGGGTGTAATGAAGAGACGGGGGGTGTAATGAAGAGACAGGAGGTGTAATGAAGAGACAGGGGGTGTAATGAAGAGACAGGGGGTGTAATGAAGAGACAGCGGGGTGTAATGAAGAGACAGGGGGTGTAATGAAGAGATGGGAGGGTGTAATGAAGAGACAGGAGGTGTAATGAAGAGACAGGGGGTGTAATGAAGAGACAGGAGGTGTAATGAAGAGACGGGGGGTGTAATGAAGAGACAGGGGGTGTAATGAAGAGACAGGGGGGTGTAATGAAGAGACGGGGGGTGTAATGAAGAGACAGGGGGGTGTAATGAAGAGACAGGAGGTGTAATGAAGAGACAGGGGGTGTAATGAAGAGACAGGGGGTGTAATGAAGAGACAGGGGGTGTAATGAAGAGACGGGGGTGTAATGAAGAGACAGGGGGTGTAATGAAGAGACGGGGGTGTAATGAAGAGACAGGGGGTGTAATGAAGAGACGGGGGTGTAATGAAGAGACAGGGGTGTAATGAAGAGACGGGGGGTGTAATGAAGAGACAGGGGGGGGGGGGGTGTAATGAAGAGACAGGGGGGTGTAATGAAGAGACGGGGGGTGTAATGAAGAGACAGGAGGTGTAATGAAGAGACAGGGGGTGTAATGAAGAGACGGGAGGGTGTAATGAAGAGACAGGAGGTGTAATGAAGAGACAGGGGGTGTAATGAAGAGACAGGAGGTGTAATGAAGAGACGGGGGGTGTAATGAAGAGACAGGGGGTGTAATGAAGAGACAGGGGGGTGTAATGAAGAGACGGGGGGTGTAATGAAGAGACAGGAGGTGTAATGAAGAGACGGGGGGTGTAATGAAGAGACAGGGGGTGTAATGAAGAGACAGGGGGGTGTAATGAAGAGACGGGGGGTGTAATGAAGAGACAGGAGGTGTAATGAAGAGACGGGGGGTGTAATGAAGAGACAGGGGGGTGTAATGAAGAGACAGGGGGTGTAATGAAGAGACGGGAGGGTGTAATGAAGAGACAGGAGGTGTAATGAAGAGACAGGGGGTGTAATGAAGAGACAGGAGGTGTAATGAAGAGACGGGGGGTGTAATGAAGAGACGGGGGGTGTAATGAAGAGACGGGAGGGTGTAATGAAGAGACAGGAGGTGTAATGAAGAGACAGGGGGGTGTAATGAAGAGACGGGGGGTGTAATGAAGAGACAGGAGGTGTAATGAAGAGACAGGGGGTGTAATGAAGACACAGGGGGTGTAATGAAGAGACAGGAGGTGTAATGAAGAGACAGAGGGTGTAATGAAGAGACGGGAGGTGTAATGAAGAGACAGGAGGTGTAATGAAGGGACAGGAGGGTGTAATGAAGAGACAGGGGGTGTAATGAAGAGACAGGGGGTGTAATAAAGAGACAGGGGGTGTAATGAAGTACAACAATACTGAAAACACCCTAAAAGTGCAATGTAATAAGATTTCTGCCCCCTCGCTTATAGCTCTGTGTGAGCATTGACCAAAGGGCGGAAAGAGAAAGGGTTAATTGTCATGTGACAGCGATGGGGATCACATTTTAATATTGCTGTGGGCGCTCCAATGGTGTCCCCCAGTGCAGGTAACTCGTTCACCCTATTTAGTAGCCACCACCATGACATGTAGGTAGATGATGTTAGTTGGCCCTTGAGTGCCCCCATCTTGTTTTCTCAGTGTATGACCCCCTGAGGACCCCCAATATTGTAGAAGAGATCGCAGACCCATAAATAGGGGTGTAATGATAAAGTGAATGCTTTCTCCATTCTCCCATATAGTCCGTGCGATCTGACAAGGAGTAAATTCCAGGCCTTGCGGCTTTCTGATCAGACAAAGGAGTTGGAGCAGATCCTGCCATGTCTTATCTTATATAGGCAGCTTCCTGTCATGTCAACGTGACCACAACAACCGCAGCCATTGTCAGCCATACATAGTGTCTATGTAGTGTGTTATACAACCTGACTCTGCGCACACTCGGCACATCTACATGTATAACATGAAGCTCAGCACACAGCAGACATACAGTAGTTCTATTGTAGCTGATATGGAATCTGCAGAGGTGATGGAGGACGCTCTAGACCTCTGTCCACACAATGACCGTGAGATAAATCTGCAGAGGTGATGGAGGATGCTCCAGACCTCTGTCCACACTGGGCTACACAATGACCGTGAGATAAATCTGCAGAGGAGATGTAGGACGCTTTAGACCTCTGTCCACACAATGACTGTGAGATAAATCTTCAGAGGAGATGTAGGACACTCTAGACCTCTGTCCACACTGGGCTACACAATGACCGTGAGATAAATCTGCAGAGGTGATGGAAGACGCTCCAGACCTCTGTCCACACTGGGCTACACACTGACCGTGAGATAAATCTGCAGAGGTGATGGAAGACGCTCCAGACCTCTGTAAACACTGGGCTACACACTGACCGTGAGATAAATCTGCAGAGGTAATGGAGGACGCTCCAGACCTCTGTCCACACTGGGCTACACACTGACCGTGAGATAAATCTGCAGAGGTGATGGAGGACGCTCCAGACCTCTGTCCACACTGAGCTACACACTGACCGTGAGATAAATCTGCAGAGGTGATGGAAGACGCTCCAGACCTCTGTCCACACTGGGCTACACACTGACCGTGAGATAAATCTGCAGAGGTGATGGAAGACGCTCCAGACCTCTGTCCACACTGGGCTACACACTGACCGTGAGATAAATCTGCAGAGGTGATGTAGGACGCTCCAGACCTCTGTCCACACTGGGCTACACACTGACCGTGAGATAAATCTGCAGAGGAGATGTAGGACGCTCTAGACCTCTGTCCACACTGAGCTACACACTGACCGTGAGATAAATCTGCAGAGGAGATGAAGGACGCTCTAGACCTCTGTCCACACTGAGCTACACACTGACCGTGAGATAAATCTGCAGAGGAGATGTAGGACGCTCTAGACCTCTGTCCACACTGAGCTACACACTGACCGTTAGATAAATCTGCAGAGGTGATGGAAGACGCTCCAGACCTCTGTCCACACTGGGCTACACACTGACCGTGAGATAAATCTGCAGAGGTGATGGAGGACGCTCCAGACCTCTGTCCACACTGGGCTACACACTGACCGTGAGATAAATCTGCAGAGGTGATGGAGGACGCTCCAGACCTCTGTCCACACTGGGCTACACACTGACCGTGAGATAAATCTGCAAAGGTGATGGAAGACGCTCCAGACCTCTGTCCACACTGGGCTACACAATGACCGTGAGATAAATCTGCAGAGGAGATGTAGGACGCTCCAGACCTCTGTCCACACTGGGCTACACAATGACTGTGAGATAAATCTGCAGAGGTGATGGAGGACGCTCCAGACCTCTGTCCACACTGAGCTACACACTGACCGTGAGATAAATCTGCAGAGGTGATGGAGGACGCTCCAGACCTCTGTCCACACTGGGCTACACACTGACCGTGAGATAAATCTGCAGAGGAGATGTAGGACGATCTAGACCTCTGTCCACACTGGGCTACACAATGACTGTGAGATAAATCTGCAGAGGTGATGGAAGACGCTCCAGACCTCTGTCCACACTGGGCTACACACTGACCGTGAGATAAATCTGCAGAGGTGATGGAGGACGCTCCAGACCTCTGTCCACACTGGGCTACACAATGACCGTGAGATAAATCTGCAGAGGTGATGGAAGACGCTCCAGACCTCTGTCCACCCTGGCTACACACTGACCGTCAGATAAATCTGCAGAGGAGATGTAGGACGCTCTAGACCTCTGTCCACAATGAGCTACACACTGACCGTGAGATAAATCTGCAGAGGAGATGTAGGACACTCTAGACCTCTGTCCACACTGAGCTACACACTGACCGTGAGATAAATCTGCAGAGGTGATGGAAGACGCTCCAGACCTCTGTCCACACTGGGCTACACACTGACCGTGAGATAAATCTGCAGAGGTGATGGAGGACGCTCCAGACATCTGTCCACACTGGGCTACACACTGACCGTGAGATAAATCTGCAGAGGTGATGGAAGATGCTCCAGACCTCTGTCCACACTGGGCTACACAATGACCGTGAGATAAATCTGCAGAGGAGATGTAGGACGCTCCAGACCTCTGTCCACACTGGGCTACACAATGACTGTGAGATAAATCTGCAGAGGTGATGGAAGACGCTCCAGACCTCTGTCCACACTGGGCTACACACTGATCGTGAGATAAATCTGCAGAGGAGATGTAGGATGCTCCAGACCTCTGTCCACACTGGGCTATACACTGACCGTGAGATAAATCTGCAGAGGTGATGGAGGACGCTCTAGACCTCTGTCCACACTGGGCTACACAATGACCGTGAGATAAATCTGTAGAGGAGATGTAGGACGCTTTAGACCTCTGTCCACACAATGACTGTGAGATAAATCTTCAGAGGAGATGTAGGACGCTCTAGACCTCTGTCCACCCTGGTCTACACAATCACCGTGAGATAAATCTGCAGAGGTGATGGAGGACGCTCCAGACCTCTGTCCACACTGGGCTACACAATGACTGTGAGATAAATCTGCAGAGGAGATGTAGGACGCTCTAGACCTCTGTCCACACTGAGGTACACACTGATGGTGAGATAAATCTGCAGAGGAGATGTAGGACGCTCCAGACCTCTGTCCACACTGAGCTACACACTGACCGTGAGATAAATCTGCAGAGGTGATGGAAGACGCTCCAGACCTCTGTCCACACTGGGCTACAAACTGTCCGTGAGATAAATCTGCAGAGGTGATGTAAGACGCTCCAGACCTCTGTCCACACTGGGCTACACAATGACCGTGAGATAAATCTGCAGAGGTGATGGAAGACACTCCAGACCTCTGTCCACACTGGGCTACACACTGACCGTGAGATAAATCTGCCGAGGAGATGTAGGATGCTCCAGACCTCTGTCCACACTGGGCTACACAATTACCGTGAGACAAATCTACAGAGGTGATGGAAGACGCTCCAGACCTCTGTCCACACTGGGCTACACACTGACCGTGAGATGAATCTGCAGAGGTGATGTAGGACGCTCTAGACCTCTGTCCACAGTGAGCTACACAATGACCGTGAGATAAATCTGCAGAGGTGATGGAGGACGCGCCAGACCTCTGTCCACACTGGCCTACACAATGACCGTGAGATAAATCTGCAGAGGAGATGTAGGACGCTCCAGACCTCTGTCCACATTGAGCTACACACTGACCGTGAGATAAATCTGCAGAGGAGATGTAGGACGATCTAGACCTCTGTCCACACTGAGCTACACACTGACCGTGAGATAAATCTGCAGAGGTGATGGAAGACGCTCTAGACCTCTGTCCACACTGGGCTACACACTGACCGTGAGATAAATCTGCAGAGGTGATGGAGGACGCTCCAGACATCTGTCCACACTGGGCTACACACTGACCGTGAGATAAATCTGCAGAGGTGATGGAAGACGCTCCAGACCTCTGTCCACACTGGGCTACACAATGACCGTGAGATAAATCTGCAGAGGAGATGTAGGACGCTCCAGACCTCTGTCCACACTGGGCTACACAATGACTGTGAGATAAATCTGCAGAGGTGATGGAAGACGCTCCAGACCTCTGTCCACACTGGGCTACACAATGACCATGAGATAAATCTGCAGAGGAGATGTAGGACGCTTTAGACCTCTGTCCACACGGGAATGACTGTGAGATAAATCTTCAGAGGAGATGTAGGACGCTCTAGACCTCTGTCCACACTGGTCTACACAATCACCGTGAGATAAATCTGCAGAGGTGATGGAGGACGCTCCAGACCTCTGTCCACACTGGGCTACACAATGACTGTGAGATAAATCTGCAGAGGAGATGTAGGACGCCCTAGACCTCTGTCCACACTGGGCTACACACTGACCGTGAGATAAATCTGCAGAGGAGATGTAGGACGTTCCAGACCTCTGTCCACACTGAGCTACACACTGACCGTGAGATAAATCTGCAGAGGTGATGGAAGACGCTCCAGACCTCTGTCCACACTGGGCTACACACTGACCGTGAGATAAATCTGCAGAGGAGATGTAGGATGCTCCAGACCTCTGTCCACACTGGGCCACACAATGACTGTGAGATAAACCTGCAGAGGAGATGTAGGACGCTCTACACCTCTGTCCACACTGGGCTACACAATGACCATGAGATAAATCTGCAGAGGTGATGGAAGACGCTCCAGACCTCTGTCCACTGGGCTACACACTGACCGTGAGATAAATCTGCAGAGGTGATGGAGGCCGCTCCAGACCTCTGTCCACACTGGGCTACACAATGACCGTGAGATAAATCTGCAGAGGTGATGGAAGACGCTCCAGACCTCTGTCCACACTGGGCTACACACTGACCGTGAGATAAATCTGCAGAGGAGATGTAGGACGCTCTAGACCTCTGTCCACAATGAGCTACACACTGACTGTGAGATAAATCTGCAGAGGAGATGTAGGACACTCTAGACTTCTGTCCACACTGAGCTACACACTGACCGTGAGATAAATCTGCAGAGGTGATGGAAGACGCTCCAGACCTCTGTCCACACTGGGCTACACACTGACCGTGAGATAAATCTGCAGAGGTGATGGAGGACGCTCCAGACATCTGTCCACACTGGGCTACACACTGACCGTGAGATAAATCTGCAGAGGTGATGGAGGATGCTCCAGACCTCTGTCCACACTGGGATACACAATGACCGTGAGATAAATCTGCAGAGGAGATGTAGGTCGCTCCAGACCTCTGTCCACACTGGGCTACACACTGACCGTGAGATAAATCTGCAGAGGAGATGTAGGATGCTCCAGACCTCTGTCCACACTGGGCCACACAATGACTGTGAGATAAACCTGCAGAGGAGATGTAGGACGCTCTAGACCTCTGTCCACACTGGGCTACACAATGACCATGAGATAAATCTGCAGAGGTGATGGAAGACGCTCCAGACCTCTGTCCACTGGGCTACACACTGACCGTGAGATAAATCTGCAGAGGTGATGGAGGACGCTCCAGACCTCTGTCCACACTGGGCTACACAATGACCGTGAGATAAATCTGCAGAGGTGATGGAAGACGCTCCAGACCTCTGTCCACACTGGGCTACACACTGAGCGTGAGATAAATCTGCAGAGGAGATGTAGGACGCTCTAGACCTCTGTCCACAATGAGCTACACACTGACCGTGAGATAAATCTGCAGAGGAGATGTAGGACACTCTAGACTTCTGTCCACACTGAGCTACACACTGACCGTGAGATAAATCTGCAGAGGTGATGGAAGACGCTCCAGACCTCTGTCCACACTGGGCTATACACTGACCGTGAGATAAATCTGCAGAGGTGATGGAGGACGCTCCAGACATCTGTCCACACTGGGCTACACACTGACCGTGAGATAAATCTGCAGAGGTGATGGAAGATGCTCCAGACCTCTGTCCACACTGGGCTACACAATGACCGTGAGATAAATCTGCAGAGGAGATGTAGGTCGCTCCAGACCTCTGTCCACACTGGGCTACACAATGACTGTGAGATAAATCTGCAGAGGTGATGGAAGACGCTCCAGACCTCTGTCCACACTGGGCTACACACTGACCGTGAGATAAATCTGCAGAGGAGATGTAGGACGCTCCAGACCTCTGTCCACACTGGGCTACACAATGACTGTGATATAAACCTGCAGAGGAGATGTAAGACGCTCTAGACCTCTGTCCACACTGGGCTACACAATGACAATGAGATAAATCTGCAGAGGTGATAGAAGACGCTCCAGACCTCTGTCCACTGGGCTACACACTGACCGTGAGATAAATCTGCAGAGGTGATGGAAGACGCTCCAGACCTCTGTCCACACTGGGCTACACAATGACCGTGAGATAAATCTGCAGAGGTGATGGAAGACGCTCCAGACCTCTGTCCACACTGGGCAAACACACAGACCGTGAGACAAATCTGCAGAGGTGATGTAGGACGCTCCAGACCTCTGTCCACACTGGGCTACACAATGACAGTGAGATAAATCTGCAGAGGAGATGTAGGACGCTCTAGACCTCTGTCCACAATGAGCTACACACTGACCGTGAGATAAATCTGCAGAGGAGATGTAGGACGCTCCAGACCACTGTCCACACTGGGCTACACAATGACTGTGAGATAAATCTGCAGAGGTGATGGAAGACGCTCCAGACCTCTGTCCACTCTGGGCTACACACTGACCGTGAGATAAATCTGCAGAGGTGATGTAGGACGCTCCAGACCTCTGTCCACACTGGGCTACACACTGACCGTGAGATAAATCTGCAGAGGTGATGGAGGACGCTACAGACTTCTGTCCACACTGAGCTACACATTGACCGTGAGATAAATCTGCAGAGGAGATGTAGGACGCTCCAGACCTCTGTCCACACTGGGCTACACAATGACCGTGAGATAAATCTGCAGAGGTGATGGAGGACGCTCTAGACCTCTGTCCACACTGGGCTACACGATGACCGTGAGATAAATCTGCAGAGGTGATGGAAGACGCTCTACACCTCTGTCCACACTGGGCTACACACTGACCGTGAGATAAATCTGCAGAGGTGATGGAGGACGCTCTAGACCTCTGTCCACACTGGGCTACACAATCACCGTGAGATAAATCTGCAGAGGTGATGGAAGACGCTCCAGACCTCTGTCCACACTGGGCTACACACTGACCGTGAGATAAATCTGCAGAGGTGATGGAGGACGCTCTAGACCTCTGTCCACAGTGAGCTACACAATGACCGTGAGATAAATCTGCAGAGGTGATGGAGGACGCTCCAGACCTCTGTCCACACTGGGCTACACACTGACCGTGAGATAAATCTGCAGAGGTGATGGAGGACGCTCTAGACCTCTGTCCACACTGGGCTACACAATGACCGTGAGATAAATCTGCAGAGGTGATGGAGGACGCTCTAGACATCTGTCCACACTGGGCTACACAATGACCGTGAGATAAATCTACAGAGGAGATGTAGGACGCTCCAGCCCTCTGTCTACACTGGGCTACACACTGACTGTGAGATAAATCTGCAGAGGTGATGTAGGACGCTCCAGACCTCTGTCCATACTGGGCTACACAATGACCTAGAGATAAATCTGCAGAGGTGATGTAGGACGCTCTAGAGCTCTGTCCACACAATGACCGTGAGATAAATCTGCAGAGGTGATGGAGGACGCTCCAGACCTCTGTCCATACTGGGCTACACACTGACCGTGAGAAAAAACTGCAGAGGAGATGTAGGATGCGCTAGACCTCTGTCCACACTGGGCTACACAATGACCGTGAGATAAATCTGCAGAGGTTATGGAGGGCGCTGCAGACCTCTGTCCACACTGGGCTACACAATGACCGTGAGATAAATCTGCAGAGGTGATGTAGGACGTTCTAGACCACTGTCCACACTGTGCTACACAATGACCGTAAGATAAATCTGCAGAGGTGATGGAGGACGCTCTAGACCTCTGTCCACACTGGGCTACACACTGAACGTAAGATAAATCTGCAGAGGTGATGGAGGACGCTCTAGACCACTGTCCACACTGGGCTACACAATGACCGAGAGATAAATCTGCAGAGGTGATGTAGGACGTTCTAGACCTCTGTCCACACTGGGCTACACACTGACCGTGAGATAAATCTGTAGAGGTGATGGAGGACGCTCTAGACCACTGTCCACACTGGGCTACACAATGACCGTGAGATAAATCTGCAGAGGTGATGGAGGACGCTCTAGACCACTGTCCACACTGGGCTACACACTGACCGTGAGATAAATCTGCAGAGGTGATGTAGGACGCTCTAGACCTCTGTCCACACTGGGCTACACAATGACCGTGAGATAAATCTGCAGAGGTGATGTAGGACGTTCTAGACCACTGTCCACACTGGGCTACACAATGACCGTGAGATAAATCTGCAGAGGTGATGTAGGACGCTCTAGAGCTCTGTCCACACAATGACTGTGAGATAAATCTGCAGAGGTGATGGAGGAAGCTCTAGACCTCTGTCCATACTGGGCTACACACTGACCGTGAGAAAAATCTGCAGAGGAGATGTAGGACGCTCTAGACCTCTGTCCACACTGGGCTACACAATGACCGTGAGATAAATCTGCAGAGGTGATGGAGGGCGCTCCAGACCTCTGTCCACACTGGGCTACACACTGCTGAGATAAATCTGCAGAGGAGATGTAGGACGCTCCAGACCTCTGTCCACACTGGGCTACACAATGACCGTGAGATAAATCTGCAGAGGTGATGTAGGACGCTCCAGACCTCTGTCCACACTGGGCCACACACTGACCGTGAGATAAATCTGCAGAGGTGATGGAGGACGCTCTAGACCTCTGTCCACACTGTTCTACACAATGACCGTGAGATAAATCTGCAGAGGTGATGGAAGACGCTCCAGACCTCTGTCCACACTGGGCTACACACTGACCGTGAGATAAATCTGCAGAGGAGATGTAGGACGTTCAAGACCTCTGTCCACACTGGGCTACACACTGACCGTGAGATAAATCTGCAGAGGTGATGGAGGACGCTCCAGACCTCTGTCCACACTGGGCTACACACTGACCGTGAGATAAATCTGCAGAGGTGATGGAGGACGCTCTAGACCTCTGTCCACAGTGGGCTACACAATGACCGTGAGATAAATCTGCAGAGGTGATGGAGGACGCTCCAGACCTCTGTCCACACTGGGCTACACACTGACCGTGAGATAAATCTGCAGAGGTGATGGAGGACGCTCTAGACCTCTGTCCACAGTGGGCTACCCAATGACCGTGAGATAAATCTGCAGAGGTGATGGAGGACGCTCCAGACCTCTGTCCACACTGGGCTACACACTGACCGTGAGATAAATCTGCAGAGGTGATGGAGGACGCTCTAGACCTCTGTCCACAAGGAGCTACACACTGACTGTGAGATAAATCTGCAGAGGAGATGTAGGACACTCTAGACCTCTGTCCACACTGGGCTACACACTGACCGTGAGATAAATCTGCAGAGGTGATGGAAGACGCTCCAGACCTCTGTCCACACTGGGCTACACACTGACCGTGAGATAAATCTGCAGAGGTGATGGAGGACGCTCCAGACATCTGTCCACACTGGGCTACACACTGACCGTGAGATAAATCTGCAGAGGTGATGGAAGATGCTCCAGACCTCTGTCCACACTGGGCTACACAATGACCGTGAGATAAATCTGCAGAGGAGATGTAGGTCGCTCCAGACCTCTGTCCACACTGGGCTACACACTGACCGTGAGATAAATCTGCAGAGGAGATGTAGGATGCTCCAGACCTCTGTCCACACTGGGCCACACAATGACTGTGAGATAAACCTGCAGAGGAGATGTAGGACGCTCTAGACCTCTGTCCACACTGGGCTACACAATGACCATGAGATAAATCTGCAGAGGTGATGGAAGACGCTCCAGACCTCTGTCCACTGGGCTACACACTGACCGTGAGATAAATCTGCAGAGGTGATGGAGGACGCTCCAGACCTCTGTCCACACTGGGCTACACAATGACCGTGAGATAAATCTGCAGAGGTGATGGAAGACGCTCCAGACCTCTGTCCACACTGGGCTACACACTGACCGTGAGATAAATCTGCAGAGGAGATGTAGGACGCTCTAGACCTCTGTCCACACTGAGCTACACACTGACCGTGAGATAAATCTGCAGAGGAGATGTAGGACACTCTAGACTTCTGTCCACACTGAGCTACACACTGACCGTGAGATAAATCTGCAGAGGTGATGGAAGACGCTCCAGACCTCTGTCCACACTGGGCTATACACTGACCGTGAGATAAATCTGCAGAGGTGATGGAGGACGCTCCAGACATCTGTCCACACTGGGCTACACACTGACCGTGAGATAAATCTGCAGAGGTGATGGAAGATGCTCCAGACCTCTGTCCACACTGGGCTACACAATGACCGTGAGATAAATCTGCAGAGGAGATGTAGGTCGCTCCAGACCTCTGTCCACACTGGGCTACACAATGACTGTGAGATAAATCTGCAGAGGTGATGGAAGACGCTCCAGACCTCTGTCCACACTGGGCTACACACTGACCGTGAGATAAATCTGCAGAGGAGATGTAGGACGCTCCAGACCTCTGTCCACACTGGGCTACACAATGACTGTGAGATAAACCTGCAGAGGAGATGTAAGACGCTCTAGACCTCTGTCCACACTGGGCTACACAATGACAATGAGATAAATCTGCAGAGGTGATAGAAGACGCTCCAGACCTCTGTCCACTGGGCTACACACTGACCGTGAGATAAATCTGCAGAGGTGATGGAAGACGCTCCAGACCTCTGTCCACACTGGGCTACACAATGACCGTGAGATAAATCTGCAGAGGTGATGGAAGACGCTCCAGACCTCTGTCCACACTGGGCTACACACTGACCGTGAGACAAATCTGCAGAGGTGATGTAGGACGCTCCAGACCTCTGTCCACACTGGGCTACACAATGACCGTGAGATAAATCTGCAGAGGAGATGTAGGACGCTCTAGACCTCTGTCCACAATGAGCTACACAATGACCGTGAGATAAATCTGCAGAGGAGATGTAGGACGCTCCAGACCACTGTCCACACTGGGCTACACAATGACTGTGAGATAAATCTGCAGAGGTGATGGAAGACGCTCCAGACCTCTGTCCACTCTGGGCTACACACTGACCGTGAGATAAATCTGCAGAGGTGATGTAGGACGCTCCAGACCTCTGTCCACACTGGGCTACACACTGACCGTGAGATAAATCTGCAGAGGTGATGGAGGACGCTCCAGACCTCTGTCCACACTGGGCTACACATTGACCGTGAGATAAATCTGCAGAGGAGATGTAGGACGCTCCAGACCTCTGTCCACACTGGGCTACACAATGACCGTGAGATAAATCTGCAGAGGTGATGGAGGACGCTCTAGACCTCTGTCCACACTGGGCTACACGATGACCGTGAGATAAATCTGCAGAGGTGATGGAAGACGCTCTACACCTCTGTCCACACTGGGCTACACACTGACCGTGAGATAAATCTGCAGAGGTGATGGAGGACGCTCTAGACCTCTGTCCACACTGGGCTACACAATCACCGTGAGATAAATCTGCAGAGGTGATGGAAGACGCTCCAGACCTCTGTCCACACTGGGCTACACACTGACCGTGAGATAAATCTGCAGAGGTGATGGAGGACGCTCTAGACCTCTGTCCACAGTGAGCTACACAATGACCGTGAGATAAATCTGCAGAGGTGATGGAGGACGCTCCAGACCTCTGTCCACACTGGGCTACACACTGACCGTGAGATAAATCTGCAGAGGTGATGGAGGACGCTCTAGACCTCTGTCCACACTGGGCTACACAATGACCGTGAGATAAATCTGCAGAGGTGATGGAGGACGCTCTAGACATCTGTCCACACTGGGCTACACAATGACCGTGAGATAAATCTACAGAGGAGATGTAGGACGCTCCAGCCCTCTGTCTACACTGGGCTACACACTGACTGTGAGATAAATCTGCAGAGGTGATGTAGGACGCTCCAGACCTCTGTCCATACTGGGCTACACAATGACCTAGAGATAAATCTGCAGAGGTGATGTAGGACGCTCTAGAGCTCTGTCCACACAATGACCGTGAGATAAATCTGCAGAGGTGATGGAGGACGCTCCAGACCTCTGTCCATACTGGGCTACACACTGACCGTGAGAAAAAACTGCAGAGGAGATGTAGGATGCGCTAGACCTCTGTCCACACTGGGCTACACAATGACCGTGAGATAAATCTGCAGAGGTTATGGAGGGCGCTGCAGACCTCTGTCCACACTGGGCTACACAATGACCGTGAGATAAATCTGCAGAGGTGATGTAGGACGTTCTAGACCACTGTCCACACTGTGCTACACAATGACCGTAAGATAAATCTGCAGAGGTGATGGAGGACGCTCTAGACCTCTGTCCACACTGGGCTACACACTGAACGTAAGATAAATCTGCAGAGGTGATGGAGGACGCTCTAGACCACTGTCCACACTGGGCTACACAATGACCGAGAGATAAATCTGCAGAGGTGATGTAGGACGTTCTAGACCTCTGTCCACACTGGGCTACACAATGACCGTAAGATAAATCTGCAGAGGTGATGGAGGATGCTCTAGACCTCTGTCCACACTGGGCTACACACTGAACGTAAGATAAATCTGCAGAGGTGATGGAGGACGCTCTAGACCACTGTCCACAGTGGGCTACACACTGACCGTGAGATAAATCTGCAGAGGTGATGGAGGACGCTCTAGACCACTGTCCACACTGGGCTACACACTGACCGTGAGATAAATCTGCAGAGGTGATGTAGGACGCTCTAGACCTCTGTCCACACTGGGCTACACAATGACCGTGAGATAAATCTGCAGAGGTGATGTAGGACGTTCTAGACCACTGTCCACACTGGGCTACACAATGACCGTAAGATAAATCTGCAGAGGTGATGTAGGACGCTCTAGACCTCTGTCCACACTGGGCTACACACTGACCGTGAGATAAATCTGTAGAGGTGATGGAGGACGCTCTAGACCACTGTCCACACTGGGCTACACAATGACCGTGAGATAAATCTGCAGAGGTGATGGAGGACGCTCTAGACCACTGTCCACACTGGGCTACACACTGACCGTGAGATAAATCTGCAGAGGTGATGTAGGACGCTCTAGACCTCTGTCCACACTGGGCTACACAATGACCGTGAGATAAATCTGCAGAGGTGATGTAGGACGTTCTAGACCACTGTCCACACTGGGCTACACAATGACCGTGAGATAAATCTGCAGAGGTGATGTAGGACGCTCTAGAGCTCTGTCCACACTGAATGACTGTGAGATAAATCTGCAGAGGTGATGGAGGAAGCTCTAGACCTCTGTCCATACTGGGCTACACACTGACCGTGAGAAAAATCTGCAGAGGAGATGTAGGACGCTCTAGACCTCTGTCCACACTGGGCTACACAATGACCGTGAGATAAATCTGCAGAGGTGATGGAGGGCGCTCCAGACCTCTGTCCACACTGGGCTACACACTGGTGAGATAAATCTGCAGAGGAGATGTAGGACGCTCCAGACCTCTGTCTACACTGGGCTACACACTGACTGTGAGATAAATCTGCAGAGGTGATGTAGGACGCTCCAGACCTCTGTCCACACTGGGCTACACAATGACCTAGAGATAAATCTGCAGTGGTGATGTAGGACGCTCTAGAGCTCTGTCCACACAATGACCGTGAGATAAATCTGCAGAGGTGATGGGGGGCGCTCCAGACCTCTGTCCATACTGGGCTACACACTGACCGTGAGAAAAATCTGCAGAGGAGATGTAGGATGCGCTAGACCTCTGTCCACACTGGGCTACACAATGACCGTGAGATAAATCTGCAGAGGTTATGGAGGGCGCTCCAGACCTCTGTCCACACTGGGCTACACAATGACCGTGAGATAAATCTGCAGAGGTGATGTAGGACGTTCTAGACCACTGTCCACACTGGGCTACACAATGACCGTAAGATAAATCTGCAGAGGTGATGGAGGACGCTCTAGACCTCTGTCCACACTGGGCTACACACCGACCGTAAGATAAATCTGCAGAGGTGATGGAGGACGCTCTAGACCACTGTCCACACTGGGCTACACAATGACCGTGAGATAAATCTGCAGAGGTGATGTAGGACGCTCAAGACCTCTGTCCACACTGGGCTACACACTGACCGTGAGATAAATCTGCAGAGGTGATGTAAGACGCTCTAGACCTCTGTCCACACTGGGCTACACACTGACCGTGAGATAAATCTGCAGAGGTGATGGAAGACACTCTAGACCTCTGTCCACACTGGGCTACACAATGACCGTGAGATAAATCTGCAGAGGTGATGTAGGACGCTCCAGACCTCTGTCCACACTGTGCCACACACTGACCGTGAGATAAATCTGCAGAGGTGATGGAGGACGCTCTAGACCTCTGTCCACACTGTTCTACACAATGACCGTGAGATAAATCTGCAGAGGTGATGGAAGACGCTCCAGACCTCTGTCCACACTGGGCTACACACTGACCGTGAGATAAATCTGCAGAGGAGATGTAGGACGCTCCAGACCTCTGTCCACACTGGGCTACACACTGACCGTGAGATAAATCTGCAGAGGTGATGGAGGACGCTCCAGACCTCTGTCCACACTGGGCTACACACTGACCGTGAGATAAATCTGCAGAGGTG
The DNA here is from genome assembly GCA_947044405.1 of Leptodactylus fallax. Classification (NCBI taxonomy): domain Eukaryota; kingdom Metazoa; phylum Chordata; class Amphibia; order Anura; family Leptodactylidae; genus Leptodactylus; species Leptodactylus fallax. Next base: position 124,837 of record CAMRHE010000980.1, on the reverse strand, counting down.
ATGGAGGACGCTCTAGACCTCTGTCCACAGTGAGCTACACAATGACCGTGAGATAAATCTGCAGAGGTGATGGAGGACGCTCCAGACCTCTGTCCACACTGGGCTACACACTGACCGTGAGATAAATCTGCAGAGGTGATGGAGGACGCTCTGCCTCTGTCCACAGTGGGCTACCCACTGACCGTGAGATAAATCTGCAGAGGTGATGGAGGACGCTCCAGACCTCTGTCCACACTGGGCTACACACTGACCGTGAGATAAATCTGCAGAGGTGATGGAGGACGCTCTAGACATCTGTCCACACTGGGCTACACAATGACCGTGAAATAAATCTTCAGAGGAGATGTAGGACGCTCCAGACCTCTGTCCACACTGGGCTACACAATGACTGTGAGATAAATCTGCAGAGGAGATGGAAGACGCACCAGACCTCTGTCCACACTGGGCTACACACTGACCGTGAGATAAATCTACAGAGGAGATGTAGGACGCTCCAGCCCTCTGTCTACACTGGGCTACACACTGACTGTGAGATAAATCTGCAGAGGTGATGTAGGACGCTCCAGACCTCTGTCCATACTGGGCTACACAATGACCTAGAGATAAATCTGCAGAGGTGATGTAGGACGCTCTAGAGCTCTGTCCACACAATGACCGTGAGATAAATCTGCAGAGGTGATGGAGGACGCTCCAGACCTCTGTCCATACTGGGCTACACACTGACCGTGAGAAAAATCTGCAGAGGAGATGTAGGATGCGCTAGACCTCTGTCCACACTGGGCTACACAATGACCGTGAGATAAATCTGCAGAGGTTATGGAGGGCGCTCCAGACCACTGTCCACACTGGGCTACACAATGACCGTGAGATAAATCTGCAGAGGTGATGTAGGACGTTCTAGACCACTGTCCACACTGGGCTACACAATGACCGTAAGATAAATCTGCAGAGGTGATGGAGGACGCTCTAGACCTCTGTCCACACTGGGCTACACACCGAACGTAAGATAAATCTGCAGAGGTGATGGAGGACGCTCTAGACCACTGTCCACACTGGGCTACACAATGACCGTGAGATAAATCTGCAGAGGTGATGTAGGACGCTCAAGTCCTCTGTCCACACTGGGCTACACACTGACCGTGAGATAAATCTGCAGAGGTGATGGAGGACGCTCCAGACCTCTGTCCACACTGGGCTACACACTGACCGTGAGATAAATCTGCAGAGGTGATGGAGGACGCTCTAGACCTCTGTCCACAGTGGGCTACACAATGACCGTGAGATAAATCTGCAGAGGTGATGGAGGACGCTCCAGACCTCTGTCCACACTGGGCTACACACTGACCGTGAGATAAATCTGCAGAGGTGATGGAAGACGCTCCAGACCTCTGTCCACACTGGGCTACACACTGACCGTGAGATAAATCTGCAGAGGAGATGTAGGACGCTCCAGACCTCTGTCCACACTGGGCTACACAATGACCGTGAGATAAATCTGCAGAGGTGATGGAGGACGCTCTAGACCTCTGTCCACACTGGGCTACACAATGACCGTGAGATAAATCTGCAGAGGAGATGTAGGACGCTCCAGACCTCTGTCCACACTGGGCCACACAATGACCGTGAGATAAACCTGCAGAGGAGATGTAGGACGCTCCAGACCTCTGTCCACACTGGGCTACACAATGACCGTGAGATAAATCTGCAGAGGTGATGGAAGACGCTCCAGACCTCTGTCCACACTGGGCTACACACTGACCGTGAGATAAATCTGCAGAGGAGATGTAGGACGCTCTAGACCTCTGTCCACACTGGGCTACACACTGACCGTGAGATAAATCTGCAGAGGAGATGGAGGACGCTCCAGACCTCTGTCCACACTGGGCTACACACTGACCGTGAGATAAATCTGCAGAGGTGATGGAGGACGCTCCAGACCTCTGTCCACACTGGGCTACACACTGACCGTGAGATAAATCTGCAGAGGTGATGGAAGATGCTCCAGACCTCTGTCCACACTGGGCTACACAATGACCGTGAGATAAATCTGCAGAGGAGATGTAGGACGCTCCAGACCTCTGTCCACACTGGGCTACACAATGACTGTGAGATAAATCTGCAGAGGTGATGGAAGACGCTCCAGACCTCTGTCCACACTGGGCTACACACTGACCGTGAGATAAATCTGCAGAGGAGATGTAGGACGCTCCAGACCTCTGTCCACACTGGGCTACACAATGACTGTGAGATAAACCTGCAGAGGAGATGTAGGACGCTCTAGACCTCTGTCCACACTGGGCTACACAATGACCATGAGATAAATCTGCAGAGGTGATAGAAGACGCTCCAGACCTCTGTCCACATGGGCTACACACTGACCGTGAGATAAATCTGCAGAGGTGATGGAGGATGCTCCAGACCCTGTCCACACTGGGCTACACAATGACCGTGAGATAAATCTGCAGAGGTGATGGAGGACGCTCCAGACCTCTGTCCACACTGGGCTACACAATGACCGTGAGATAAATCTGCAGAGGAGATGTAGGACGCTCCAGACCACTGTCCACACTGGGCTACACAATGACCGTGAGATAAATCTGCAGAGGTGATGGAAGACGCTCCAGACCTCTGTCCACACTGGGCTACACACTGACCGTGAGATAAATCTGCAGAGGTGATGTAGGACGCTCCAGACCTCTGTCCACACTGGGCTACACACTGACCGTGAGATAAATCTGCAGAGGTGATGGAGGACGCTCCAGACCTCTGTCCACACTGGGCTACACACTGACCGTGAGATAAATCTGCAGAGGTGATGGAGGACGCTCCAGACCTCTGTCCACACTGGGCTACACAATGACCGTGAGATAAATCTGCAGAGGGATGTAGGACGCTCTACACCTCTGTCCACACTGGGCTACACACTGACCGTGAGATAAATCTGCAGGGGTGATGGAGGACGCTCTAGACCTCTGTCCACACTGGGCTACACAATCACCGTGAGATAAATCTGCAGAGGTGATGGAGGACGCTCCAGACCTCTGTCCACACTGGGCTACACACTGACCGTGAGATAAATCTGCAGAGGTGATGGAGGACGCTCCAGACCTCTGTCCACACTGAGCTACACAATGACCGTGAGATAAATCTGCAGAGGTGATGGAGGACGCTCCAGACCTCTGTCCACACTGGGCTACACACTGACCGTGAGATAAATCTGCAGAGGAGATGTAGGACGCTCCAGACCTCTGTCCACACTGGGCTACACAATGACCGTGAGATAAATCTGCAGAGGTGATGGAGGACGCTCTACACCTCTGTCCACACTGGGCTACACACTGACCGTGAGATAAATCTGCAGAGGTGATGGAGGACGCTCTAGACCTCTGTCCACACTGGGCTACACAATCACCGTGAGATAAATCTGCAGAGGTGATGGAAGACGCTCCAGACCTCTGTCCACACTGGGCTACACACTGACCGTGAGATAAATCTGCAGAGGTGATGGAGGACGCTCTAGACCTCTGTCCACAGTGAGCTACACAATGACCGTGAGATAAATCTGCAGAGGTGATGGAGGACGCTCCAGACCTCTGTCCACACTGGGCTACACACTGACCGTGAGATAAATCTGCAGAGGTGATGGAGGACGCTCTAGACCTCTGTCCACACTGGGCTACACAATGACCGTGAGATAAATCTGCAGAGGTGATGGAGGACGCTCTAGACATCTGTCCACACTGGGCTACACAATGACCGTGAGATAAATCTACAGAGGAGATGTAGGACGCTCCAGCCCTCTGTCTACACTGGGCTACACACTGACTGTGAGATAAATCTGCAGAGGTGATGTAGGACGCTCCAGACCTCTGTCCATACTGGGCTACACAATGACCTAGAGATAAATCTGCAGAGGTGATGTAGGACGCTCTAGAGCTCTGTCCACACAATGACCGTGAGATAAATCTGCAGAGGTGATGGAGGACGCTCCAGACCTCTGTCCATACTGGGCTACACACTGACCGTGAGAAAAATCTGCAGAGGAGATGTAGGATGCGCTAGACCTCTGTCCACACTGGGCTACACAATGACCGTGAGATAAATCTGCAGAGGTTATGGAGGGCGCTGCAGACCTCTGTCCACACTGGGCTACACAATGACCGTGAGATAAATCTGCAGAGGTGATGTAGGACGTTCTAGACCACTGTCCACACTGTGCTACACAATGACCGTAAGATAAATCTGCAGAGGTGATGGAGGACGCTCTAGACCTCTGTCCACACTGGGCTACACACTGAACGTAAGATAAATCTGCAGAGGTGATGGAGGACGCTCTAGACCACTGTCCACACTGGGCTACACAATGACCGAGAGATAAATCTGCAGAGGTGATGTAGGACGTTCTAGACCTCTGTCCACACTGGGCTACACAATGACCGTAAGATAAATCTGCAGAGGTGATGGAGGATGCTCTAGACCTCTGTCCACACTGGGCTACACACTGAACGTAAGATAAATCTGCAGAGGTGATGGAGGACGCTCTAGACCACTGTCCACAGTGGGCTACACACTGACCGTGAGATAAATCTGCAGAGGTGATGGAGGACGCTCTAGACCACTGTCCACACTGGGCTACACACTGACCGTGAGATAAATCTGCAGAGGTGATGTAGGACGCTCTAGACCTCTGTCCACACTGGGCTACACAATGACCGCGTGAGATAAATCTGCAGAGGTGATGTAGGACGTTCTAGACCACTGTCCACACTGGGCTACACAATGACCGTAAGATAAATCTGCAGAGGTGATGTAGGACGCTCTAGACCTCTGTCCACACTGGGCTACACACTGACCGTGAGATAAATCTGTAGAGGTGATGGAGGACGCTCTAGACCACTGTCCACACTGGGCTACACAATGACCGTGAGATAAATCTGCAGAGGTGATGGAGGACGCTCTAGACCTCTGTCCACACTGGGCTACACAATGACCGTGAGATAAATCTGCAGAGGTGATGTAGGACGCTCTAGACCACTGTCCACACTGGGCTACACAATGACCGTGAGATAAACTGCAGAGGTGATGTAGGACGCTCTAGAGCTCTGTCCACACAATGACTGTGAGATAAATCTGCAGAGGTGATGGAGGAAGCTCTAGACCTCTGTCCACACTGGCCTACACACTGACCGTGAGAAAAATCTGCAGAGGAGATGTAGGACGCTCTAGACCTCTGTCCACACTGGGCTACACAATGACCGTGAGATAAATCTGCAGAGGTGATGGAGGGCGCTCCAGACCTCTGTCCACACTGGGCTACACAATGACCGTGAGATAAATCTGCAGAGGAGATGTAGGACGCTCCAGACCTCTGTCCACACTGGGCTACACACTGACCGTGAGATAAATCTGCAGAGGTGATGGAGGACGCTCTAGACCTCTGTCCACACTGTTCTACACAATGACCGTAAGATAAATCTGCAGAGGTGATGGAAGACGCTCCAGACCTCTGTCCACACTGGGCTACACACTGACCGTGAGATAAATCTGCAGAGGAGATGTAGGACGTTCAAGACCTCTGTCCACACTGGGCTACACACTGACCGTGAGATAAATCTGCAGAGGTGATGGAGGACGCTCCAGACCTCTGTCCACACTGGGCTACACACTGACCGTGAGATAAATCTGCAGAGGTGATGGAGGACGCTCTAGACCTCTGTCCACAGTGAGCTACACAATGACCGTGAGATAAATCTGCAGAGGTGATGGAGGACGCTCCAGACCTCTGTCCACACTGGGCTACACACTGACCGTGAGATAAATCTGCAGAGGTGATGGAGGACGCTCTAGACCTCTGTCCACAGTGAGCTACACAATGACCGTGAGATAAATCTGCAGAGGTGATGTAGGACGCTCTAGACCTCTGTCCACACTGGGCTACACACTGACCATGAGATAAATCTGCAGAGGTGATGGAGGACGCTCTAGACCACTGTCCACACTGGGCTACACAATGACCGTGAGATAAATCTGCAGAGGTGATGGAGGACGCTCTAGACCTCTGTCCACACTGGGCTACACAATGACCGTGAGATAAATCTGCAGAGGTGATGTAGGACGTTCTAGACCACTGTCCACACTGGGCTACACAATGACCGTGAGATAAATCTGCAGAGGTGATATAGGACGCTCTAGAGCTCTGTCCACACAATGACTGTGAGATAAATCTGCAGAGGTGATGGAGGAAGCTCTAGACCTCTGTCCATACTGGCCTACACACTGACCGTGAGAAAAATCTGCAGAGGAGATGTAGGACGCTCTAGACCTCTGTCCACACTGGGCTACACAATGACCGTGAGATAAATCTGCAGAGGTGATGGTGGGCGCTCCAGACCTCTGTCCACACTGGGCTACACAATGACCGTGAGATAAATCTGCAGAGGAGATGTAGGACGCTCCAGACCTCTGTCCACACTGGGCTACACACTGACCGTGAGATAAATCTGCAGAGGTGATGGAGGACGCTCTAGACCTCTGTCCACACTGTGCTACACAATGACCGTAAGATAAATCTGCAGAGGTGATGGAAGACGCTCCAGACCTCTGTCCACACTGGGCTACACACTGACCGTGAGATAAATCTGCAGAGGAGATGTAGGACGTTCAAGACCTCTGTCCACACTGGGCTACACACTGACCGTGAGATAAATCTGCAGAGGTGATGGAGGACGCTCCAGACCTCTGTCCACACTGGGCTACACACTGACCGTGAGATAAATCTGCAGAGGTGATGGAGGACGCTCTAGACCTCTGTCCACAGTGGGCTACACAATGACCGTGAGATAAATCTGCAGAGGTGATGGAGGACGCTCCAGACCTCTGTCCACACTGGGCTACACACTGACCGTGAGATAAATCTGCAGAGGTGATGGAGGACGCTCTAGACCTCTGTCCACAGTGAGCTACACAATGACCGTGAGATAAATCTGCAGAGGTGATGGAGGACGCTCCAGACCTCTGTCCACACTGGGCTACACACTGACCGTGAGATAAATCTGCAGAGGTGATGGAGGACGCTCTAGACCTCTGTCCACAGTGAGCTACACAATGACCGTGAGATAAATCTGCAGAGGTGATGGAGGACGCTCCAGACCTCTGTCCACACTGGGCTACACACTGACCGTCAGATAAATCTGCAGAGGTGATGGAGGACGCTCTAGACCTCTGTCCACACTGGGCTACACAATGACCGTGAGATAAATCTGCAGAGGTGATGGAGGACGCTCTAGACATCTGTCCACACTGGGCTACACAATGACCGTGAGATAAATCTACAGAGGAGATGTAGGACGCTCCAGCCCTCTGTCTACACTGGGCTACACACTGACTGTGAGATAAATCTGCAGAGGTGATGTAGGACGCTCCAGACCTCTGTCCATACTGGGCTACACAATGACCGAGAGATAAATCTGCAGAGGTGATGTAGGACGCTCTAGAGCTCTGTCCACACAATGACCATGAGATAAATCTGCAGAGGTGATGGAGGACGCTCCAGACCTCTGTCCATACTGGGCTACACACTGACCGTGAGAAAAATCTGCAGAGGAGATGTAGGATGCGCTAGACCTCTGTCCACACTGGGCTACACAATGACCGTGAGATAAATCTGCAGAGGTTATGGAGGGCGCTCCAGACCTCTGTCCACACTGGGCTACACAATGACCGTGAGATAAATCTGCAGAGGTGATGTAGGACGTTCTAGACCACTGTCCACACTGGGCTACACAATGACCGTAAGATAAATCTGCAGAGGTGATGGAGGACGCTCTAGACCTCTGTCCACACTGGGCTACACACTGAACGTAAGATAAATCTGCAGAGGTGATGGAGGACGCTCTAGACCACTGTCCACACTGGGCTACACAATGACCGTGAGATAAATCTGCAGAGGTGATGGAGGACGCTCCAGACCTCTGTCCACACTGGGCTACACACTGACCGTGAGATAAATCTGCAGAGGTGATGGAGGACGCTCTAGACCTCTGTCCACACTGGGCTACACAATGACCGTGAGATAAATCTGCAGAGGTGATGGAGGACGCTCCAGACCTCTGTCCACACTGGGCTACACACTGACCGTGAGATAAATCTGCAGAGGAGATGTAGGATGCTCCAGACCTCTGTCCACACTGGGCTACACAATTACCGTGAGACAAATCTCGCAGAGGTGATGGAGGACGCTCTAGACCTCTGTCCACACTGGGCTACACAATGACCGTGAGATAAATCTGCAGAGGAGATGTAGGACGCTCCAGACCTCTGTCCACACTGGGCCACACAATGACTGTGAGATAAACCTGCAGAGGAGATGTAGGACGCTCTAGACCTCTGTCCACACTGGGCTACACAATGACCATGAGATAAATCTGCAGAGGTGATGGAAGACGCTCCAGACCTCTGTCCACATGGGCTACACACTGACCGTGAGATAAATCTGCAGAGGTGATGGAGGACGCTCCAGACCTCTGTCCACACTGGGCTACACAATGACCGTGAGATAAATCTGCAGAGGTGATGGAAGACGCTCCAGACCTCTGTCCACACTGGGCTACACACTGACCGTGAGATAAATCTGCAGAGGTGATGGAGGACGCTCCAGACCTCTGTCCACAATGAGCTACACACTGACCGTGAGATAAATCTGCAGAGGAGATGTAGGACACTCTAGACCTCTGTCCACACTGAGCTACACACTGACCGTGAGATAAATCTGCAGAGGTGATGGAAGACGCTCCAGACCTCTGTCCACACTGGGCTACACACTGACCGTGAGATAAATCTGCAGAGGTGATGGAGGACGCTCCAGACATCTGTCCACACTGGGCTACACACTGACCGTGAGATAAATCTGCAGAGGTGATGGAAGATGCTCCAGACCTCTGTCCACACTGGGCTACACAATGACCGTGAGATAAATCTGCAGAGGAGATGTAGGACGCTCCAGACCTCTGTCCACACTGGGCTACACAATGACCGTGAGATAAATCTGCAGAGGTGATGGAAGACGCTCCAGACCTCTGTCCACACTGGGCTACACACTGACCGTGAGATAAATCTGCAGAGGAGATGTAGGACGCTCCAGACCTCTGTCCACACTGGGCTACACAATGACTGTGAGATAAACCTGCAGAGGGATGTAGGACGCTCTAGACCTCTGTCCACACTGGGCTACACAATGACCATGAGATAAATCTGCAGAGGTGATAGAAGACGCTCCAGACCTCTGTCCACTGGGCTACACACTGACCGTGAGATAAATCTGCAGAGGTGATGGAGGATGCTCCAGACCTCTGTCCACACGCTCCCTGGGCTACACAATGACCGTGAGATAAATCTGCAGAGGTGATGGAGGACGCTCCAGACCTCTGTCCACACTGGGCTACACACTGACCGTGAGATAAATCTGCAGAGGTGATGTAGGACGCTCCAGACCTCTGTCCACACTGGGCTACACAATGACCGTGAGATAAATCTGCAGAGGAGATGTAGGACGCTCTAGACCTCTGTCCACAATGGGCTACACACTGACCGTGAGATAAATCTGCAGAGGAGATGTAGGACGCTCTAGACCTCTGTCCACACTGGGCTACACACTGACCGTGAGATAAATCTGCAGAGGTGATGGAGGACGCTCCAGACCTCTGTCCACACTGGGCTACACACTGACCGTGAGATAAATCTGCAGAGGAGATGTAGGACGCTCCAGACCACTGTCCACACTGGGCTACACAATGACTGTGAGATAAATCTGCAGAGGTGATGGAAGACGCTCCAGACCTCTGTCCACACTGGGCTACACACTGACCGTGAGATAAATCTGCAGAGGTGATGTAGGACGCTCCAGACCTCTGTCCACACTGGGCTACACACTGACCGTGAGATAAATCTGCAGAGGTGATGGAGGACGCTCCAGACCTCTGTCCACACTGAGGCTACACATTGACCGTGAGATAAATCTGCAGAGGTGATGGAGGACGCTCCAGACCTCTGTCCACACTGGGCTACACAATGACCGTGAGATAAATCTGCAGAGGTGATGGAGGACGCTCCAGACCTCTGTCCACACTGGGCTACACACTGACCGTGAGATAAATCTGCAGAGGTGATGGAGGACGCTCCAGACCTCTGTCCACACTGGGCTACACAATGACCGTGAGATAAATCTGCAGAGGTGATGGAGGACGCTCCAGACCTCTGTCCACACTGGGCTACACACTGACCGTGAGATAAATCTGCAGAGGTGATGGAGGACGCTCCAGACCTCTGTCCACAATGAGCTACACACTGACCGTGAGATAAATCTGCAGAGGAGATGTAGGACACTCTAGACCTCTGTCCACACTGAGCTACACACTGACCGTGAGATAAATCTGCAGAGGTGATGGAAGACGCTCCAGACCTCTGTCCACACTGGGCTACACACTGACCGTGAGATAAATCTGCAGAGGTGATGGAGGACGCTCCAGACATCTGTCCACACTGGGCTACACACTGACCGTGAGATAAATCTGCAGAGGTGATGGAAGATGCTCCAGACCTCTGTCCACACTGGGCTACACAATGACCGTGAGATAAATCTGCAGAGGAGATGTAGGACGCTCCAGACCTCTGTCCACACTGGGCTACACAATGACTGTGAGATAAATCTGCAGAGGTGATGGAAGACGCTCCAGACCTCTGTCCACACTGGGCTACACACTGACCGTGAGATAAATCTGCAGAGGAGATGTAGGACGCTCCAGACCTCTGTCCACACTGGGCTACACAATGACTGTGAGATAAACCTGCAGAGGAGATGTAGGACGCTCTAGACCTCTGTCCACACTGGGCTACACAATGACCATGAGATAAATCTGCAGAGGTGATGGAACACGCTCCAGACCTCTGTCCACTGGGCTACACACTGACCGTGAGATAAATCTGCAGAGGTGATGGAAGATGCTCCAGACCTCTGTCCACACTGGGCTACACAATGACCGTGAGATAAATCTGCAGAGGTGATGGAAGACGCTCCAGACCTCTGTCCACACTGGGCTACACACTGACCGTGAGATAAATCTGCAGAGGTGATGTAGGACGCTCCAGACCTCTGTCCACACTGGGCTACACAATGACCGTGAGATAAATTTGCAGAGGAGATGTAGGACGCTCTAGACCTCTGTCCACAATGAGGGCTACACACTGACCGTGAGATAAATCTGCAGAGGAGATGTAGGACGCTCTAGACCTCTGTCCCCACTGGGCTACACACTGACCGTGAGATAAATCTGCAGAGGTGATGGAAGACGCTCCAGACCTCTGTCCACACTGGGCTACACACTGACCGTGAGATAAATCTGCAGAGGAGATGTAGGACGCTCCAGACCACTGTCCACACTGGGCTACACAATGACCGTGAGATAAATCTGCAGAGGTGATGGAAGACGCTCCAGACCTCTGTCCACACTGGGCTACACACTGACCGTGAGATAAATCTGCAGAGGTGATGTAGGACGCTCCAGACCTCTGTCCACACTGGGCTACACACTGACCGTGAGATAAATCTGCAGAGGTGATGGAGGACGCTCCAGACCTCTGTCCACACTGGGCTACACATTGACCGTGAGATAAATCTGCAGAGGTGATGGAGGACGCTCCAGACCTCTGTCCACACTGGGCTACACAATGACCGTGAGATAAATCTACAGAGGAGATGTAGGACGCGCCCTGTCGACCCCTGTCCACACTGAGCTACACACTGACCGTGAGATAAATCTGCAGAGGAGATGTAGGACGCTCTAGACCTCTGTCCACACTGGGCTACACACTGACCGTGAGATAAATCTGCAGAGGTGATGTAAGACGCTCCAGACCTCTGTCCACACTGGGCTACACAATGACCGTGAGATAAATCTGCAGAGGTGATGTAGGACGCTCCAGACCTCTGTCCACACTGGGCTACACACTGACCGTGAGATAAATCTGCAGAGGAGATGTAGGACGCTCCAGACCTCTGTCCACACTGGGCTACACAATGACCGTGAGATAAATCTGCAGAGGTGATGGAGGACGCTCTACACCTCTGACCTCTGTCCACACTGGGCTACACACTGACCGTGAGATAAATCTGCAGAGGTGATGGAGGACGCTCTAGACCTCTGTCCACACTGGGCTACACAATCACCGTGAGATAAATCTGCAGAGGTGATGGAGGAGGCCCCCCAGACCTCTGTCCACACTGGGCTACACACTGACCGTGAGATAAATCTGCAGAGGTGATGGAGGACGCTCTAGACCTCTGTCCACAGTGAGCTACACAATGACCGTGAGATAAATCTGCAGAGGTGATGGAGGACGCCCCAGACCTCTGTCCACACTGGGCTACACACTGCCGTGAGATAAATCTGCAGAGGTGATGGAGGACGCTCTAGACCTCTGTCCACACTGGGCTACACAATGACCGTGAGATAAATCTGCAGAGGTGATGGAGGACGCTCTAGACCTCTGTCCACACTGGGCTACACAATGACCGTGAGATAAATCTGCAGAGGAGATGTAGGACGCTCCAGCCCTCTGTCCACACTGGGCTACACACTGACTGTGAGTAAATCTGCAGAGGTGATGTAGGACCCTGTCCAGATGTCCTCTGGGCTACACAATGACCTAGAGATAAATCTGCAGAGGTGATGGAGGACGCTCCAGACCTCTGTCCACACTGGGCTACACACTGACCGTGAGAAAAATCTGCAGAGGAGATGTAGGATGCGCTAGACCTCTGTCCACACTGGGCTACACAATGACCGTGAGATAAATCTGCAGAGGTTATGGAGGGCGCTGCAGACCTCTGTCCACACTGGGCTACACACTGACCGTAAGATAAATCTGCAGAGGTGATGGAGGACGCTCTAGACCACTGTCCACACTGGGCTACACAATGACCGAGAGATAAATCTGCAGAGGTGATGTAGGACGTTCTAGACCACTGTCCACACTGGGCTACACAATGACCGTAAGATAAATCTGCAGAGGTGATGGAGGACGCTCTGGAGACCATCTGTCCACACTGGGCTACACACTGACCGTGAGATAAATCTGCAGAGGTGATGGAGGACGCTCTAGACCACTGTCCACACTGGGCTACACAATGACCGTGAGATAAATCTGCAGAGGTGATGGAGGACGCTCTAGACCACTGTCCACACTGGGCTACACACTGACCGTGAGATAAATCTGCAGAGGTGATGTAGGACGCTCTAGACCTCTGTCCACACTGGGCTACACAATGACCGTGAGATAAATCTGCAGAGGTGATGTAGGACGTTCTAGACCACTGTCCACACTGGGCTACACAATGACCGTGAGATAAATCTGCAGAGGTGATGTAGGACGCTCTAGAGCTCTGTCCACACAATGACTGTGAGATAAATCTGCAGAGGTGATGGAGGAAGCTCTAGACCTCTGTCCATACTGGGCTACACACTGACCGTGAGAAAAATCTGCAGAGGAGATGTAGGACGCTCTAGACCTCTGTCCACACTGAGCTACACACTGACTGTGAGATAAATCTGCAGAGGTGATGGAAGACGCTCCAGACTTCTGTCCACACTGGGCTACACACTGACCGTGAGATAAATCTGCAGAGGTGATGTAAGACGCTCCAGACCTCTGTCCACACTGGGCTACACAATGACCGTGAGATAAATCTGCAGAGGTGATGTAAGACGCTCCAGACCTCTGTCCACACTGGGCTACACACTGACCGTGAGATAAATCTGCAGAGGAGATGTAGGACGCTCCAGACCTCTGTCCACACTGGGCTACACAATGACCGTGAGATAAATCTGCAGAGGTGATGGAGGACGCTCTACACCTCTGTCCACACTGGGCTACACACTGACCGTGAGATAAATCTGCAGAGGTGATGGAGGACGCTCTAGACCTCTGTCCACACTGGGCTACACAATCACCGTGAGATAAATCTGCAGAGGTGATGGAGGACGCTCCAGACCTCTGTCCACACTGGGCTACACACTGACCGTGAGATAAATCTGCAGAGGTGATGTAGGATGCACCAGACCTCTGTCCACACTGGGCTACACACTGACCGTGAGATAAATCTGCAGAGGTGATGGAGGACGCTCTAGACCTCTGTCCACACTGGGCTACACAATGACCGTGAGATAAATCTGCAGAGGTGATGGAGGGCGCTCCAGACCTCTGTCCACACTGGGCTACACAATGACCGTGAGATAAATCTGCAGAGGTGATGGAGGACGCTCCAGACCTCTGTCCACACTGGGCTACACACTGTGAGATAAATCTGCAGAGGAGATGTAGGACGCTCCAGACCTCTGTCCACACTGGGCTACACAATGACCGTGAGATAAATCTGCAGAGGTGATGTAGGACGCTCCAGACCTCTGTCCACACTGGGCTACACACTGACCGTGACATAAATCTGCAGAGGTGATGGAGGACGCTCTAGACCTCTGTCCACACTGTTCTACACAATGACCGTGAGAAAAATCTGCAGAGGTGATGGAAGACGCTCCAGACCTCTGTCCACACTGGGCTACACACTGACCGTGAGATAAATCTGCAGAGGAGATGTAGGACGCTCAAGACCTCTGTCCACACTGGGCTACACACTGACCGTGAGATAAATCTGCAGAGGTGATGGAGGACGCTCCAGACCTCTGTCCACACTGGGCTACACACTGACCGTGAGATAAATCTGCAGAGGTGATGGAGGACGCTCTAGACCTCTGTCCACAGTGGGCTACACAATGACCGTGAGATAAATCTGCAGAGGTGATGGAGGACGCTCCAGACCTCTGTCCACACTGGGCTACACACTGACCGTGAGATAAATCTGCAGAGGTGATGGAGGACGCTCTAGACCTCTGTCCACAGTGGGCTACACAATGACCGTGAGATAAATCTGCAGAGGTGATGGAGGACGCTCCAGACCTCTGTCCACACTGGGCTACACACTGACCGTGAGATAAATCTGCAGAGGTGATGGAGGACGCTCTAGACATCTGTCCACACTGGGCTACACAATAACCGTGAGATAAATCTGCAGAGGAGATGTAGGACGCTCCAGCCCTCTGTCTACACTGGGCTACACACTGACCGTGAGATAAATCTGCAGAGGTGATGTAGGACGTTCTAGACCTCTGTCCACACTGGGCTACACAATGACCGTGAGATAAATCTGCAGAGGTGATGGAGGGCGCTCCAGACCTCTGTCCACACTGGGCTACACAATGACCGTGAGATAAATCTGTAGAGGTGATGGACAGAGGTGATGGAGGACGCTCTAGACCACTGTCCACACTGGGCTACACAATGACCGTGAGATAAATCTGCAGAGGTGATGGGGGGCCTAGGGCGACCACTGTCCACACTGGGCTACACACTGACCGTGAGATAAATCTGCAGAGGTGATGCCCCTAGGGCGCTCTAGGCCTCTGTCCACACTGGGCTACACAATGACCGTGAGATAAATCTGCAGAGGTGATGTAGGACGTTCTAGACCACTGTCCACACTGGGCTACACAATGACCGTGAGATAAATCTGCAGAGGTGATGTAGGACGCTCTAGAGCTCTGTCCACACAATGACTGTGAGATAAATCTGCAGAGGTGATGGAGGAAGCTCTAGACCTCTGTCCATACTGGGCTACACACTGACCGTGAGAAAAATCTGCAGAGGAGATGTAGGACGCTCTAGACCTCTGTCCACACTGGGCTACACAATGACCGTGAGATAAATCTGCAGAGGTGATGGAGGGCGCTCCAGACCTCTGTCCACACTGGGCTACACACTGTGAGATAAATCTGCAGAGGAGATGTAGGACGCTCCAGACCTCTGTCCACACTGGGCTACACAATGACCGTGAGATAAATCTGCAGAGGTGATGTAGGTCGCTCCAGACCTCTGTCCACACTGGGCTACACACTGACCGTGACATAAATCTGCAGAGGTGATGGAGGACGCTCTAGACCTCTGTCCACACTGGTCTACACAATGACCGTGAGATAAATCTGCAGAGGTGATGGAAGACGCTCCAGACCTCTGTCCACACTGGGCTACACACTGACCGTGAGATAAATCTGCAGAGGAGATGTAGGACGTTCAAGACCTCTGTCCACACTGGGCTACACACTGACCGTGAGATAAATCTGCAGAGGTGATGGAGGACGCTCCAGACCTCTGTCCACACTGGGCTACACACTGACCGTGAGATAAATCTGCAGAGGTGATGGAGGACGCTCTAGACCTCTGTCCACAGTGAGCTACACAATGACCGTGAGATAAATCTGCAGAGGTGATGGAGGACGCTCCAGACCTCTGTCCACACTGGGCTACACACTGACCGTGAGATAAATCTGCAGAGGTGATGGAGGACGCTCTAGACCTCTGTCCACAGTGAGCTACACAATGACCGTGAGATAAATCTGCAGAGGT
The DNA here is from genome assembly GCA_947044405.1 of Leptodactylus fallax. Classification (NCBI taxonomy): domain Eukaryota; kingdom Metazoa; phylum Chordata; class Amphibia; order Anura; family Leptodactylidae; genus Leptodactylus; species Leptodactylus fallax. The sequence continues at coordinate 108,328 of CAMRHE010000980.1, read as the reverse complement.
GATGGAGGACGCTCCAGACCTCTGTCCACACTGGGCTACACACTGACCGTGAGATAAATCTGCAGAGGTGATGGAGGACGCTCCAGACCTCTGTCCACACTGGGCTACACAATGACCGTGAGATAAATCTGCAGAGGTGATGGAGGACGCTCTAGACATCTGTCCACACTGGGCTACACAATGACCGTGAGATAAATCTACAGAGGAGATGTAGGACGCTCCAGCCCTCTGTCTACACTGGGCTACACACTGACTGTGAGATAAATCTGCAGAGGTGATGTAGGACGCTCCAGACCTCTGTCCATACCGGGCTACACAATGACCTAGAGATAAATCTGCAGAGGTGATGTAGGACGCTGTAGAGCTCTGTCCACACAATGACCGTGAGATAAATCTGCAGAGGTGATGGAGGACGCTCCAGACCTCTGTCCATACTGGGCTACACACTGACCGTGAGAAAAATCTGCAGAGGAGATGTAGGATGCGCTAGACCTCTGTCCACACTGGGCTACACAATGACCGTGAGATAAATCTGCAGAGGTTATGGAGGGCGCTCCAGACCTCTGTCCACACTGGGCTACACAATGACCGTGAGATAAATCTGCAGAGGTGATGTAGGACGTTCTAGACCACTGTCCACACTGGGCTACACAATGACCGTAAGATAAATCTGCAGAGGTGATGGAGGACGCTCTAGACCTCTGTCCACACTGGGCTACACACTGAACGTAAGATAAATCTGCAGAGGTGATGGAGGACGCTCTAGACCACTGTCCACACTGGGCTACACAATGACCGTGAGATAAATCTGCAGAGGTGATGTAGGACGCTCAAGTCCTCTGTCCACACTGGGCTACACACTGACCGTGAGATAAATCTGCAGAGGTGATGGAGGACGCTCCAGACCTCTGTCCACACTGGGCTACACACTGACCGTGAGATAAATCTGCAGAGGTGATGGAGGACGCTCTAGACCTCTGTCCACAGTGGGCTACACAATGACCGTGAGATAAATCTGCAGAGGTGATGGAGGACGCTCCAGACCTCTGTCCACACTGGGCTACACACTGACCGTGAGATAAATCTGCAGAGGTGATGGAGGACGCTCTAGACCTCTGTCCACAGTGAGCTACACAATGACCGTGAGATAAATCTGCAGAGGTGATGGAGGACGCTCCAGACCTCTGTCCACACTGGGCTACACACTGACCGTGAGATAAATCTGCAGAGGTGATGGAGGACGCTCTAGACCTCTGTCCACACTGGGCTACACAATGACCGTGAGATAAATCTGCAGAGGTGATGGAGGACGCTCTAGACATCTGTCCACACTGGGCTACACAATGACCGTGAGATAAATCTACAGAGGAGATGTAGGACGCTCCAGCCCTCTGTCCACACTGGGCTACACACTGACTGTGAGATAAATCTGCAGAGGTGATGTAGGACGCTCCAGACCTCTGTCCATACTGGGCTACACAATGACCTAGAGATAAATCTGCAGAGGTGATGTAGGACGCTCTAGAGCTCTGTCCACACAATGACCGTGAGATAAATCTGCAGAGGTGATGGAGGACGCCCCAGACCTCTGTCCATACTGGGCTACACACTGACCGTGAGAAAAATCTGCAGAGGAGATGTAGGATGCGCTAGACCTCTGTCCACACTGGGCTACACACTGACCGTGAGATAAATCTGCAGAGGTTATGGAGGGCGCTCCAGACCTCTGTCCACACTGGGCTACACAATGACCGTGAGATAAATCTGCAGAGGTGATGTAGGACGTTCTAGACCACTGTCCACACTGGGCTACACAATGACCGTGAGATAAATCTGCAGAGGTGATGTAGGACGCTCTAGACCTCTGTCCACACTGGGCTACACAATGACCGTGAGATAAATCTGCAGAGGTGATGGAGGACGCTCTAGACCTCTGTCCACACTGGGCTTCACACTGAACGTAAGATAAATCTGCAGAGGTGATGGAGGACGCTCTAGACCACTGTCCACACTGGGCTACACAATGACCGTGAGATAAATCTGCAGAGGTGATGTAGGACGTTCTAGACCTCTGTCCACACTGGGCTACACAATGACCGTAAGATAAATCTGCAGAGGTGATGGAGGACGCTCTAGACCTCTGTCCACACTGGGCTACACACTGAACGTAAGATAAATCTGCAGAGGTGATGGAGGACGCTCTAGACCACTGTCCACAGTGGGCTACACACTGACCGTGAGATAAATCTGCAGAGGTGATGGAGGGGCGCTCCAGACCTCTGTCCACACTGGGCTACACAATGACCGTGAGATAAATCTGCAGAGGTGATGTAGGACGTTCTAGACCACTGTCCACACTGGGCTACACAATGACCGTGAGATAAATCTGCAGAGGTGATGGAGGACGCTCTAGACCTCTGTCCACACTGGGCTACACACTGACCGTAAGATAAATCTGCAGAGGTGATGGAGGACGCTCTAGACCACTGTCCACACTGGGCTACACAATGACCGTGAGATAAATCTGCAGAGGTGATGTAGGACGCTCTAGACCTCTGTCCACACTGGGCTACACAATGACCGTAAGATAAATCTGGAGAGGTGATGGAGGACGCTCTAGACCTCTGTCCACACTGGGCTACACACTGAACGTAAGATAAATCTGCAGAGGTGATGGAGGACGCTCTAGACCACTGTCCACAGTGGGCTACACACTGACCGTGAGATAAATCTGCAGAGGTGATGGAGGACGCTCTAGACCACTGTCCACACTGGGCTACACACTGACCGTGAGATAAATCTGCAGAGGTGATGTAGGACGCTCTAGACCTCTGTCCACACTGGGCTACACAATGACCGTGAGATAAATCTGCAGAGGTGATGTAGGACGTTCTAGACCACTGTCCACACTGGGCTACACAATGACCGTAAGATAAATCTGCAGAGGTGATGTAGGACGCTCTAGACCTCTGTCCACACTGGGCTACACACTGACCGTGAGATAAATCTGTAGAGGTGATGGAGGACGCTCTAGACCACTGTCCACACTGGGCTACACAATGACCGTGAGATAAATCTGCAGAGGTGATGGAGGACGCTCTAGACCACTGTCCACACTGGGCTACACACTGACCGTGAGATAAATATGCAGAGGTGATGTAGGACGCTCTAGACCTCTGTCCACACTGGGCTACACAATGACCGTGAGATAAATCTGCAGAGGTGATGTAGGACGTTCTAGACCACTGTCCACACTGGGCTACACAATGACCGAGAGATAAATCTGCAGAGGTGATATAGGACGCTCTAGAGCTCTGTCCACACAATGACTGTGAGATAAATCTGCAGAGGTGATGGAGGAAGCTCTAGACCTCTGTCCATACTGGGCTACACACTGACCGTGAGATAAATATGCAGAGGTGATGTAGGACGCTCTAGACCTCTGTCCACACTGGGCTACACAATGACCGTGAGATAAATCTGCAGAGGTGATGTAAGACGTTCTAGACCACTGTCCACACTGGGCTACACAATGACCGTGAGATAAATCTGCAGAGGTGATATAGGCGGCTCTAGAGCTCTGTCCACACAATGACTGAGAGATAAATCTGCAGAGGTGATGGAGGAAGCTCTAGACCTCTGTCCATACTGGGCTACACAATGACCGTGAGAAAAATCTGCAGAGGAGATGTAGGACGCTCTAGACCTCTGTCCACACTGGGCTACACAATGACTGTGAGATAAATCTGCAGAGGTGATGGAGGGCGCTCCAGACCTCTGTCCACACTGGGCTACACACTGTGAGATAAATCTGCAGAGGAGATGTAGGACGCTCCAGACCTCTGTCCACACTGGGCTACACAATGTCCGTGAGATAAATCTGCAGAGGTGATGTAGGACGCTCCAGACCTCTGTCCACACTGGGCTACACAATGACCGTGAGATAAATCTGCAGAGGTGATGGAGGACGCTCCAGACCTCTGTCCACACTGGGCTACACACTGTGAGATAAATCTGCAGAGGTGATGTAGGACGCTCCAGACCTCTGTCCACACTGAGCTACACACTGACCGTGAGATAAATCTGCAGAGGAGATGGAGGACGCTCCAGACCTCTGTCCATACTGGGCCACACAATGACTGTGAGATAAATCTGCAGAGGTGATGTAGGACGCTCCAGACCTCTGTCCACACTGGGCTACACACTGTGAGATAAATCTGCAGAGGTGATGTAGGACGCTCCAGACCTCTGTCCATACTGGGCCACACACTGACCGTGAGATAAATCTGCAGAGGTGATGAAGGACGCTCCAGACCTCTGTCCACACTGGGCTACACAATGACCGTGAGATAAATCTGCAGAGGAGATGGAGGACGCTCCAGACCTCTGTCCACACTGGGCTACACAATGACCGTGAGATAAATCTGCAGAAGTGATGGAGGACGCTCTAGACCACTGTCCACACTGGGCTACACAATGACCGTGAGATAAATCTGCAGAGGTGATGTAGGACGCTCTAGACCTCTGTCCACACTGGGCTACACAATGACGGTGAGATAAATCTGCAGAGGTGATGGAGGACGCTCTAGACCACTGTCCACACTGGGCTACACACTGACCGTGAGATAAATCTGCAGAGGTGATGTAGGACGCTCTAGACCTCTGTCCACACTGGGCTACACAATGACCGTGAGATAAATATGCAGAGGTGATGTAGGACGTTCTAGACCACTGTCCACACTGGGCTACACAATGACCGTGAGATAAATCTGCAGAGGTGATGTAGGACGCTCTAGAGCTCTGTCCACACAATGACTGTGAGATAAATCTGCAGAGGTGATGTAGGACGCTCCAGACCTCTGTCCATACTGGGCCACACACTGACCGTGAGATAAATCTGCAGAGGTGATGAAGGACGCTCCAGACCTCTGTCCACACTGGGCTACACACTGACCGTGAGATAAATCTGCAGAGGAGATGGAGGACGCTCCAGACCTCTGTCCATACTGGGCCACACAATGACTGTGAGATAAATCTGCAGAGGTGATGTAGGACGCTCCAGACCTCTGTCCACACTGGGCTACACACTGTGAGATAAATCTGCAGAGGTGATGTAGGACGCCCCAGACCTCTGTCCATACTGGGCCACACACTGACCGTGAGATAAATCTGCAGAGGTGATGAAGGACGCTCCAGACCTCTGTCCACACTGGGCTACACAATGACCGTGAGATAAATCTGCAGAAGTGATGGAGGACGCTCTAGACCACTGTCCACACTGGGCTACACAATGACCGTGAGATAAATCTGCAGAGGTGATGTAGGACGCTCTAGACCTCTGTCCACACTGGGCTACACAATGACCGTGAGATAAATCTGCAGAGGTGATGGAGGACGCTCTAGACCACTGTCCACACTGGGCTACACACTGACCGTGAGATAAATCTGCAGAGGTGATGTAGGACGCTCTAGACCTCTGTCCACACTGGGCTACACAATGACCGTGAGATAAATCTGCAGAGGTGATGGAGGACGCTCTAGACCTCTGTCCACACTGGGCTACACAATGACCGTAAGATAAATCTGCAGCCCAGAACAATTTAAACATCATTTACGCTGACCAGACACCTTCAGTAGTTATGGGACACGTGCTTTTTCAGCCAAAGGCTATTCCTCGACCTTACTATACACATGCACACTTGGATTGGCCGAGCATGTATGTTTTCAATTGGGAAAGAATAATAAGTGACTGCCAGGCACCTCTGGTGAGACTTCTCTTCCTTGAGAACAGGGGATTGGACATGTTGAAATACAACATGGCCAGTCTTTTCTTCCTCTAACATATGTCATACACATTAGATGGTTGGCCAAGCTTTCATCATCATCATCCTCATCATATGATCGCAGTCTACAGTATGTGCAGAGGCGCACCTTCCATGAGGTGATATAAGGCGATGGCCTCAGGCGGTGCCACATGGAATAAGCTGGGCCGCCATGCCTCCCTCCACCCTCCTCTAGGTGACGCTGTGCTTACTTCACAACACTGCAGAACACCAGGACGCTATGTACAGCACTCACTGGAGGCGGCAGCGGAGGGCGGCCTGGACAGGAACGTTGGCCGGTGAGTCAAAATTATCAGTCACTATCTAAAATAATACAATAGGTAGCAGCCTAACATTGTAAATACTGGGGTTGCAGCGGAAGCAGCTGCCACAGGGCCCAAGACATTAGGGGGCCTCCGATCCTTTTTTTTTTTTTTTTTTTACTAGGCAGTTACCTGCTGGAACTTTTTATTAATGTAAAAAATATAAATATACATATACACACAAAACTTTATAAAATCGTATACATAGAAAAACAATAGAAACCAACGACAACCGGCAAAAACCTAGAATACATAGACAACAACTTTGACCAGCCCTCCATCCGCACACCTTTCATCCAACAGCCATCCTAAACCAAACCTACAAGACAAAGAGACAAAATATCAATAAAAAATTCACAAAACCCACAATACCTGAAAAACAAGGAAGAAAAACTCATTAGCTTTACCAAGTTAACAGCCATTACGTTAATGGGCCCTATTTACTTACCGATCCCCACTCCTGCTCACGGCCACCTGCACCATTCTGTGGAAGCGGAGGTAGCTGTGAGCAGGAGCAGGGATCGGTAAGTAAGGCCGCGCAAACCCCTCAAGCACTGCTATCATTATACCCTGGGGTCTTTGTAGACCCCAAAGTATAATGATTGGAGGCCCAGGAGAGGTAAGGGAACATAAAAAACACCGTTACTTACCTCTCCTGTGCTCCGGCAGGCTTCGGGGCTGTTTGGTGTCGTCCCAGACATCACTTGGGCCAGGCCAACGTCATTATGCGTCGCGATGCATGCCTGGCTCACGCAACGTCTGGTCCAACATTGAAGACGGCCAAAATAGTGGGGAGTGCACCGGAGCTAGGGATGGTAAGTAACATTGTTTTTTATGTCTGTATCCTCCTGTGGGTCTCCGATCATTATACTCTGGGGTCTGAAAAGATCCCAGAGTATAATAATTGTTCATGGGTGGTCCACAATGGGGCATAATACTGTGTGCAGGGGCCACTATGGGGAATAATACTGTGTGCAGGGGCCACTATGGGGAATAATACTGTGTGCAGGGGCCACTATGGGGCATAATACTGTGTGCAGGGACCACTATGGGGCATAATACTGTGTGCAGGGGCCACTATGGGACATAATACTGTGTGCAGGGGCCACTATGGGGCATAATAGTGTGCACAGGAATGTGGTTTGTGCGGGGGGTTGGAGGGGGTGGTCCAGGGGGGTTGGGGGCGGCGGTTCGGGGGGGCCCCATGTCAAATGTTTGCCTTGGGGCCCAAGCCATTCCTAGTTATGCCACTGCAAATAAGGTATTTTTTGATCTGCCAATAGGGGGGCATATCCACACTGCATAACGGACTACATTAATTTTTGTGTGGACAACACAGTACCCACAAAAGTGGTGAGGTGCTTCTCCAATAACAAACCATGGATTAACTCTGATATAAAAACACTACTTAAGGAGAAAAAGATGGCATTCAGGACAAGAGATAAGGAGGGGTTGAGGGAAGTACAAAAGGAGCTGAGGCATCAAATCAGGCAGGGAAAATCCAGTTATAAAGAAAAAATGGAAAAGCAAATGGAAAGAAAAGACATAAGGGGGGTCTGGGAGGGGCTTAAGTCAATTTCGGGTCATAAACAGTCTGTCTGCCAGATTGAGGCAGATGTTAACTGGCTTAATGAACTAAACCTATTCTTCAACAGATTTGATCACACACCAGCTCCTCCCACCCCAGCATGTCCTTCAGCTCCCCCCACCACAATGACTTCTCCCCATGCGGCCACTTCCCAACAGACCAGTAAATCCAGAAATCCATCTTTATCTGGCCACAGTCTGACCTTCACACGGGCCCAGGTGAGGAAGGAGATGAAAAAGATCAAGGCGAGGAAAGCCGGAGGGCCAGATGACATCAGTGCAAGGCTAATTAAGACTTGTGGGGACCAGCTGTGTGGTATAATTACATATATGTATAATATGAGCCTGAGGCAGGAAATAGTCCCTGAATTATGGAAATCTTCTTGTGTGGTACCAGTTCCAAAGAAACCCCACCCTATGGACCTCAACGACTACAGACCTGTAGCACTGACATCCCACCTGATGAAGATCTTGGAGAGATTGGTTCTCACACATCTCCGCCCTCTAGTGAGCCCCGCTATGGACCCACTCCAGTTTGCTTATCGGCCGGGCATTGGGGTAGATGATGCCATCATCCATCTTCTGCACAGGGCTCTGTCTCACCTGGAGAAACCAGGGAACACAGTGAGAATAATGTTCTTTGACTTCTCCAGTGCTTTTAACACCATACAGCCCAGGTTATTGAGGGACAAGCTGGGCCTTGCTGGAGTGGACCACCACCTCTCCAACTGGATCCTAGACTACCTCACAAATCGACCTCAATACGTGAGAGCCCGAGACTGTGTGTCAGGTACAGTGATCTGTAATACGGGGGCACCTCAGGGTACGGTTCTCGCCCCTTTCCTCTTCACACTGTACACTGCAGATTTTAGGTGCAACTCATCCAGCTGCTACCTACAGAAGTATTCTGACGACTCTGCAATAGTGGGTCTCATCACAGATGATGATGACAGGGAGTACAGAGAACTGAACCGGGATTTTGTGGACTGGTGCCACCGGAACCACCTGAAGATTAACGCGGGGAAGACCAAGGAGATGGTGGTGGACTTCCGCAAAGGCAGAAGCCCTCCTAAACCAGTGGACATCCTGGGGACGGGCATCGAGATTGTGAACACCTATAAGTACCTGGGTCTGCTCCTTAATAATAAGCTGGACTGGGCAGATCATATGGAGGCCCTGTACAGGAAGGGCCACAGCAGGCTCTACCTGCTTAGGAAGCTGAGAGCCTTTGGAATCCGGGGGGCACTTCTTAGGACTTTCTTCAACTCGGTAGTGGCATCAGCCATCTTCTTTGGAGTGGCCTGCTGGGGGAGCAGTATAGCAACCAGGGACAGAAATAAACTTGTCAAGCTGATTAGAAGGGCCAGCTCTGTCCTGGGGAGCCCACTGGACCCAGTGCAGGTGGTGGGTGACAGAAGGATACTGTCCGTGGTGAGCTCCATGCAGAAGAAGAAGTCCCATCCCATGCATGAGACTGTGATCGCGCTGAGCAGTACTGTCAGTGACCGACTGCTCCACCCTAGGTGTGAGAAGGAGCGCTATCGGAAGTCTTTCCTCCCCACCGCGGTTAGGCTGTACAACCAACACCGACCTAAGCGGAGATCATTACACACAGAGAACTGAAAATATCTCTCTGCCTGTTAAATCCCCCCCCCCCCCCTGCTACGCCCTATCTGTCTGTCTGCTATCAATGTAATGCCTCTCACCTTGGAATATTCCTGTACATGTTGTATTTGTATTTGTATCTGCTTATCTTTGCTGCTGTAACACACTGAATTTCCCCATTGTGGGACTATTAAAGGACTATTATTATTATTATATCCTAATTAAGGGGACCGCATCACGTTGGGTATCTTCTTTTTGTGGTATCTTTTCTATAGCTAGCCTCCAGCAGCAGAGAGGCGGGGTTCACCCCTGGTTATGTGACCACCATTATAGTAGTCGCAGGTCACGCCACCGCCCCAGCTTCCTGTAGTCATGTCCTGCCTGATGTGATGATGAGCTTGGCCTTGTCTGACAACTTCACTCCCAAACACTCTATATAGATTTTGTGACTACCTGGTAAATAAAACAGTGGCTTGTGCCTGCCGCTGTCCCTCTCCTACTGGTGATCGTGGCCACCAGCTCACTGCCATGTCCTGCCACGCTCTGCCTCCTCCTCCCCACTTGCATGCTCATCCACTGCTATACTCGGCTTCTGTTCCTTGTGCCGTAGTGACCATGCGCCTACTCCTGCTCTCTAACTGTCCCCAACTAATCCCAGCTTTCCGTCTATGTATTGCAGCCTTTGTCGACCAGTGTCCCTTGACCTGCCAGCTGTCACCTCCACTAGGACTACTCCTGGACGTAGTGGTCGTCCATTGCATGTGAAGCCCAGATCCTGTACAGAGCTTGAAAGGTTGAGACCAGGGGACCAGAAGTAGCCCAAAGTCAAACCAGTGACTAGGTGGATCCACTCCCACTGCTTTATACACAGAAACGGAAGAAGGTTTAGGGGGTATCAGGAGAAACAGCTGGTGTCCGGCAGCTGCCTTAGGTGTATGGGCCTGAATAACCAACCTGCTGCCACATAAAACACCCCCAGTGAGTACCCTACACTTTCCAGCAGACCCCAATGGCTTATAGGGGTGGGTCAGAGTTTGGCTGAGGCCTCCAAGTGTAGTTTTGCACACTGTGCTATTCTTGCCATGAAATGTGACGGAGCGGTCGATGAAGACTCTGAATTTAATTTGTCCAACCCTAATTCCGGCCTTTAGGGTCTGATTCACATTCGATGTAATCCACCATACAGAGATCTCTTGTATATATTTATAAACTCTTTATGTGATGAGTAAGAATAAAATTCCAGGGCTTCAATTCTTCCAACCTTTCGGTGCTATGACAAAAGATCGCTTCCTCTTTTGGCACAGACCCGATTGCATAACTGGGTAGCAAAATGAGTCAGAAAGCCTTCAAAAAGCCTCAATCCCCCCCCCCCCCCAACCCATGAGTCCCCCCTCACTTCCTACCCCCTACAGAACTCTGCATATGGATGCACAGCACAGCCACCAAGTAAAAATAGATTCCATATAAATCAGCAGACTTGATTTGGGCTAAAGTGTTCTCAGAATTATAATCCAGCTCGGCTCCATTACATGGGCAAACAGCGGGTGCTCGGTGCAGGCCAGCAATGCCCACCAGGACATAGAAGAGGACACCTAGGATTACACACAGGAAATACAATTATCAAGCAAGATTCAATAGAAGTAAGATTTCAGACAAGAATGTGGCTCCTTGCAGTTCCAAACAATTTGACAATGGTGACTAGGGTGTGGAGTCTAAGCGCTCCTCTAGTTTTCACCCTTTATCCTAAATAGAGAGATTTGGAGGAAGTCCCCAGGATGTCTCCCCAAAATAGCCACGAAATGGCAGCCAGACACAGCAACGATGGCAGGATGGGAATCAGACCAAATGTGGAGCATGGAACAGGACTCAGACACTAGAAACAGACCAGAAGCCACAATGAAGAACATGGACACCTGGAAAAAACCTGGAACTGAAACCAGGAGCATGGACGCCAGGAACAGACCAGAACTAAACCAGGAGCATGGACACCAGGAACAGACCAGAACTAAATCACGAGCATGGACACCAGGAACAGACCAGAACTAAACCAGGAGCATGGTCACCAGGAACAGACCAGAACTAAATCAGGAGCATGGACACCAGGAACAGACCAGAACTAAACAAGGAGCATGGACACCAGGAACAGACCAGAACTAAACCAGGAGCATGGACACCAGGAACAGACCAGAACTAAATCAGAAGCATGGACACCAGGAACAGACCAGAACTAAACCAGGAGCATGGACACCAGGAACAGACCAGAACTAAATCACGAGCATGGACACCAGGAACAGACCAGAACTAAATCACGAGCATGGACGCCAGGAACAGACCAGAACTAAATCAGAAGCAAGGACACCAGGAACAGACCAGAACTAAATCAGAAGCATGGACACCAGGAACAGACCAGAACTAAATTAGGAGCATGGACACCAGGAACAGACCAGAAATAAATCAGAAGCATGGACACCAGGAACAGACCAGAACTAAACCAGGAGCATGGACACCAGGAACAGACCAGAACTAAATCACGAGCATGGACACCAGGAACAGACCAGAACTAAATCACGAGCATGGACACCAGGAACAGACCAGAACTAAATCAGAAGCATGGACACCAGGAACAGACCAGAACTAAATCAGGAGCATGGACACCAGGAACAGACCAGAACTAAATCAGAAGCATGGACACCAGGAACAGACCAGAACTAAACCAGGAGCATGGACACCAGGAACAGACCAGAACTAAACCAGGACTATGGACACCAGGAACAGACCAGAACTAAATCAGGAGCATGGACACCAGGAACAGACCAGAACTAAATCAGAAGCATGGACACCAGGAACAGACCAGAACTAAACCAGGAGCATGGACACCAGGAACAGACCAGAACTAAATCACGAGCATGGACACCAGGAACAGACCAGAACTAAATCACGAGCATGGACACCAGGAACAGACCAGAACTAAATCACGAGCATGGACGCCAGGAACAGACCAGAACTAAATCAGAAGCAAGGACACCAGGAACAGACCAGAACTAAACCAGGAGCATGGACGCCAGGAACAGACCAGAACTAAATCAGAAGCATGGACACCAGGAACAGACCAGAACTAAACCAGGAGCATGGACACCAGGAACAGACCAGAACTAAATCACAAGCATGGACACCAGGAACAGACCAGAACTAAACCAGGAGCATGGACACCAGGAACAGAACAGAACTAAATCACGAGCATGGACACCAGGAACAGAACAGAACTAAATCACGAGCATGGACACCAGGAACAGACCAGAACTAAATCACGAGCATGGACGCCAGGAACAGACCAGAACTAAATCAGAAGCAAGGACACCAGGAACAGACCAGAACTAAACCAGGAGCATGGACGCCAGGAACAGACCAGAACTAAATCAGAAGCATGGACACCAGGAACAGACCAGAACTAAATCACGAGCATGGACACCAGGAACAGACCAGAACTAAACCAGGAGCATGGACGCCAGGAACAGACCAGAACTAAACCAGGAGCATGGACGCCAGGAACAGACCAGAACTAAATCAGAAGCATGGACACCAGGAACAGACCAGAACTAAATCACGAGCATGGACACCAGGAACAGACCAGAACTAAACCAGGAGCATGGACGCCAGGAACAGACCAGAACTAAATCAGAAGCAAGGACACCAGGAACAGACCAGAACTAAATCAGAAGCATGGACACCAGGAACAGACCAGAACTAAATCACGAGCATGGACACCAGGAACAGACCAGAACTAAATCAGAAGCATGGACACCAGGAACAGACCAGAACTAAATCAGGAGCATGGACACCAGGAACAGACCAGAACTAAACCAGGAGCATGGACACCAGGAACAGACCAGAACTAAACCAGGAGCATGGACACCAGGAACAGACCAGAACTAAATCAGGAGCATGGACACCAGGAACAGAACAGAACTAAACCAGGAGCATGGACACCAGGAACAGGCCAGAACTAAACCAGGAGCATGGACACCAGGAACAGACCAGAACTAAACCAGGAGCATGGACACCAGGAACAGACCAGAACTAAACCAGGAGCATGGACACCAGGAACAGACCAGAACTAAACCAGGAGCATGGACACCAGGAACAGACCAGTACTAAACCAGGAGCATGGACACCAGGAACAGACCAGAACTAAACCAGGAGCATAGACGCCAGGAACAGACCAGAACTAAACCAGGAGCATGGACACCAGGAACAGACCAGAACTAAACCAGGAGCATGCATACCAGGAACACACCAGAACTAAACCAGGAGCATGGACGCCAGGAACAGACCAGAACTAAATCACAAGCATGGACACCAGGAACAGACCAGAACTAAACCAGGAGCATGAACACCAGGAACAGACCAGAACTAAACCAGGAGCATGGACACCAGGAACAGACCAGAACTAAACCAGGAGCATGGACGCCAGGAACAGACCAGAACTAAACCAGGAGCATGGACGCCAGGAACAGACCAGAACTAAACCAGGAGCATGGACACCAGGAACAGACCAGAACTAAACCAGGAGCATGGACACCAGGAACACACCAGAACTAAACCAGGAGCATGGACACCAGGAACAGACCAGAACTAAATCACAAGCATGGACACCAGGAACAGACCAGAACTAAACCAGGAGCATGGACGCCAGGAACAGACCAGAACTAAATCACAAGCATGGACACCAGGAACAGACCAGAACTAAACAAGGAGCATGGACGCCAGGAACAGATCAGAACTAAACCAGGAGCATGGACGCCAGGAACAGACCAGAACTAAACCAGGAGCATGGACGCCAGGAACAGACCAGAACTAAACCAAGAGCATGGACACCAGGAACAGACCAGAACTAAATCAGGAGCATGGACGCCAGGAACAGACCAGAACTAAATCACAAGCATGGACACCAGGAACAGACCAGAACTAAACCAGGAGCATGGACACCAGGAACAGACCAGAACTAAACCAGGAGCATGGACACCAGGAACAGACCAGAACTATACAAGAAGCATGGACACCAGGAACAGACCAGAACTAAACCAGGAGCATGGACGCCAGGAACAGATCAGAACATTACCAGGATCATGGACACCAGGAACAGACCAGAACTATACAAGAAGCATGGACACCAGGAACAGACCAGAACTAAACCAGGAGCATGGACACCAGGAACAGATCAGAACTATACCAGGAGCATGGACACCAGGAACAGATCAGAACTAAACCAGGAGCATGGACACCAGGAACAGACCAGAACTAAATCACGAACATGGACACCAGGAACAGACCAGAACTAAATCAGAAGCATGGACGCCAGGAACAGACCAGAACTAAAGCACGAACATGGACACCAGGAACAGACCAGAACTAAACCAGGAGCATGGACACCAGGAACAGACCAGAACTAAATCACGAACATGGACACCAGGAACAGACCAGAACCATGGATCCAGGAACTCGTAAGAGAGTCAGATCAAGATGAAATCAGGAACATCATCCAGAAGTAGAAACTTGAGGACCAATTTACCATCCCTTTAACTCGACTTTTCTGGCGTACATGGTATGTCAAAAGTCACAATTTTTGGCGCACAATTTGCAACAAAAATGGCAACTTTGCAGTGCGCTCTTCTCTTATATATATAATATATAACTAGCTATAGAATACTGAGCGACATCTGCTGATCGGGGGGACACTCGTCCCAAGGTGATTTTCACCAGAATCCCCAAGCACATCATATCCAGTAGGGTGAAGGAAGTTTTTAGGTTGTGTCTGACTGGTTGGAGAATGAAGGAGAAAATCAAGAGAGGAAATACAAGAAGAGCAGAGACACATTAGTGGAGTGCTGGAGGGGAGGGAATCACATTGCAGGGGGCCTTGAATTTCGATGTTTGTATATTAGTGTAACTGGGAACCATTACAGAGGGGAAGAGATCAGACCCCGGAACAACACATTAAAACTGTCTCCCACACTCTAAGACTGTCTCCCACACACTATAAGACTGTCTCCCACACTCTAAATACTGTCTCCCACACTCTATAAGACTGTCTCCCACACTCTAAGACTGTCTCCCACACTCTATAAGACTGTCTACCACACTCTATAAGACTGTCTCCCACACTCTATAAGACTGTCTCCCACACTCTATAAGACTGTCTACCACACTCTATAAGACTGTCTCCCACACTCTATAAGACTGTCTCCCACACTCTATAAGACTGTCTCCCACACTCTAAGACTGTCTACCTCACTCATAAGACTGTCTCCCACACTCTATAAGACTGTCTCCCACACTCTATAAGACTGTCTCCCACACTCTATAAGACTGTCTCCCACACTCTATAAGACTGTCTCCCACACTCTATAAGACTGTCTATGTCTATGTGTGATCTATTTATAGGAAATGTATTTTATTAAACCCTCACAGTGAGATCTCTTACTTAGTTCTAACCTGCTTGTAGATTTTTGGCTTCTCTTGTCTGTCCATGAGGCGGCCATGTTGCCTGAGCTTCTTCTCTGCTCTGTCTTTCATGAAGACCCTGCTGGTCAGCCTGTCCTATGCCTGTATAAGCCTCTTACATGGTGTCCTATCAGCTGGGGCCCCCGATGCTTTTTTTTTTTTTAATAGGCCGTTACCTGCTGGAGTAACCCCAGCAGGTAGCGGGCCCTATATACTTACCGCTCCCCGGGGTCCCGCTCACGGCCGCCTGCGCTTCCCATTCTGCAGAGGCGGCAGTGCGTAGGAGCGGGGATCGGTAGGTAAGTCCGCGGACCCCACAATCTCTGCTATCATTATACTCCGGGGGCTTTGTAGACCCCGGAGTATAATAATCGTAGGCCCAGAGCTGGTGAGGGAAAAAAAAAACACTGTACTTACCTCTCCCGCGTTTCTCCAGGCTTCGGGCCTGTTTGGTGACGTCCCCGACGTCAAACGACGTCATTTTGCGCCGCGACGCCGGCCGCATCACGTGACGCCGGCCTGGTCAAACATTGAAGAAGGCCAAAGTAGCCACGAGTGGACCGCAGCGAGGATCAGGTAAGCCACGTTGTTTGTTTTATGTTTCTATCCAACCCTGGGTCTCCGATCAGTATACTCTGGGGTCTGAAAAGACTCCAAAGTATAATAATTGTTCATGGGTGGTCCACAATGGGGCATAATACTGTGTGCAGGGGCCACTATGGGCAATGATAGTGTGTGCAGGGGTCACTATGGGATATAATACTGTGTGCAGGGGCCACAATGGGGCATAATACTGTGTGCAGGGGCCACTATGGGATATAATACTGTGTGCAGGGGCCACTATGGGCAATGATACTGTGAGCAGGGGCCACTATGGGGAATAATACTGTGTGCAGGGGCCACTATGGGATATAATACTGTGTGCAGGAGCCACTATGGGATATGATACTGTGTGCAGGGGCCACTATGGGATATAATACTGTGTGCAGGGGCCACTATGGGATATAATACTGTGTGCAGGGACCACTATGGGATATAATACTGTGTGCAGGGGCCACTATGGGATATAATACTGTGTGCAGGGGCCACTATGGGATATAATACTGTGTGCAGGGACCACTATGGGGAATAATACTGTGTGCAGGGGCCACTATGGGGAATAATACTGTGTGCAGGGGCCACAATGGGGCATAATACTGTGTGCAGGGGCCACTATGGGATATAATACTGTGTGCAGGGGCCACTATGGGGAATAATACTGTGTGCAGTGGCCACTATGGGATATAATACTGTGTGCAGGGGCCACTATGGGGAATAATACTGTGTGCAGGGGCCACTATGAGGCATAATACTGTGTGCAGGAGCCACTATGGGGAATAATACTGTGTGCAGGGGCCACTATGGGGAATAATACTGTGTGCAGGGGCCACTATAGGACATGATACTGTGTGCAGGGGCCACTATGGGGAATAATAGTGTGTGCAGGGGCCACTATGGGCAATGATAGTGTGTGCAGGGGCCACTATGGGATATAATACTGTGTGCAGGGGCCACTATGGGCAATGATAGTGTGTGCAGGGACCACTATGGGGAATAATACTCAGTGCAGGGGCCACTATGGGGAATAATACTGTGTGCAGGGGCCACAATGGGGCATAATACTGTGTGCAGGGGCCACTATGGGGTATGATACTGTGTGCAGGGGCCACTATGGGGAATAATACTGTGTGCTGGGGCCACTATGGGGAATAATACTCAGTGCAGGGGCCACTATGGGGAATGATACTGTGTGCAGGGGCCACTATGGGCATGATACTGTGTGCAGGGGCCACTATGGGGAATGATGCTGTGTGCAGGGGCCACTATGGGGAATGATACTGTGTGCAGGGGCCACTATGGGATATGATACTGTGTGCAGGGGCCACTATGGGATATAATACTGTGTGCAGGGGCCACTATGGGGCAAAATACTCAGTTCAGGGGCCACTATGGGACATGATACTGTGTGCAGGGGCCACTATGGGGAATGGTACTGTGTGCAGGGGCCACTATGGGGAATGATACTGTGTGCAGGGGCCACTATGGGATATAATACTGTGTGCAGGGGCCACAATCGGGCATAATACTATGTGAAGGGGCTTCTATGGGACATAATACTGTGTGCAGGGGCCACTATGAGGAATAATACTGTGTGCAGGGGCCACTATGCTGCATAATACTCTGTGCAGGGGCCACTATGGGGAATAACAGTGTGTGCAGGGGCCACTATGAGGCATAATACTGTGTGCAGGGGCCACTATGGGGCATAATAGTGTGCACAGGAATGCAAGGTTTTTTTTTGGGGGGTTGGGGGCGGCGGTTCGGGGGGCCCCATGTCAAATGTTTGCCTTGGGGCCCACTCATTCCTAGTTATGCCACTGCCTATCAGGTTTTCTGCTGTTAATGTCCCCATTATGGCTGCAGCAGATTTCACATTTGTCTATGAGGTTGTGGGCGTGTACAGTAAGGAACAATCCCTATCCCCTATCCATTACTACTACTACTGGTTTTACATGTAATTCTGCCAGGAGTAACTGTACGATAGCAAACAAGTATCTGAGAAAAGTCCAAGTGACCATCATGTAGGAGATCCAGGAACACTGGACTGCAAGTACAGGGCAAATACATGAAGGAGTGACACAGGAAAATAGCAACCTATGAGCACAACCAGTAAAGCTGCTGCTGTCTGAATAATATCCCATGTGTAACCACACAAGCGGCAGATACAATGTAAGCTGTGAGGTGTGCAGCATCTTCAGTCCAGTGCACAGAGAAAGCAGTTTACAGATGTGTGTGGAGAATCAGCCCCTCTCCTCTCTATTGACTGTGAAGCTGATTTACATCTATGGACGGACCTTCCCTAGTAACAGGGCATGAACTGCAAATTAGTTAGAAGGGAGACACCTAGTAGCAGGAACTGTACAGAGGTTTTTCAGGCAGAAAGTGGCCACATTTAATTAAAGTGCATTACACCCAGAACCAGAGTCCAGAATCACACAATCTATGAAATGAGACTAAGTTGTCTGAAAAATGAGTGACCATTTAACAACATTTAGTGATCTGCTTTACAGCACAGTCATGGTCATATATAGGAATAGTGCGGAACGGACTCATTGAGGTCTACGGGAGAGATTTCATGTGAACTGTCTAGTTACGGTACATGGCTGTGTGGATCGGCGCCACTTCTGACCATAGAGAGAGGTCTTTCCTTTATGACATCCGTATCCCCCATGTCTCACACCCAGCATTATGTGCAATGCTTAAGATGTCCTCAGTCCTCGCTACAATTGTCTCTCTGTCTGTAAAATAACCTTGTGTTTCGGCGGAGTTTATAGTCAAAATAAAGTTATAACCATTGTGTGAAAAGAGGGAACTGCAGTGAGGTGTGAACATAGCTCTATGACGCCTCGCTTTCCAGAATGGAATTTTACTACGAGACATTGTCATGTATTGTGTGTGTACTATATATACTGTATATATATATAGAGAGAGATATATATATATATAGATATATATATATATATATAATACACAGTGCTGTGCAATAGTTTAAGGCAGGTGTGGAGACAGTAAGAATGCTTCCAGAACTAGAGAACTGTAAAAAGGGTTTTTGGCGGCCAGGCTAATGGATTTCCTGTATTTTGGACTCTGGTCCGGGCTCTGAGTTGGTCTTACTATAAAGGCTGGGTCAGGATTTATTTTGGGCTCTGATCTGTGGCCTGAATATATTTGTTACTATAGAGGCCTAAGATGGCTGCAAACTCTGCAGTTGTCAGAATAAGTTGTCATGGTGGTCTGGGCTGGATGAAGCAGTCCTTGTATAGCTCAGCAATCATTGGCAATGCGTTCACCGTGTCCACTGGATCAGTCCCTACATAGTCTCGGAGTGGCCCTGGGTTGGTTTAGGGGCAGTTCCAGGGGCTATTTTACCAATGTATGATGTAATACCAAACCTACTACCATCTAACGTCTACCAGACACTCCTCGTGAATCGGCCATCGTGTAACACATCAGGTCCTACAGAGCTGTTCATTATAGACGTCTCCACTCTGAGTAATAGAAAGGAGACCCAAACAAGCCCCCCAAACATGCCCTCTATACAGTATGTACGTGGTGTGTGTTGTTCAACCCCACAGTCATGTCTTACATTGGACGCGAGGCAGAGAGTATACAGTTAAATATAACTTCTGGATCTGACTACATGTGTTTGTTTGTAGTCTGTTACCATGCGGACACAAAGGTCTCCATGGGAACTGCAGACCCACGGCGGGAGGATGTTTTTAATCAAGATATTTTTGCATTTTAGGTTTATTGGTGAATCAGAAATCAGATGCAAATCATGACATGCCCTTTAAGGGAGAGCAGATATACGGTATAGGGTCAGTTATACGGCTTCTTCTAGTGTTATCAAGTATATGGCTGCAAATAACTAGTTTCTTGAAGCACATAGAAGGGATCGTGTAACTTGTGACCCGGCTCTTCTGTCTTCTTGAGAACAGGCCGTTAAGTAGTTGCCAAACAGGAAGCAGATTTTTCGCTCAGTCCCTGTTACACAAGTTGGCTTTTGCTCAAGGACTTGGTTATATTGCATAGTGAGCACATCTCAGAGCTGAGCAAACATCACGCGCCTGCCTGCAGGGTATACAGGGGAGAATTGCACGACCTCCTCCCCGCTTGTGGTCTGACTGACGCCGATACACCATATATATGGGATACTTTATAGGGTATATAGATCTATGGGGTATTGTCCTGGGAGACACTCAGTGGATTGTAGGTTATCGGGGCAAAGTGCTGATATTTTGGCTCTTTTCCCCTTTCCTTAAGGGGTTTCTTGGACTTTTTACACCAAAACCAGCACAGTAAAGATATTCCGGCAGCCAAAACCAGCAGAAACATTACCCAGAGTTCAGATCTATTCATAGCAGTCATTCAGCAACTTTAGCGATGTTAGTGTGAACAGAGCTTAAAGAAGACTTTCCACCCCCTCTACCCCTTCCAGCCATTCCAGAGCAATTGGTTCTCTAAATTTTGATATCTGGGCAGACTCTCTAATGTCAAGTGGGTGGTGTCAGGCAGCAGCAGGCAAGGAGGCGTGACTCAAAGCAATAATCAGAGATGAACAGTGTCTCACCCCTTTGCCTGCTCCTGCCTGACACCATCCACTTGACATTAGAGAGTCTGGTCCACATATCAGGCACCAAAATTAACTTGATTGCTCAGGAATGGCGGGGGTGAGAGAAAAAATACCAACTGCAGAAAGTGAAGGGGAGCTATTAAAGGAAGTGGAGTTAGTGGAGGTGCTTTAAAAACTAAGATGGTATGAGGCATTGCTGGTCATTGCCACTACAGACACTGGATCAGCAAGGTATTCTGGCAAATCCCAGCATTGAAGCTTGTAAAACTGAGGAAACAGTGCAGAGAAGTGGGGTCCCCCCCCCCCGTCAGGAGAACCCCCATCTGATTGCAGTGCTCTGCCTCCCCCTTAATTTCTGTGGGATTGCACGAGACCCCACTGCCCTACCTTGCCAGTCCCATGAATGGAGCAGCCGTGCACCTGTACGACCAGTGATCCCTTCAGACGGGTGCAAAGCACGCCCAATCTTGTGGGGTTCCAGCGGTCAAACACTTACAATCTGCAACTTATCACCTATGCTCATGACCAAACCCCTTTAAGACTGTCTAAATCCTTTAAACACTGGTATAAAATGTGTATGGCAAAGACAGAACCTAAACGAATAATGGAACAATTGTACAGTCAGACACATATCTGGAAAAAATCCGGTACCAAGTGCGGCTGCAGAAGTCAATGGCACGTAGAGTAATGTGGAACATTGGCTGAATCATCCAGTGCTGTGTCCAGGGCTGGGGTCACTGAGTCACAGGCTGCACTGCTGTCTATGAGATCATCCTCTCTGCCAGGGCAACCATACAGAACATACCTAGGACCTGTCACCGACGCCGCTGCATACTTAGCAGAACTATTTGGGCTCTTCTTGTGCCTGATCTCTGCCTGGATTGAGGCTCTGGACCTGCAGTATTGGAGGAAGAAAGTCGAGTGCGCCACAGGCTGTATGGTGCTCTATGGAGGGATCTCTCTGATTGATCACTAAATGACACTGGCAGATAAAAACATCTCTCTCTGCCCATATATATATATACACAATATATACAGTATATACATTATGGGAGGGGAAAAGTAAAGTTCATGGGTAAAATAACGACAATAAATAGATTTTATTAACTAAAATGGCAGAAGTGTAAATAACAAGGTGCATTCATTATAGTCACCAGCACAAGCCAAAACCGCACCTAAAACATGACAAAAAACAGGAGCAGGTAACAGACGATGGTGGAAAAACGTAAACCACAAATCCGCAGCGAGGGTTGGGAAACGGACGGGGAAGGGATTCCTGGGGTACAGGGTGAGAGCCACACTTCGTATAGACGCAGAAACAATTGGGCTGACAATCCAGGTGGGATTATTCTCTGACCCTACTACCCAAGGGCCCAAATGGAGCGGTTTGCCTCGGCCCTGTAAATTGTGTAGTCCCGGGTGCAGCTGATCGGTGGGGGTTCTGTGTATCCAACCCCACCAATATGATATCGACAGGACATCAATATCTAAATCGCGAATAGATTGCTCTAATTGTATTCAGTCTAGACAATCCTCTGCAACCAAGTCCACCCGGCCTTCAGGCTGATACACTGTAGCAAACGATCAGAAGAAGAAATCGGATCCTTCACACTAATAAAGTGGATTCACACGTGGCAGATTTTGCTGCTGATATCATTCATGCCATTGACTGGTCTCTCTGCAGCAAAGACGTAGCCAATGGCTGCCTAGACTAGTGAGTGGCTGCAGCAGCCATGTGGGAGGGCCAATGACATCATCACTGGGGCACCAGAAGCCCATGAGCCGGGCATTGGACATTGGCATTACTTCTTGTTATATTTGAGCCCTTTCTATGCCCTGTAGATGGAGAACCCCCCAGGGCACGTCATTGGTACAACTTCCATTCACATCACTTGTAATTGGAGTCTCAGTCTGGACAAGCAGGCGCCATATTTGTGCCCGACCCGATTTATATCTACATTATGCAAGTGAGAACTGCTATCAGCTCAGATAAAGGTTGTCTGGTATGGGGGCACTGTGGATGGCAGTGTTATGGGGGCTCTGGGGCTTGGTCTGGTATGGGGGCACTGTGGATGGCAGTGTTATGGGGGCTCTGAGGCCTGGTCTGGTATGGAGGTGCTGTGGATGGCAGTGTTATGGGGGCTCTGGGGCCTGGTCTGGTATGGAGGCGCTGTGGATGGCAGTGTTATGGGGGCTCTGGGGCTTGGTCTGGTATGGAGGCGCTGTGGATGGCAGTGTTATGGGGGCTCTGAGGCCTGGTCTGGTATGGAGGCGCTGTGGATGGCAGTGTTATGGGGGCTCTGGGGCTTGGTCTGGTATGGAGGCGCTGTGGATGGCAGTGTTATGGGGGCTCTGGGGCTTGGTCTGGTATGGAGGCGCTGTGGATGGCAGTGTTATGGGGCTCTGGGGCCTGGTCTGGTATGGAGGTGCTGTGGATGGCAGTGTTATGGGGGCTCTGGGGCTTGGTCTGGTATGGAGGCGCTGTGGATGGCAGTGTTATGGGGGCTCTGGGGCCTGGTCTGGTATGGAGGCGCTGTGGATGGCAGTGTTATGGGGGCTCTGGGGCTTGGTCTGGTATGGAGGCGCTGTGGATGGCAGTGTTATGGGGGCTCTAGGGCTTGGTCTGGTATGGAGGCGCTGTGGATGGCAGTGTTATGGGGGCTCTGGGGCCTGGTCTGGTATGGAGGCGCTGTGGATGGCAGTGTTATGGGGGCTCTGAGGCCTGGTCTGGTATGGAGGTGCTGTGGATGGCAGTGTTATGGGGGCTCTGGGGCCTGGTCTGGTATGGAGGTGCTGTGGATGGCAGTGTTATGGGGGCTCTGGGGCTTGGTCTGGTATGGAGGCGCTGTGGATGGCAGTGTTATGGGGGCTCTGGGGCTTGGTCTGGTATGGAGGCGCTGTGGATGGCAGTGTTATGGGGGCTCTGAGGCCTGGTCTGGTATGGAGGCGCTGTGGATGGCAGTGTTATGGGGGCTCTGGGGCCTGGTCTGGTATGGAGGCGCTGTGGATGGCAGTGTTATGGGGCTCTGGGGCTTGGTCTGGTATGGAGGCGCTGTGGATGGCAGTGTTATGGGGGCTCTGGGGCTTGGTCTGGTATGGAGGCGCTGTGGATGGCAGTGTTATGGGGGCTCTGGGGCTTGGTCTGGTATGGAGGCGCTGTGGATGGCAGTGTTATGGGGCTCTGGGGCCTGGTCTGGTATGGAGGCGCTGTGGATGGCAGTGTTATGGGGGCTCTGGGGCTTGGTCTGGTATGGAGGCGCTGTGGATGGCAGTGTTATGGGGCTCTGAGGCCTGGTCTGGTATGGAGGCGCTGTGGATGGCAGTGTTATGGGGGCTCTGGGGCCTGGTCTGGTATGGAGGCGCTGTGGATGGCAGTGTTATGGGGGCTCTGAGGCCTGGTCTGGTATGGAGGCGCTGTGGATGGCAGTGTTATGGGGGCTCTGGGGCTTGGTCTGGTATGGAGGCGCTGTGGATGGCAGTGTTATGGGGCTCTGGGGCCTGGTCTGGTATGGAGGCGCTGTGGATGGCAGTGTTATGGGGGCTCTGGGGCTTGGTCTGGTATGGAGGCGCTGTGGATGGCAGTGTTATGGGGGCTCTGGGGCCTGGTCTGGTATGGAGGCGCTGTGGATGACAGTGTTATGGGGGCTCTGGGGCCTGGTCTGGTATGGAGGCGCTGTGGATGGCAGTGTTATGGGGGCTCTGGGGCTTGGTCTGGTATGGAGGCGCTGTGGATGGCAGTGTTATGGGGGCTCTGGTGCTTGGTCTGGTATGGAGGCGCTGTGGATGGCAGTGTTATGGGGGCTCTGGGGCTTGGTCTGGTATGGAGGCGCTGTGGATGGCAGTGTTATGGGGGCTCTGGGGCCTGGTCTGGTATGGAGGCGCTGTGGATGGCAGTGTTATGGGGGCTCTGAGGCCTGGTCTGGTATGGAGGTGCTGTGGATGGCAGTGTTATGGGGCTCTGGGGCCTGGTCTGGTATGGAGGTGCTGTGGATGGCAGTGTTATGGGGGCTCTGGGGCTTGGTCTGGTATGGAGGCGCTGTGGATGGCAGTGTTATGGGGGCTCTGGGGCTTGGTCTGGTATGGAGGCGCTGTGGATGGCAGTGTTATGGGGCTCTGGGGCCTGGTCTGGTGATGGGGCGCTGTGGATGGCAGTGTTATGGGGGCTCTGGGGCCTGGTCTGGTATGGGGCGCTGTGGATGGCAGTGTTATGGGGCTCTGGGGCTTGGTCTGGTATGGAGGCGCTGTGGATGGCAGTGTTATGGGGGCTCTGGGGCTTGGTCTGGTATGGAGGCGCTGTGGATGGCAGTGTTATGGGGGCTCTGGGGCCTGGTCTGGTATGGAGGCGCTGTGGATGGCAGTGTTATGGGGGCTCTGGGGCCTGGTCTGGTATGGAGGCGCTGTGGATGGCAGTGTTATGGGGGCTCTGAGGCCTGGTCTGGTATGGAGGCGCTGTGGATGGCAGTGTTATGGGGGCTCTGGGGCCTGGTCTGGTATGGAGGCGCTGTGGATGGCAGTGTTATGGGGCTCTGGGGCTTGGTCTGGTGGGAGGCGCTGTGGATGGCAGTGTTATGGGGGCTCTGGGGCTTGGTCTGGTATGGAGGTGCTGTGGATGGCAGTGTTATGGGGGCTCTGGGGCTTGGTCTGGTATGGAGGCGCTGTGGATGGCAGTGTTATGGGGGCTCTGGGGCCTGGTCTGGTATGGAGGCGCTGTGGATGGCAGTGTTATGGGGGCTCTGGGGCTTGGTCTGGTATGGAGGTGCTGTGGATGGCAGTGTTATGGGGGCTCTGAGGCTTGGTCTGATATGGAGGCGCTGTGGATGGCAGTGTTATGGGGGCTCTGGGGCTTGGTCTGGTATGGAGGCGCTGTGGATGGCAGTGTTATGGGGGCTCTGGGGCTTGGTCTGGTATGGAGGCGCTGTGGATGGCAGTGTTATGGGGGCTCTGGGGCTTGGTCTGGTATGGAGGCGCTGTGGATGGCAGTGTTATGGGGGCTCTGGGGCCTGGTCTGGTATGGAGGCGCTGTGGATGGCAGTGTTATGGGGGCTCTGGGGCTTGGTCTGGTATGGAGGCGCTGTGGATGGCAGTGTTATGGGGGCTCTGGGGCTTGGTCTGGTATGGAGGCGCTGTGGATGGCAGTGTTATGGGGGCTCTGGGGCCTGGTCTGGTATGGAGGCGCTGTGGATGGCAGTGTTATGGGGGCTCTGGGGCCTGGTCTGGTATGGAGGTGCTGTGGATGGCAGTGTTATGGGGGCTCTGGGGCTTGGTCTGGTATGGGGGCACTGTGGATGGCAGTGTTATGGGGGCTCTGGGGCTTGGTCTGGTATGGGGGCGCTGTGGATGGCAGTGTTATGGGGGCTCTGAGGCCTGGTCTGGTATGGAGGTGCTGTGGATGGCAGTGTTATGGGGGCTCTGGGGCCTGGTCTGGTATGGAGGCGCTGTGGATGGCAGTGTTATGGGGGCTCTGGGGCTTGGTCTGGTATGGAGGCGCTGTGGATGGCAGTGTTATGGGGGCTCTGAGGCCTGGTCTGGTATGGAGGCGCTGTGGATGGCAGTGTTATGGGGGCTCTGGGGCTTGGTCTGGTATGGAGGCGCTGTGGATGGCAGTGTTATGGGGGCTCTGGGGCTTGGTCTGGTATGGAGGCGCTGTGGATGGCAGTGTTATGGGGCTCTGGGGCCTGGTCTGGTATGGAGGTGCTGTGGATGGCAGTGTTATGGGGGCTCTGGGGCTTGGTCTGGTATGGAGGCGCTGTGGATGGCAGTGTTATGGGGGCTCTGGGGCCTGGTCTGGTATGGAGGCGCTGTGGATGGCAGTGTTATGGGGGCTCTGGGGCTTGGTCTGGTATGGAGGCGCTGTGGATGGCAGTGTTATGGGGGCTCTAGGGCTTGGTCTGGTATGGAGGCGCTGTGGATGGCAGTGTTATGGGGGCTCTGGGGCCTGGTCTGGTATGGAGGCGCTGTGGATGGCAGTGTTATGGGGGCTCTGAGGCCTGGTCTGGTATGGAGGTGCTGTGGATGGCAGTGTTATGGGGCTCTGGGGCCTGGTCTGGTATGGAGGTGCTGTGGATGGCAGTGTTATGGGGGCTCTGGGGCTTGGTCTGGTATGGAGGCGCTGTGGATGGCAGTGTTATGGGGGCTCTGGGGCTTGGTCTGGTATGGAGGCGCTGTGGATGGCAGTGTTATGGGGCTCTGAGGCCTGGTCTGGTATGGAGGCGCTGTGGATGGCAGTGTTATGGGGGCTCTGGGGCCTGGTCTGGTATGGAGGCGCTGTGGATGGCAGTGTTATGGGGCTCTGGGGCTTGGTCTGGTATGGAGGCGCTGTGGATGGCAGTGTTATGGGGGCTCTGGGGCTTGGTCTGGTATGGAGGCGCTGTGGATGGCAGTGTTATGGGGGCTCTGGGGCTTGGTCTGGTATGGAGGCGCTGTGGATGGCAGTGTTATGGGGGCTCTGGGGCCTGGTCTGGTATGGAGGCGCTGTGGATGGCAGTGTTATGGGGGCTCTGGGGCTTGGTCTGGTATGGAGGCGCTGTGGATGGCAGTGTTATGGGGGCTCTGGGGCCTGGTCTGGTATGGAGGCGCTGTGGATGGCAGTGTTATGGGGGCTCTGGGGCCTGGTCTGGTATGGAGGCGCTGTGGATGGCAGTGTTATGGGGGCTCTGGGGCCTGGTCTGGTATGGAGGCGCTGTGGATGGCAGTGTTATGGGGGCTCTGGGGCTTGGTCTGGTATGGAGGCGCTGTGGATGGCAGTGTTATGGGGGCTCTGGGGCCTGGTCTGGTATGGAGGCGCTGTGGATGGCAGTGTTATGGGGGCTCTGGGGCTTGGTCTGGTATGGAGGCGCTGTGGATGGCAGTGTTATGGGGGCTCTGGGGCCTGGTCTGGTATGGAGGCGCTGTGGATGGCAGTGTTATGGGGGCTCTGGGGCCTGGTCTGGTATGGAGGCGCTGTGGATGGCAGTGTTATGGGGGCTCTGGGGCTTGGTCTGGTATGGAGGCGCTGTGGATGGCAGTGTTATGGGGGCTCTGGGGCTTGGTCTGGTATGGAGGCGCTGTGGATGGCAGTGTTATGGGGGCTCTGGGGCTTGGTCTGGTATGGAGGCGCTGTGGATGGCAGTGTTATGGGGGCTCTGGGGCTTGGTCTGGTATGGAGGCGCTGTGGATGGCAGTGTTATGGGGGCTCTGGGGCTTGGTCTGGTATGGAGGCGCTGTGGATGGCAGTGTTATGGGGGCTCTGGGGCCTGGTCTGGTATGGAGGCGCTGTGGATGGCAGTGTTATGGGGGCTCTGGGGCTTGGTCTGGTATGGAGGCGCTGTGGATGGCAGTGTTATGGGGGCTCTGGGGCCTGGTCTGGTATGGAGGCGCTGTGGATGGCAGTGTTATGGGGGCTCTGGGGCCTGGTCTGGTATGGAGGCGCTGTGGATGGCAGTGTTATGGGGGCTCTGGGGCCTGGTCTGGTATGGAGGCGCTGTGGATGGCAGTGTTATGGGGGCTCTGGGGCTTGGTCTGGTATGGAGGCGCTGTGGATGGCAGTGTTATGGGGGCTCTGGGGCCTGGTCTGGTATGGAGGCGCTGTGGATGGCAGTGTTATGGGGGCTCTGGGGCCTGGTCTGGTATGGAGGCGCTGTGGATGGCAGTGTTATGGGGGCTCTGGGGCCTGGTCTGGTATGGAGGCGCTGTGGATGGCAGTGTTATGGGGGCTCTGGGGCCTGGTCTGGTATGGAGGCGCTGTGGATGGCAGTGTTATGGGGGCTCTGGGGCCTGGTCTGGTATGGAGGCGCTGTGGATGGCAGTGTTATGGGGGCTCTGGGGCCTGGTCTGGTATGGAGGCGCTGTGGATGGCAGTGTTATGGGGGCTCTGGGGCCTGGTCTGGTATGGAGGCGCTGTGGATGGCAGTGTTATGGGGGCTCTGGGGCCTGGTCTGGTATGGAGGCGCTGTGGATGGCAGTGTTATGGGGGCTCTGGGGCTTGGTCTGGTATGGAGGCGCTGTGGATGGCAGTGTTATGGGGGCTCTGGGGCTTGGTCTGGTATGGAGGCGCTGTGGATGGCAGTGTTATGGGGGCTCTG
This sequence comes from Leptodactylus fallax, assembly GCA_947044405.1. Lineage (NCBI taxonomy): Eukaryota > Metazoa > Chordata > Amphibia > Anura > Leptodactylidae > Leptodactylus > Leptodactylus fallax. Next base: position 79,257 of record CAMRHE010000980.1, on the reverse strand, counting down.
GGGCTTGGTCTGGTATGGAGGCGCTGTGGATGGCAGTGTTATGGGGGCTCTGGGGCTTGGTCTGGTATGGAGGCGCTGTGGATGGCAGTGTTATGGGGGCTCTGGGGCCTGGTCTGGTATGGAGGCGCTGTGGATGGCAGTGTTATGGGGGCTCTGGGGCTTGGTCTGGTATGGAGGCGCTGTGGATGGCAGTGTTATGGGGGCTCTGGGGCTTGGTCTGGTATGGAGGCGCTGTGGATGGCAGTGTTATGGGGGCTCTGGGGCCTGGTCTGGTATGGAGGCGCTGTGGATGGCAGTGTTATGGGGGCTCTGGGGCCTGGTCTGGTATGGAGGCGCTGTGGATGGCAGTGTTATGGGGGCTCTGAGGCCTGGTCTGGTATGGAGGCGCTGTGGATGGCAGTGTTATGGGGGCTCTGGGGCCTGGTCTGGTATGGAGGTGCTGTGGATGGCAGTGTTATGGGGGCTCTGAGGCTTGGTCTGGTATGGAGGCGCTGTGGATGGCAGTGTTATGGGGGCTCTGGGGCTTGGTCTGGTATGGAGGCGCTGTGGATGGCAGTGTTATGGGGGCTCTGGGGCTTGGTCTGGTATGGAGGCGCTGTGGATGGCAGTGTTATGGGGGCTCTGGGGCTTGGTCTGGTATGGAGGCGCTGTGGATGGCAGTGTTATGGGGGCTCTGGGGCCTGGTCTGGTATGGAGGCGCTGTGGATGGCAGTGTTATGGGGGCTCTGGGGCTTGGTCTGGTATGGAGGCGCTGTGGATGGCAGTGTTATGGGGATTCTGGGGCTTGGTCTGGTATGGAGGCGCTGTGGATGGCAGTGTTATGGGGGCTCTGGGGCTTGGTCTGGTATGGAGGCGCTGTGGATGGCAGTGTTATGGGGGCTCTGAGGCTTGGTCTGATATGGAGGCGCTGTGGATGGCAGTGTTATGGGGGCTCTGGGGCCTGGTCTGGTATGGAGGTGCTGTGGATGGCAGTGTTATGGGGGCTCTGGGGCTTGGTCTGGTATGGAGGTGCTGTGGATGGCAGTGTTATGGGGGCTCTGAGGCTTGGTCTGATATGGAGGCGCTGTGGATGGCAGTGTTATGGGGGCTCTGGGGCTTGGTCTGGTATGGAGGTGCTGTGGATGGCAGTGTTATGGGGGCTCTGGGGCTTGGTCTGGTATGGAGGCGCTGTGGATGGCAGTGTTATGGGGGCTCTGGGGCCTGGTCTGGTATGGAGGCGCTGTGGATGGCAGTGTTATGGGGCCTCTGGGGCTTGGTCTGGTATGGAGGCGCTGTGGATGGCAGTGTTATGGGGGCTCTGGGGCTTGGTCTGGTATGGAGGCGCTGTGGATGGCAGTGTTATGGGGGCTCTGGGGCCTGGTCTGGTATGGAGGCGCTGTGGATGGCAGTGTTATGGGGGCTCTGGGGCCTGGTCTGGTATGGAGGCGCTGTGGATGGCAGTGTTATGGGGGCTCTGGGGCTTGGTCTGGTATGGAGGCGCTGTGGATGGCAGTGTTATGGGGGCTCTGAGGCCTGGTCTGGTATGGAGGCGCTGTGGATGGCAGTGTTATGAGGCTCTGAGGCCTGGTCTGGTATGGAGGCGCTGTGGATGGCAGTGTTATGGGGGCTCTGGGGCCTGGTCTGGTATGGAGGCGCTGTGGACGGCAGTGTTATGGGGGCTCTGGGGCCTGGTCTGGTATGGAGGCGCTGTGGATGGCAGTGTTATGGGGGCTCTGAGGCCTGGTCTGGTATGGAGGCGCTGTGGATGGCAGTGTTATGGGGGCTCTGGGGCTTGGTCTGGTATGAAGGCGCTGTGGATGGCAGTGTTATGGGGGCTCTGAGGCTTGGTCTGATATGGAGGCGCTGTGGATGGCAGTGTTATGGGGGCTCTGGGGCTTGGTCTGGTATGGAGGCGCTGTGGATTGCAGTGTTATGGGGGCTCTGGGGCTTGGTCTGGTATGGAGGCGCTGTGGATGGCAGTGTTATGGGGGCTCTGGGGGCTTGGTCTGGTATGGAGGCGCTGTGGATGGCAGTGTTATGGGGGCTCTGGGGCTTGGTCTGGTATGGAGGCGCTGTGGATGGCAGTGTTATGGGGGCTCTGGGGCTTGGTCTGGTATGGAGGCGCTGTGGATGGCAGTGTTATGGGGGCTCTGGGGCTTGGTCTGGTATGGAGGCGCTGTGGATGGCAGTGTTATGGGGGCTCTGGGGCTTGGTCTGGTATGGAGGCGCTGTGGATGGCAGTGTTATGGGGGCTCTGGGGGCCTGGTCTGGTATGGGAGGCGCTGTGGATGGCAGTGTTATGGGGGCTCTGGGGCTTGGTCTGGTACGGAGGCGCTGTGGATGGCAGTGTTATGGGGGCTCTGGGGCCTGGTCTGGTATGGAGGCGCTGTGGATGGCAGTGTTAGGGCGGGCCAGGGGGCAGGGGGCAGGGTGGGGAGGCGCTGTGGATGGCAGTGTTATGGGGGCTCTGGGGGCTGGTCTGGTATGGAGGCGCTGTGGATGGCAGTGTTAGGGGGGCTCTGGGGCCTGGTCCGGTATGGAGGCGCTGTGGATGGCAGTCTTATGGGGGCTCTGGGGCCAGGTCTGGTATGGAGGCGCTGTGGATGGCCGTGTACATATGGGGGCTCTGGGGCCTGGTCAGGTATGGAGGCGCTGTGGATGGCACTGCTATGGGGGCCCGGGGGGCCTGGTCTGGTATGGAGGCGCTGTGGATGGCAGTGTTATGGGGGCCCCGGGGCATGGTCTGGTAGGAGGCGCCGTGGATGGCAGTGTTATGGGGGCTCTGGGGCCTTGGTCTGGCATGGAGGCGCTGTGGATGGCAGTGTTATGGGGGCTCTGGGGCACGGTGGCTGGTATGGAGGGGCTGTGGATGGCAGTGTTATGGGGGCTCTGGGGCCTGGTCTGGTGTGGAGGCGCTGTGGATGGCAGTGTTATGGGGGCACCCCCGGGGGCGGCGCTGTGGATGGCAGTGTGGGGCTCTGGGGCCTGGGTCTGGTATGGAGGCGCTTTGATGGCACTGGTCTAGGGGGGGCCTGGACTGGTCCTGGAGGCGCTGTGGATGGCAGTGTTATGGGGGCTCAGGGGCATCGATCGGGACGGGCCAGCAGGGATGGCAGTGTTGGGGTGGGGGGGGCCTGTAGCAGGTATCGAGGCGTACTGGGGGGACCGCACTGTCCTATGGGGGCTCTGGGGCTTGGTCTGGTATGGGAGGTGCTGTGGATGGCAGTGTTATGATGGCCCCCAGGCATCATCACACCAGCAGGGGGCAGTGTGGATCGCTGTACATATCACTACTAGGGGGGACCGACTGTCCTGGGTTGGTCTGGTATGGCCCCGCTGGGAGGCAGTCATCACACCAGCAGGGGGCACTGTGTCCTGTACATATCACTACTAGGGGGGCCAACTGTGGTGGCAGTGTTATGGGGGCCCCAGGGCATCGTCTGCCAGCAGGGGGCAGTGTGTCCTGCGTGCATGTCACTGTTACTGGGGGCTCTGGGGCCTGGTCTGGTATGGAGGCCCTGTGGATGGCAGTGTTATGGGGGCTCTGGGGCTTGGTCTGGTTGGGGCGCTGTGGATGGCAGTGTTATGGGGGCTCTGGGGCTTGGTCTGGTATGGAGGCGCTGTGGATGGCAGTGTTATGGGGGCTCCGGGGCTTCGTCTGGCATGCAGGGTGTGGGGCAGTGTGGGTCCTGTGATGGCAGTGTCATGGGGGCTACTGGGGCCTGGTCTGGTACCGAGGCGCTGTGGATGGCAGTGTTATGGGCCCCCAGCATCATCACACCAGCAGGGGGCAGTGTGTGCTGTACATATCACTAGGCTAGGGGGGACCTGGACTGTCCTATGTGATGGCTCCCACATCATCACACCAGCAGGGGGCAGTGTGGCCTGTACATATCACTGAGCTGTCAGTGTGGCCGGGGCTGGCTGGTATGCACTGCTAGGGTTGGGGGCCGGGGGGACTGTCCTATGTGATGGCTCCCACATCACCACACCAGCAGGCGGCAGTGTGTCCTGGACATATCACTGGAGGCGTGGGGATGGGTGTTATGGGGGCTCTGGGGCTGGTCTGGTATGGGGCGCTGTGGATGGGTGATGGGTCCCACATCATCACACCAGCAGGGGGCAGTGTGTCCTGTACATATCACTACTAGGGGGGACCGAATGTCCTGTGTGATGGCTCCCACATCATCACACCAGCAGGGGGGGCAGTGTGTCCAGTACATATCACTACTAGGGGGGACCGACTGTCCTATGTGATGGCCCCCACATCACCACACCAGCAGGGGGGCAGTGTGTCCTGTACATATCACTACTAGGGGGGACCGAATGTGGGCCTGGGGCTGGTATGTGATGGCTCCCACATCATCACACCAGCAGGGGGCAGTGTGTGCTGTACATATCACTGAGCTGTCAGTGTCCTCATATCACTACTAGGGGGGACCGGGCTGTCCTATGTGATGGCTCCCACATCACCACACCAGCAGGGGGCAGTGTGTCCTGTACATATCACTGAGCTGTCAGTGTCCTCATATCACTACTAGGGGGGACCGACTGTCCTATGTGATGGCCCCCACATCATCACACCAGCAGGGGGCAGTGTGTCCTGTACATATCACTACTAGGGGGGACCGACTGTCCTATGTGATGGCTCCCACATCACCACACCAGCAGGGGGCAGTGTGTGCTGTACATATCACTACTAGGGGGAGACCCGACTGTCCTATGTGATGGCCCCCACATCATCACACCAGCAGGGGGCAGTGTGTCCTGTACATATCACTACTAGGGGGGACCGACTGTCCTATGTGATGGCCCCCACATCATCACACCAGCAGGGGGCAGTGTGTCCTGTACATATCACTACTAGGGGGGACCGACTGTCCTATGTGATGGCCCCCACATCATCACACCAGCAGGGGGCAGTGTGTCCTGTACATATCACTACTAGGGGGGACCGACTGTCCTATGTGATGGCCCCCACATCATCACACCAGCAGGGGGCAGTGTGTCCTGTACATATCACTAGCTAGGGGGACCGACTGTCCTATGTGATGGCCCCCACATCATCACACCAGCAGGGGGCAGTGTGTCCTGTACGTATCACTACTAGGGGGGACCAACTGTCCTATGTGATGGCCCCCACATCATCACACCAGCAGGGGGCAGTGTGTCCTGTACATATCACTACTAGGGGGACCGACTGTCCTATGTGATGGCTCCCACATCACCACACCAGCAGGGGGCAGTGTGTCCTGTACATATCACTACTAGGGGGGACCGACTGTCCTATGTGATGGCCCCCACATCATCACACCAGCAGGGGGCAGTGTGTGCTGTACATATCACTACTAGGGGGGGACCGACTGTCCTATGTGATGGCCCCCACATCATCACACCAGCAGGGGGCAGTGTGTCCTGTACATATCACTGAGCTGTCAGTGTCCTCGTATCACGGGGTGCTAGGGGGGACCGACTGTCCTATGTGATGGCTCCCACATCACCACACCAGCAGGCGGCAGTGTGTCCTGTACATATCACTACTAGGGGGGACCGACTGTCCTATGTGATGGGTCCCACATCATCACACCAGCAGGGGGCAGTGTGTCCTGTACATATCACTACTAGGGGGGACCGAATGTCCTATGTGATGGCTCCCCACATCACCACCCCACCCGGGGGCAGTGTGTCCTGTACATATCACTGAGCTGTCCCCCCCCCCGCAGTGTCCTCATATCACTACTAGGGGGGACCGACTGTCCTATGTGATGGCCCCCACATCACCACACCAGCAGGGGGCAGTGTGTCCTGTACATATCACTACTAGGGGGGACCGAATGTCCTATGTGATGGCTCCCACATCATCACACCAGCAGGGGGCAGTGTGTGCTGTACATATCACTGAGGCTTTCACCACCCGCGTGTCCTGACATATCACTACTAGGGGGGACCGACTGTCCTATGTGATGGCTCCCACATCACCACACCAGCAGGGGGCAGTGTGTGCTGTACATATCACTGAGCTGTCAGTGTCCTCGTATCACTACTAGGGGGGACCGACTGTCCTATGTGATGGCCCCCACATCACCACACCAGCAGGGGGCAGTGTGTCCTGTACATATCACTGAGCTGTCAGTGTCCTCGTATCACTACTAGCGGGGACCGACTGTCCTATGTGATGGCCCCCACATCATCACACCAGCAGGGGGCAGTGTGTCCTGTACATATCACTACTAGGGGGGACCGACTGTCCTATGTGATGGCCCCCACATCATCACACCAGCAGGGGGCAGTGTGTCCTGTACATATCACTACTAGGGGGGACCGACTGTCCTATGTGATGGCCCCCACATCATCACACCAGCAGGGGGCAGTGTGTCACTTCAGAGAACAGGCAAGTGTAATGGGGGTGTAATGAAGAGACAGGGGGGGTAATGAAGGTGCCCCCCGTGTCAGGACAAGGAAACTGTGGGAGCTGCTCGTGCTTGTCGGGGGATCAAGCCTTCGACTGTACTGTGGTCTGTCTGGTCCGTGCTGTTCACCACATGTTCTCCCTCAGGTAACTTTTGCCTCCAACATCTCCTATCAGTGAGCTCAGAACGGTCTAGATGGCGACAATTCATGGTAACGACCCTCCTGCTGCTCTCAGCACAATGATCTGCCCTCTCAGAGTCTGACAACTGGGCAAAATATTATAGAGTCATGTCTAGCCGTCACTGATCTCTCATCATGAGGTACACTACTCATAAGTAGCCTCTAAGAGCCTTTATATAGTGGGGGAGGGGGCTCTTTTCCACCCTCTTGCGGTAAGATCCAGTATCTGACCACACCTGTGATCATTACGTACCTTCCGGGGCGAGGTTCACAGCGGGCGGACATTTCTGTCTTATGTGTTATTGTCAATCAGCACCCTATGACAAACAGTACTGCCCCATCTATTTACCCCCCTCATAAGTTCTGCCATCTATTTACCCCCATAAGGTAAATGCAGAAACAACATCCACAAATAGAAACCTTTTTACTTGCAGATGCTGAAGATATCTCGGTCCCTCAGGGGTTAAATACAAGCTTTAAGAAAAACTCCAAATAGAATACTGCGACCCACAAGTAGTCAGACGTGGCCCGGCTGAGGATTACAAGACACCGGCGCCCCCTAGTGCACACAATGCTGGTGTAAGCGAATGAACAGGCCCATAATTAGGATGGAAAAGCTGCCGGGCAGGACTGACCTTTACCCCGGGGACTGAGACGTGGACTCCCTAATCCCTATGGATTTACCAATCTATATGGTCTACATAAATTCAGCCATGGTAATGGTGACAAATGTCTTATTATCTATAGACAAGGGGGTGGAGACTGACTGAGACGTAACAATTGTCCAGAACATGAAAGCCCTGAGGATCCCCGATCACTGGAACGTTTCTGTAAACTGTGCGCTTAGAGGTAGTTATTCCTAAAAGGGGTTTCCAGACTACAATATTAATGACCTGTCCTTACACAGATCAGCTGATCGAAGAGGTCATGTGATGTCACATTTATTGATTACATGACCTTTTGGAAGCTCAGTCCCATTCTAATGAATGGGGCCAAGGTGCAATACCAAGCACATCCACTATACAATGTATCTATAGTGATCTATAACAGTGGACAAATGGCTTTCCTTTTTGGGGAGGTGACTTAGACTTGTGGATATTGGGAGGGGCAGTCCAGGTGGAAACCAAGAACTAGACTGGATCTTCTGAGCTCTGGCTTAGAGGATTGGAGGAGATTGTCAAATACACAAAAAAGTGCACAAGGCAGCCATCTATGACAAGCCCTCTCTAGCGGAGAATACCTCCCAACAATCTCCTCCAACCCTCTAAGCCAGAGCTCAGAAGATCCAGTCTAGTTCTTGGTTTCCACCTGGACTGCCCCTCCCAATATCCACAAGTCTAAGTCACCTCCCCAAAAAGGAAAGCCATGAGATGCAGAAGGCGAGTAACGTGATGGCCATGCACGCTGCAACCCAGTCGAGCAACGTGATGGCCACGCACACCGCAACCCGGTCCAGCAACGTGATGGCCACGCAACCCGGTCGAGCAACGTGATGGCCAAGCACTCTGCAACCCGGTCCAGCAACGTGATGGCCACGCAACCCGGTCCAGCAACGTGATGGCCACGCAACCCGGTCGAGCAACGCGATGGCCACGCACCCCGCAACCCGGTCGAGCAACGTGATGGCCATGCACGCCGCAACCCGGTCCAGCAACGTGATGGCCACGCAACCCGGTCGAGCAACGTGATGGCCAAGCACCCTGCAACCCGGTCGAGCAACGTGATGGCCACGCACGCCGCAACCTGGTCGAGCAACACGATGGCCACGCACCCCGCAACCCGGTCGAGCAACGTGATGGCCATGCACGCCGCAACCCGGTCGAGCAACGTGATGGCCATGCACGCCGCAACCCGGTCGAGCAACGTGATGGCCACGCACACCGCAACCCGGTCCAGCAACATGATGGCCACGCAACCCGGTCCAGCAACGTGATGGCCACGCACACCGCAACCCGGTCCAGCAACGTGATGGCCACGCAACCCGGTCGAGCAACGTGATGGCCAAGCACCCCGCAACCCGGTCGAGCAACGTGATGGCCACGCACGCCGCAACCTGGTCGAGCAACGCGATGGCCACGCACCCCCGCAACCCGGTCGAGCAACGTGATGGCCACACACGCCACAACCTCAGTGATCTTGTGCCAAAACAAACATGGTGAGCAAACAGTGACTTTATGGACTCCCCTCTCTTGGTGTCAGTAGCCATTAGTCTTGTTGGAGTGCACTACAGTCTTTTGTGGGGAGAATGTCTCTCTTATGGGATCATCTTAGTTATCTTTGGGCACTGTAACCGCCATGATGCATGTACCAGGCCTCGTATGAGAGTTTTCAGGGGAGGGCTTAGCACATAAAACACGGTGACGTTGCTCTCTTTTACGCCATTTTCACCAATTCCCCTGAAAGGGGTTGTGGTGAGGGGCATGAAGCAATTGGGACCGCCAGATGTCTGATCATTTACTGATATTCATAATGTCAGGAATCTACACCAGTCTATAAGGGGGTGTTCACACATAAGGATTTGGAGTGTCCCTGTGTTTTATTGGGCAGGGCCATATTCTATGAGCAGATTTTAACAGATTCCGCACCGACAGAAAAGGCGTATTCTCCGCCTCTCGTTCGTTTCGATGGGCATTTTCAGGTGGATCCGTCTAAAGAACGAGCGGGACGATTATTATTTTCCACTAGCTGAATAAATCATCTACTGCCTTGCATTGTAATGAGTGGTGGGCGGATTTCAGGCGGATTTTGAGGTGGATTCGGCGTCTAACTCAGTGTCACATTCCTACTTGTGAACACCCCCCTAACCTGGCCCCCATTTCAGTGCAGGCGCGGCCCAGCTGGAGGATACACGATTCATGTCAAGGTGAGTCCTCCGGCTGAGCAGGGATTTATACGTCCCCCATTGTAAGTAATTCTGTTATAAGGCACCGGATCTGGATCCGTTCATGGCTGGCGTTATAAAGGCACCGATAATGCCATACAGGTCGCTCCATTTGCCTTGACGCCACCCATGGGGCGCCCGGCCTGTCGTTTTGGGTCCAATAATATAAATAAATCCATTTTTCCCTGCAGTTCACCTCTTGTCCACTAGATGTCACACAAGGGACCGCCTGTGCCCTTTATTTACCTTCCCCCATGGGCTTTTCTTCATCCATAAGTGCTCAGTTAAATGCTTCCCCCCAGGCACGGAGGCGGCGCGCTCTTGGTTCCGGGGGAGGTGACACGTGGCTCCCGCAGGGGGGCGGGGACTTGGACGTAGGAGTTCGGGGATGGCCGGGAATGAGAGAACGACCGAGAGCCGGGACGTGATTTGTTGTGGTATGTGCGGCTGTAGTCGGGCTGTGGACGGGTCTGTAGTGACTGCTGGATGGAGTTATGGCAGGAAAGTTACTGCAGTGCCGTCTGGGGGGTCAGTGCATTCCACAGTGCTGTGGCACTGCAAGTCCCAGCATTTCTGGAGTACTATACATGGCAGCCACAACTGCTGGGGCACTACATGTCCCATTATATTTGGCAACTAGAAAAATCTTATCAGCTTGCTTGGCTTCAGCAACATTGGAGCTGCCATTGGGTAACTGGTGTGGAACTACAAGTCTCAGCAAGTTCTGTAATACTTTTATGACAGCTGTGTGTCTGTATTCTCCAGCTGTTGTGGGACTACAAGTCTCAGCGTGTCAGGTTCACCTGTACACTAACCCAGGCAAAATAAATTCTTACTTTGCTGGCACAAAGGTTGGAAATTGCTTGTACTTGTAGTTCAGCAGCCATTGCTGGCAGAAGGGTGTGACATGTATATGGTGGTCGGAGAAAGGGATGACACGATCTCCTACGATCACGAGGATTCGCCATGGTAACCGCTCTCCAGACTTTAGGGCAAAATCAGTGGAAGAAGTTTCTTGATCCAATGGCTTATCAGTCATATAAGACGTACGGCCGGCTCTAGATGTCATTGGGGGGAGGCGTACGGCCGGCTCTAGATGTCATTGGGGGGGGGGACGTACGGCCGGCTCTAGATGTCATTGGGGGGGGGCGTACGGCCGGCTCTAGATGTCATTGGGGGGGGGGACGGGGGGGACGTGCGGCCGGCTCTAGATGTCATTGGGGGGGTAGCGTACGGCCGGCTCTAGATGTCATTGGGGGGGGGCGTACGGCCGGCTCTAGATGTCATTGGGGGGGGGCGTACGGCCGGCTCTAGATGTCATTGGAGGGGGGCGTACGGCCGGCTCTAGATGTCATTGGGGGGGGGCGGCGGTACGGCCGGCTCTAGATGTCATTGGGGGGGGGCGTACGGCCGGCTCTAGATGTCATTGGGGGGGGGCGTACGGCCGGCTCTAGATGTCATTGGGGGGGGGGGGAGCGTACGGCCGGCTCTAGATGTCATTGGGGGGGGGGGGACGTACGGTCGGCTCTAGATGTCATTGGGGGGGACGTACGGTCGGCTCTAGATGTCATTGGGGGGGGACGTACGGCCGGCTCTAGATGTCATTGGGGGGGGGGGGGGGCGTACGGCCGGCTCTAGATGTCATTGGGGGGGGGGTGCGGCCGGCTCTGTGTGTGGGGGGGGGGCGTACGGCCGGCTCTAGATGTCATTGGGGGGGGGGGGAGTACGGCCGGCTCTAGATGTCGTTGGGGGGGAGCGTACGGCCGGCTCTAGATGTCATTGGGGGGGAGCATACGGCCGGCTCTAGATGTCGTTGGGGGAGGGGGGAGCGTACGGCCGGCTCTAGATGTCATTGGGGGGAGCGTACGGCTGGCTCTAGATGTCATTGTGGGGGGGGGGACGTACGGCCGGCTCTAGATGTCATTGGGGGGAGCGTACGGCTGGCTCTAGATGTCATTGGGAGGGGGGCACGTACGGCCGGCTCTAGATGTCATTGGGGGGGCGTACGGCCGGCTCTAGATGTCATTGGGGGGGGCGTACGGCCGGCTCTAGATGTCATTGGGGGGGAGCGTACGGCAGGCTCTAGATGTCGTTGTGGGGGAGCGTACGGCAGGCTCTAGATGTTGTTGTGGGGGGAAGCGTACGGCCGGCTCTAGATGTCATTGGGGGGGGAGCGTACGGCCGGCTCTAGATGGGGGAGCGTACGGCAGGCTCTAGATGTCGTTGTGGGGGGAAGTGTACGGCCGGCTCTAGATGTCGTTGTGGGGGGGGGAAGTGTACGGGCGGCTCTAGATGTCATTGGGGGGAGCGTACGGCAGGCTCTAGATGTCGTTGTGGGGGGGGGGGGGTGTACGGCCGGCTCTAGATGTCATTGGGGGGAGCGTACGGCCGGCTCTAGATGTCGTTGTGGGGGGGAGCGTACGGCCGGCTCTAGATGTCGTTGTGGGGGGGGAGCATACGGCCGGCTCTAGATGTCATTGGGGGGGGAGCGTACGGCCGGCTCTAGATGTCGTTGTGGGGGGGGGGGTACGGCCGGCTCTAGATGTCGTTGTGGGGGGGGGGGAGCGAACGGCCGGCTCTAGATGTCGTTGGGGGGGAGCATACGGCCGGCTCTAGATGTTGTTGGGGGGGGGGGAGCGTACGGCCGGCTCTAGATGTCGTTGTGGGGGGGGGGGGGGGAGTGTACGGCCGGCTCTAGATGTCATTGGGGGGAGCGTACGGCCGGCTCTAGATGTCGTTGTGGGGGGGAAGCGTACGGCCGGCTCTAGATGTCGTTGTGGGGGGGGGGGTGTACGGCCGGCTCTAGATGTCGTTGTGGGGGGGGGGGAGCGTACGGCCGGCTCTAGATGTCGTTGGGGGGGGAGCATACGGCCGGCTCTAGATGTTGTTGGGGGGGGGGGGGCGTACGGCCGGCTCTAGATGTAATTGGGGGGAGCGTACGGCCGGCTCTAGATGTCGTTGTGGGGGGAAGCGTACGGCCGGCTCTAGATGTCGTTGTGGGGGGGGGGGGCGTACGGCCGGCTCTAGATGTCGTTGGGGGGAGCATACGGCCGGCTCTAGATATGGCTGGTTCTAGATGTCCATGGCCGTCTGAGGTTTAGTGGCCTTGTATAAGTGCGGCCTGTAGAGCTGGAGGGAGCGGGTATGGCGGGGTGTCTATGGCAGATGACCCTTCCTGTCCTCAGGGCGGCGCTCTCGGTTAATGAATTTGGCACTCTAGGTTATCTTTTGCTTTACTTTCTGTTATTCTTGGGTGTTCTGGACATCTCTTACCTGACCCCAATGTCGCACTCCTCAAATATAAACCACAGCGAGAAGGCCGCCATGTAAATCCGAGAAGCGAATGTATTTCCAGTGCTTTATGTGGCTGAGTTGGCACCTGTGCTCGGGGGCATTATTTCTGTGTAGTTCTACCAGCACTGGGTGTGTAAATTAATATGTCAGACAAATCCTGTAATATCCGGCAGGTACAACGTGTGAGCAGCAAACCTGTTATGTGAGGTTACAGCAGGGAATCCATCCCCTTGGGCCTTGTTACTGGCAGGTTGGAGGATTAGAGCTTGCGTCGCTGTCGCCTGCAGGTACTGGGGTGTCCGTGGAGTCGCACAGGTCAGGTCCGAGCCTTGTTATTGGCAGGTCGGAGGATTAGCGCTTGTACCGCTGTCCGTGGTGTCACCTGCAGGTACTGGGGTGTCCGAGGAGCCGCACAGGTCAGGTCAGAGCCTTGTTATTGGCAGGTCGGAGGATTAGAGCTTGCGTCGCTGTCGCCTGCAGGTACTGGGGTGTCCGAGGAGTCGCACAGGTCAGGTCCGAGCCTTGTTATTGGCAGGTCGGAGGATTAGCGCTTGTACCGCTGTCCGTGGTGTCACCTGCAGGTATTGGGGTGTCCGAGGAGTCGCACAGGTCAGGTCCGAGCCTTGTTACTGGCAGGTCGGAGGATTAGAGCTTGTACCGCTGTCTGTGGTGTCACCTGCAGGTACTGGGGTGTCCGAGGAGTCGCACAGGTCAGGTCTGAGCCTTGTTACTGGCAGGTCGGAGGATTAGAGCTTGTACCGCTGTCTGTGGTGTCGCCTGCAGGTATTGGGGTGTCCGAGGAGTCGCACAGGTCAGGTCCGAGCCTTGTTATTGGCAGGTCGGAGGATTAGCGCTTGTACCGCTGTCCGTGGTGTCACCTGCAGGTACTGGGGGTGTCCGAGGAGCCGCACAGGTCCGAGCCTTGTTACTGGCAGGTCGGAGGATTAGAGCTTGCGTCGCTGTCACCTGCAGGTATTGGGGTGTCCGAGGAGCCGCACAGGTCAGGTCCGAGCCTTGTTATTGGCAGGTCGGAGGATTAGAGCTTGTACCGCTGTCTGTGGTGTCGCCTGCAGGTATTGGGGTGTCCGAGGAGCCGCACAGGTCAGGTCCGAGCTTTGTTACTGGCAGGTCGGAGGATTACAGCTTGTACCGCTGTCCGTGGTCTCACCTGCAGGTATTGGGCTGTCCGAGGAGTCGCACAGGTCAGGTCCGAGCCTTGTTACTGGCAGGTCGGAGGATTAGAGCTTGCGTCGCTGTCACCTGCAGGTATTGGGGTGTCCGAGGAGCCGCACAGGTCAGGTCAGAGCCTTGTTATTGGCAGGTCGGAGGATTAGAGCTTGTACCGCTGTCACCTGCAGGTATTGGGGTGTCCGAGGAGCCGCACAGGTCAGGTCAGAGCCTTGTTACTGGCAGGTCGGAGGTTTAGAGCTTGTACCGCTGTCCGTGGTGTCACCTGCAGGTACTGGGGTGTCCGAGTTGCCGCACAGGTCAGGTCCGAGCTTTGTTACTGGCAGGTTGGAGGATTAGAGCTTGTACCGCTGTCTGTGGTGTCACCTGCAGGTATTGGGGTGTCCGAGGAGCCGCACAGGTCAGGTCCGAGCCTTGTTATAGGCAGGTCGGAGGATTAGCGCTTGTACCGCTGTCCGTGGTGTCACCTGCAGGTACTGGGGTGTCCGAGGAGTCGCACAGGTCAGGTCCGAGCCTTGTTACTGGCAGGTCGGAGGATTAGAGCTTGTACCGCTGTCACCTGCAGGTACTGGGGTGTCCGAGGAGTCGCACAGGTCAGGTCTGAGCCTTGTTACTGGCAGGTCGGAGGATTAGAGCTTGTACCGCTGTCTGTGGTGTCGCCTGCAGGTATTGGGGTGTCCGAGGAGTCGCACAGGTCAGGTCCGAGCCTTGTTATTGGCAGGTCGGAGGATTAGCGCTTGTACCGCTGTCCGTGGTGTCACCTGCAGGTACTGGGGTGTCCGAGGAGTCGCACAGGTCAGGTCCGAGCTTTGTTACTGGCAGGTCGGAGGATTAGAGCTTGTACCGCTGTCTGTGGTGTCACCTGCAGGTATTGGGGTGTCCGAGGAGTCGCACAGGTCAGGTCCGAGCCTTGTTACTGGCAGGTCGGAGGATTAGAGCTTGTACCGCTGTCTGTGGTGTCGCCTGCAGGTACTGGGGTGTCCGAGGAGTCGCACAGGTCAGGTCCGAGCCTTGTTACTGGCAGGTCGGAGGATTAGAGCTTGCGTCGCTGTCACCTGCAGGTATTGGGGTGTCCGAGGAGCCGCACAGGTCAGGTCCGAGCCTTGTTATTGGCAGGTCGGAGGATTACAGCTTGTACCCCTGTCCGTGGTGTCACCTGCAGGTATTGGGGTGTCCGAGGAGTCGCACAGGTCAGGTCCGAGCCTTGTTACTGGCAGGTCGGAGGATTAGAGCTTGCGTCGCTGTCACCTGCAGGTATTGGGGTGTCCGAGGAGCCGCACAGGTCAGGTCCGAGCCTTGTTATTGGCAGGTCGGAGAATTAGAGCTTGCGTCGCTGTCTGTGGTGTCGCCTGCAGGTACTGGGGTGTCCGAGGAGCCGCACAGGTCAGGTTTGAGCTTTGTTACTGGCAGGTCGGAGGATTAGAGCTTGTACCGCTGTCTGTGGTGTCGCCTGCAGGTATTGGGGTGTCCGAGGAGCCGCACAAGTCAGGTCAGAGCCTTGTTATTGGCAGGTCGGAGGATTAGAGCTTGCGTCGCTGTCGCCTGCAGGTATTGGGGTGTCCATGGAGTCACACAGGTCAGGTCCGAGCCTTGTTACTGGCAGGTCGGAGGATTAGAGCTTGCGTCGCTGTCACCTGCAGGTATTGGGGTGTCCAAGGAGCCGCACAGGTCAGGTCAGAGCCTTGTTACTGGCAGGTCGGAGGATTAGAGCTTGTACCGCTGTCTGTGGTGTCGCCTGCAGGTACTGGGGTGTCCGAGTTGCCGCACAGGTCAGGTCAGAGCCTTGTTACTGGCAGTTCGGAGGATTAGAGCTTGTACCGCTGTCTGTGGTGTCGCCTGCAGGTACTGGGGTGTCCGAGGAGCCGCATAGGTCAGGTCAGAGCCTTGTTATTGGCAGGTCGGAGGATTACAGCTTGTACTGCTGTCTGTGGTGTCACCTGCAGGTATTGGGGTGTCCGAGGAGCCACACAGGTCAGGTCAGAGCTTTGTTACTGGCAGGTCGGAGGATTAGAGCTTGTACCGCTGTCTGTGGTGTCGCCTGCAGGTATTGGGGTGTCCGAGGAGTCGCACAGGTCAGGTCAGAGCCTTGTTACTGGCAGGTCGGAGGATTAGAGCTTGTACCGCTGTCTGTGGTGTCGCCTGCAGGTATTGGGGTGTCCGAGGAGCCGCACAGGTCAGGTCAGAGCCTTGTTATTGGCAGGTCGGAGGATTAGAGCTTGCGTCGCTGTCGCCTGCAGGTATTGGGGTGTCCATGGAGTCGCACAGGTCAGGTCCGAGCCTTGTTACTGGCAGGTCGGAGGATTAGAGCTTGCGTCGCTGTCACCTGCAGGTATTGGGGTGTCCGAGGAGCCGCACAGGTCAGAGCCTTGTTACTGGCAGGTCGGAGGTTTAGAGCTTGTACCGCTGTCTTTGGTGTCACCTGCAGGTATTGGGGTGTCCAAGGAGCCGCACAGGTCAGGTCAGAGCCTTGTTACTGGCAGGTTGGAGGATTAGAGCTTGTACTGCTGTCTGTGGTGTCACCTGCAGGTACTGGGGTGTCCATGGAGTCGCACAGGTCAGGTCCGAGCCTTGTTACTGGCAGATCGGAGGATTAGAGCTTGCGTCGCTGTCACCTGCAGGTATTGGGGTGTCCGAGGAGCCGCACAGGTCCGAGCCTTGTTACTGGCAGATCGGAGGATTAGAGCTTGCGTCGCTGTCACCTGCAGGTATTGGGGTGTCCAAGGAGCCGCACAGGTCAGGTCAGAGCCTTGTTACTGGCAGGTCGGAGGATTAGATCTTGCGTTGCTGTCACCTGCAGGTATTGGGGTGTCCGAGTTGCCGCACAGGTCAGGTCAGAGCCTTGTTACTGGCAGTTCGGAGGATTAGAGCTTGTACCGCTGTCTGTGGTGTCGCCTGCAGGTACTGGGGTGTCCGAGGAGCCGCACAGGTCAGGTCAGAGCCTTGTTATTGGCAGGTCGGAGGATTACAGCTTGTACTGCTGTCTGTGGTGTCACTTGCAGGTATTGGGGTGTCCGAGGAGTCGCACAGGTCAGGTCAGAGCCTTGTTATTGGCAGGTCGGAGGATTAGAGCTTGCGTCGCTGTCACCTGCAGGTATTGGGGTGTCCGAGGAGCCGCACAGGTCAGAGCCTTGTTATTGGCAGGTCGGAGGATTAGAGCTTGCGTCGCTGTCTGTGGTGTCGCCTGCAGGTACTGGGGTGTCCGAGGAGCCGCACAGGTCAGGTCAGAGCCTTGTTACT
Source organism: Leptodactylus fallax (assembly GCA_947044405.1). Lineage (NCBI taxonomy): Eukaryota > Metazoa > Chordata > Amphibia > Anura > Leptodactylidae > Leptodactylus > Leptodactylus fallax. The sequence goes on along the minus strand of CAMRHE010000980.1, from coordinate 62,087 downwards.
GGCAGGTCGGAGGATTAGAGCTTGCGTCGCTGTCACCTGCAGGTATTGGGGTGTCCAAGGAGCCGCACAGGTCAGGTCTGAGCCTTGTTACTGGCAGGTCGGAGGATTAGAGCTTGTACCGCTGTCTGTGGTGTCGCCTGCAGGTACTGGGGTGTCCGAGTTGCCGCACAGGTCAGGTCAGAGCCTTGTTACTGGCAGTTCGGAGGATTAGAGCTTGTACCGCTGTCTGTGGTGTCGCCTGCAGGTACTGGGGTGTCCGAGGAGCCGCACAGGTCAGGTCAGAGCCTTGTTATTGGCAGGTCGGAGGATTATAGCTTGTACTGCTGTCTGTGGTGTCACCTGCAGGTATTGGGGTGTCCGAGGAGTCGCACAGGTCAGGTCAGAGCCTTGTTATTGGCAGGTCAGAGGATTAGAGCTTGCGTCGCTGTCACCTGCAGGTACTGGGGTGTCCGAGGAGTCGCACAGGTCAGGTCAGAGCCTTGTTATTGGCAGGTCGGAGGATTAGAGCTTGTACCGCTGTCTGTGGTGTCACCTGCAGGTACTGGGGTGTCCGAGGAGCCGCACAGGTCAGGTCAGAGCCTTGTTATTGGCAGGTCGGAGGATTAGAGCTTGCGTCGCTGTCACCTGCAGGTATTGGGGTGTCCGAGGAGCCGCACAGGTCAGAGCCTTGTTACTGGCAGGTCGGAGGATTAGAGCTTGTACCACTGTCTGTGGTGTCACCTGCAGGTACTGGGGTGTCCGAGGAGTCGCACAGGTCAGATCAGAGCCTTGTTACTGGCAGGTCGAAGGATTAGAGCTTGTACCGCTGTCTGTGGTGTCGCCTGCAGGTACTGGGGTGTCCGAGGAGCCGCACAGGTCAGGTCCGAGCCTTGTTACTGGCAGATCGGAGGATTAGAGCTTGTGTCGCTGTCGCCTGCAGGTATTGGGGTGTCCGAGGAGCCGCACAGGTCAGAGCCTTGTTATTGGCAGGTCGGAGGATTAGAGCTTGTACCGCTGTCTGTGGTGTCACCTGCAGGTATTGGGGTGTCCGAGGAGCCGCACAGGTCAGGTCAGAGCCTTGTTACTGGCAGGTCGGAGGATTAGAGCTTGTACTGCTGTCTGTGGTGTCGCCTGCAGGTATTGGGGTGTCCGAGGAGCCACACAGGTCAGGTCAGAGCTTTGTTACTGGCAGGTCGGAGGATTAGAGCTTGTACCGTTGTCTGTGGTGTCGCCTGCAGGTATTGGGGTGTCCGAGGAGTCGCACAGGTCAGGTCAGAGCCTTGTTATTGGCAGGTCGGAGGATTAGAGCTTGCGTCGCTGTCACCTGCAGGTATTGGGGTGTCCGAGGAGCCGAACAGGTCCGAGCCTTGTTACTGGCAGATCGGAGGATTAGAGCTTGTACCACTGTCTGTGGTGTCACCTGCAGGTACTGGGGTGTCCGAGGAGCCGCACAGGTCAGAGCCTTGTTACTGGCAGGTCGGAGGATTAGAGCTTGTGTCGCTGTCACCTGCAGGTACTGGGGTGTCCGAGGAGCCACACAGGTCAGGTCTGAGCCTTGTTACTAGCAGGTTGGAGGATTACAGCTTGTACCGCTGTCTGTGGTGTCACCTGCAGGTATTGGGGTGTCCGAGGAGTCGCACAGGTCAGGTCAGAGCCTTGTTATTGGCAGGTCGGAGGATTAGAGCTTGTACCGCTGTCTGTGGTGTCGCCTGCAGGTACTGGGGTGTCCGAGTTGCCGCACAGGTCAGGTCAGAGCCTTGTTATTGGCAGGTCGGAGGATTAGAGCTTGTACCGCTGTCTGTGGTGTCACCTGCAGGTATTGGGGTGTCCGAGGAGCCGCACAGGTCAGAGCCTTGTTACTGGCAGGTCGGAGGATTAGATCTTGCGTTGCTGTCACCTGCAGGTATTGGGGTGTCCGAGTTGCCGCACAGGTCAGGTCAGAGCCTTGTTATTGGCAGGTCGGAGGATTAGAGCTTGTACCGCTGTCTGTGGTGTCGCCTGCAGGTACTGGGGTGTCCGAGGAGCCGCACAGGTCAGGTCCGAGCCTTGTTACTGGCAGATCGGAGGATTAGAGCTTGCGTCGGTGTCGCCTGCAGGTATTGGGGTGTCCGAGGAGCCGCACAGGTCAGAGCCTTGTTATTGGCAGGTCGGAGGATTAGAGCTTGTACTGCTGTCTGTGGTGTCGCCTGCAGGTATTGGGGTGTCCGAGGAGCCGCACAGGTCAGGTCAGAGCTTTGTTACTGGCAGGTCGGAGGATTAGAGCTTGTACCGTTGTCTGTGGTGTCGCCTGCAGGTATTGGGGTGTCCGAGGAGTCGCACAGGTCAGGTAAGAGCCTTGTTATTGGCAGGTCGGATGATTAGAGCTTGCGTCGCTGGCACCTGCAGGTACTGGGGTGTCCGAGGAGTCGCACAGGTCAGGTCAGAGCTTTGTTACTGGCAGGTCGGAGGATTAGAGCTTGTACTGCTGTCTGTGGTGTCGCCTGCAGGTATTGGGGTGTCCGAGGAGCCGCACAGGTCAGGTCTGAGCTTTGTTACTGGCAGGTCGGAGGATTAGAGCTTGTACCGCTGTCTGTGGTGTCACCTGCAGGTATTGGGGTGTCCGAGGAGCCGCACAGGTCAGAGCCTTGTTACTGGCAGGTCGGAGGATTAGATCTTGCGTTGCTGTCACCTGCAGGTATTGGGGTGTCCGAGTTGCCGCACAGGTCAGGTCTGAGCCTTGTTACTGGCAGGTCGGAGGATTAGAGCTTGTACCGCTGTCTGTGGTGTCGCCTGCAGGTACTGGGGTGTCCGAGGAGTCGCACAGGTCAGGTCCGAGCCTTGTTACTGGCAGATCGGAGGATTAGAGCTTGCGTCGCTGTCGCCTGCAGGTATTGGGGTGTCCGAGGAGCCGCACAGGTCAGGTCAGAGCCTTGTTATTGGCAGGTCGGAGGATTAGAGCTTGTACCGCTGTCTCTGGTGTCACCTGCAGGTATTGGGGTGTCCGAGGAGCCGCACAGGTCAGGTCTGAGCTTTGTTACTGGCAGGTCGGAGGATTAGAGCTTGTACCGTTGTCTGTGGTGTCGCCTGCAGGTATTGGGGTGTCCGAGGAGTCGCACAGGTCAGGTCAGAGCCTTGTTATTGGCAGGTCGGAGGATTAGAGCTTGCGTTGCTGTCACCTGCAGGTACTGGGGTGTCCGAGGAGCCGCACAGGTCAGAGCCTTGTTACTGGCAGGTCGGAGGATTAGAGCTTGTACCACTGTCTGTGGTGTCACCTGCAGGTACTGGGGTGTCCGAGGAGCCGCACAGGTCAGAGCCTTGTTACTGGCAGGTCGGAGGAGTAGAGCTTGTACCGCTGTCTGTGGTGTCACCTGCAGGTATTGGGGCGTCTGAGGCATCGCACAGGTCAGGTCTGAGCCTTGTTACTGGCAGGTCGGAGGATTAGAGCTTGCGTCGCTGTCACCTGCAGGTATTAGGGTGTCTGAGGAGTCGCACAGGTCAGGTCTGAGCCTTGTTACTGGCAGGTCGGAGGATTAGAGCTTGCGTCGCTGTCACCTGCAGGTACTGGGGTGTCCGAGGAGCCACACAGGTCAGGTCTGAGCCTTGTTACTAGCAGGTTGGAGGATTACAGCTTGTACCGCTGTCTGTGGTGTCACCTGCAGGTACTGGGGTGTCCGAGGAGCCGCACAGGTCAGGTCAGAGCCTTGTTACTGGCAGGTCGGAGGATTACAGCTTGTACTGCTGTCTGTGGTGTCACCTGCAGGTATTGGGGTGTCCGAGGAGCCGCACTGGTCAGGTCTGAGCTTTGTTACTGGCAGGTTGGAGGATTACAGCTTGTACCGCTGTCTGTGGTGTCACCTGCAGGTATTGGGGTGTCCGAGTTGCCGCACAGGTCAGATCAGAGCCTTGTTATTGGCAGGTCGGAGGATTAGAGCTTGTACCGCTGTCTGTGGTGTCACCTGCAGGTACTGGGGTGTCCGAGGAGCCGCACAGGTCAGAGCCTTGTTACTGGCAGGTCGGAGGATTAGAGCTTGCGTTGCTGTCACCTGCAGGTATTGGGGTGTCCGAGTTGCCGCACAGGTCAGGTCTGAGCCTTGTTACTGGCAGGTCGGAGGATTAGAGCTTGTACCGCTGTCTGTGGTGTCGCCTGCAGGTACTGGGGTGTCCGAGGAGCCGCACAGGTCAGGTCCAAGCCTTGTTACTGGCAGATCGGAGGATTAGAGCTTGCGTCGCTGTCGCCTGCAGGTACTGGGGTGTCCGAGGAGCCGCACAGGTCAGGTCAGAGCCTTGTTATTGGCAGGTCGGAGGATTAGAGCTTGTACCGCTGTCTGTGGTGTCACCTGCAGGTATTGGGGGTGTCCGAGGAGCCGCACAGGTCAGGTCTGAGCTTTGTTACTGGCAGGTTGGAGGATTAGAGCTTGTACCGCTGTCTGTGGTGTCACCTGCAGGTATTGGGGTGTCCGAGTTGCCGCACAGGTCAGGTCTGAGCCTTGTTACTGGCAGGTCGGAGGATTAGAGCTTGTACTGCTGTCTGTGGTGTCACCTGCAGGTATTGGGGTGTCCGAGTTGCCGCACAGGTCAGAGCCTTGTTACTGGCAGGTCGGAGGATTACAGCTTGTACCGCTGTCTGTGGTGTCGCCTGCAGGTACTGGGATGTCCGAGTTGCCGCACAGGTCAGGTCTGAGCCTTGTTACTGGCAGGTCGGAGGATTAGAGCTTGCGTTGCTGTCACCTGCAGGTACTGGGGTGTCCATGGTCATATCAGAGCCTTTTCACCGTTTTTCCTCGTTCACCCTCCTTCAGTCTCATTGTCTTCTCGTCCTTCCATCTCCTGTGGGCTCGGGGGGGTGCTTAGTGCGTCCTCTATGATGTTAGGCCATAGTATAGCGGTGATTGTATATCTGAGATTTTTGTGTCCCTTGGGGGTTCGAGGTTACGTCCCAAGGGGTTACTGAGGGGCCAAGGCTACGTTACTTGGAGGGCTACGGTTGCACCCTAAGGAGTTACTCTGGAGCTGTGGTTGCCTTCCAGTATCCCATGGGGTCATTCAGGGTGTGGGGTTCCATCCTGTGGGGTTACACAGCGGTTGCAGAGGGTGCACCCTATGAATGTTCTCAGCACAGGGTGACTCCATATCTTACAGGGTATGTTGTGTCTGGCGGGGTCATGAGCGCTTGACCTTGCACCCCTCAGTGTTACTCGGGGTTCCTAGCGGTTTTACAGCAGTCAGGGTTGCTCCCCTTAGGCTATGTTCACATAGTAGAAGGTCAGCTCAAATATTTCTCCAGATTCCTCTGTGTGAACATGCCCTTAGTGTTGCTCACTGGATTAGGCTACCTTTCAGTTTCCTTGCACACGCCATGATATTTCTCAGATTCTCGCCTGTTGCTGCAGCCATGCGGTGCGGCGTCCCACTTTATGTCTCGTCATGGTGTGGCCCTGGCTGTTTCTTAGTAGTCACATTCATGCCCTGGTTACTAATCTGACTGAAGAGGTTATTGACTGAGTTTTACGTACAGACGCTACAGTCGGCCTTCACCATGGTTTTAACCCTCTCTCCCCCACCTCTCTTTCTCTCCATAGGATGATGTGGCACAGGATTTTACCCTGGCTGCCCCTTGCATGTTTGCTCTTCCACCTTAGTGCTGCCTGTGCCCCAGGAAGCCGCTCCTGTGAAAATACCAACACCTCCTCCTTGGATGCCTGGATCTGCTCTCTGATTGGCTCTTTGCTGGTGGGACTAAGTGGGGTCTTTCCGCTCTTAGTGATTCCTGTTGAAGCAGGTGCTGCGCTCCGATCTGAAGGTACAGTCAGCTTACAAGTGCTTGTATGATCCTCATTGTCTCCAGATTCATTTAGCTGGGTCATCCGGAGCCGTAGTTATGGCACCCCTAGAAGTCTGTAACGCCATATGACAAGATGGATTCTGTACTATGGAGATATGCATCCCCTATAAGAATACCTCTGCAGTACAGGGCAGTATACAGCAGCAGACAAAGTGCAGCATAAGGCCTTACCCTGATATGTAGCCGCCATATTTCTCTTAAAGATCCCAACACACACATACAGTGGGAAAAAAAAAGTATTTAGTCAGCGACCAATTGTGCAAGTTCTCCCACTTATAAAGATGAGGCCGGCCTGTAATTGTCATCATAGGTAGACCTCAACTATGAGAGACAAAATGAGAAAACTAATCCAGAGAATCACATTGTCTGATTTTTAAAGAATTTATTTGCAAATTATGGTGGAAAATAAGTATTTGGTCAATAACAAAAGTTCATCTCAATCCTTTGTTCTATCTCCTTTGTTGGCAATGACAGAGGTGAAACGTTTCCTGTAAGTCTTCACAAGGTTGGCGCACACTGTTGCTGGTATGTTGGCCCATTCCTCCATGCAGATCTCCTCTAGAGCAGGGATGTTTTGGGGCTGTCGCTGGGCAACACGGACTTTCACCTCCCTCCAAAGGTTTTCTGTGGGGCTGAGATCTGGAGACTGGCTAGGCCACTCCAGGACCCTGTAATGCTTCTTACGAAGCCGCTCCTTCGTTGTCCTGGCGGTGTGCTTGGGATCATTGTCATGCTGAAAGACCCAGCCACGTTTCATCTTCAGTGCCCTTGCTGATGGAAGGAGGTTTGCACTCACAATCTCACCATACATGGCCCCATTCATTCTTCCATGTACACGGATCAGTCGTCCTGGTCCCTTTGCAGAGAAACAGCCCCATACATGATGTTACCCCCCCATGCCTCACAGTAGGTATGGTGTTCTCTGGATACAACTCAGCATTCACTCTCCTCCAAACACCACGAGTTGTGTTTCTACCAAACACTTCTACTTTGGTTTCATCTGACCATATGACATTCTCCCAATACTCTTCTGGAACATCCAAATGCTCTCTAGCAAACTTCAGACGGGCCCGGATATGTACTGGCTTAAGCAGGGGGACACGTCTGGCACTGCAGGATCTGAGTCCCTGGCGGCGTAGTGTGTTACTGACGGTAGCCTTTGTTACGTTAGTCCCAGCTTTCTGCAGGTCACTCACTAGGTCCCCCCGTGGGGTTCTGGGATTTTTGCTCACCGTTCTTGTGATCATTTTGACCCCATGGGGTGAGATCTTGCGTGGAGCCCCTGATGGAGGGAGATTATCAGTGGTCTTGTATGTCTTCCATTTTCTAATTATTGCTCCCACAGGTGATTTCTTCACACCAAGCTGCTTGCCTATTGCAGATTCAGTCTTCCCCGCCTGGTGCAGGGCTACCATTTTGTTTCTGGTCCTTCCACAGCTCTTTGGTCTTCACCATAGTGGAGTTTGGAGTGTGACTGAGGTTGTGGACAGGAGTCTTTTATACTGATAATAATGTCACACAGGAGCCATTACTACAGGTAATGAGTGGAGGACAGAGGAGCCTCTTAAAGGAGAAGTTACAGGGCTGGGGGAGACAGAAATCTTGCTTGTTTGTAGGTGACCAAATACTTATTTTCCACCATAATTTGCAAATAAATTCTTTAAAAATCAGACAATGTGATTCTCTGGATTAGTTTTCTCATTTTGTCTCTCATAGTTGAGGTCTACCTATGATGACAATTACAGGCCGGCCTCATCTTTATAAGTGGCAGAACTTGCACAATTGGTCGCTGACTAAATACTTTTTTTCCCCACTGTATAAGGAAACCTTGTCTGAATTAGAAAAGTCCGGCAAGTTAGGATTGGGCATGTTGAATTTCAATGGCTGATCCTTCTTTTTTCAGTGGGAAAAGGCACCACAAGAGAGATCTGTCAATGGCTTGGTTCTCTGTAACCATTGACAACACATGCATGCTCAGCCAAACTGAATGTGGTAGTCAGGATGGGTCAGTATGGGCCCCTGTATAGAGAACCTCTTGGCTCTCCTGATAAGAATACTCTCCATGAAAGGACCAATTTAGAGTCCTGTTATTATGTAGTGTCTAAAGAAACTGACAAGTGGGTGTTCCCATTACCATTGTCACTGGGGTGTGTCTATATATATAGTCAGCTTTGATTTGATGCAAATTCATGAACAATGGGTAATTGGAAATTTTTTCTGAACCAGACAATTCTGTACAGACGGTAAAGTGCTTGAAGTCTTCGGGATGGAGATTAAGGCCAAGGCCACACATTGCAGAAAAGCGTCAGGTTTTTATTGTAGATCTTACTGCAGTTTTCTAAGTTATGGGTCATGGGAAATATGAAGGAAAGCCTTAGACGGCTGCTAAATCCAATCCAGGCTTTGGCTAGAAAAATCGCAGCAAAATCTGCAACAAAAAACTCAGCTTTTCCACATCGCGCGGTTCATTCTATGGACACAGATGAAAGGAGCGACCGGGAGTAAAATCCTCGAATGTGGGTCCTGGATACAGAATGCAATATCGCTGTATTGTATCTCGTAGGACCATTCATCCCTACAAAAGGGGGAGGGGCATTCATCCCTACAAAAGGGGGAGGGGCATTCATCCCTACAAAAGGGGGGGGCCATTCATCCCTACAAAAGGGGGGCATTCATCCCTACAAAAGGGGAAGGGGCATTCATCCCTACGAAGGGGGGGGGCATTCATCCCTACGAGGGGGGGGGCATTCATCCCTACGAAGGGGGGGCATTCATCCCTACAAAAGGGGAAGGGGCATTCATCCCTACCAAAGGGGGAGGGGCATTCATCCCTACCAAAGGGGAGGGGCATTCATCCCTACCAAAGGGGGAGGGGCATTCATCCCTACCAAAGGGGGAGGGGCATTCATCCCTACCAAAGGGGGGGGGCATTCATCCCTACGAAGGGGGAGGGGCATTCATCCCTACGAAGGGGGAGGGGCATTCATCCCTACCAAAGGGGGAGGGGCATTCATCCCTACCGAAGGGGGGGCATTCACTGTGGATTTCCCTTTGCAGAGGGCGCCAAGAGGCTGAAGCAGCTGCTGAGTTTTGCGATTGGCGGATTACTGGGCGATGTGTTTCTTCACCTCCTGCCCGAGGCCTGGGCTTACACCTGCAGCGCCACGACAGGTATGTAAAGAGCTACATTAATGAAGGTAATTGAGGAAGATTTTGGCAGGATTATTTAATTTATTTAGATTATTACTGTTGCATTACTATTAGATTTATTATTATTTGTGTTTTTTTTGTTTGTTTTTTTGTTTTTAACCCCTTCGCGCCCGCCCACTGTGTATAATCGTCGGCTCTTGCTGGGCTTTGTGCAGAGCCGGCGTTTATAAACTGACCCTGCTAAATTGGGGATCGGGTCTCCCCAAGGGTCAGGAACTCCGTGAACACAGCGCTAATAGCTGCTGGTGTCCACAGAGACATGATCAGGTCCTGATAGGTTCAGCTCCCGATCACGTAGCCGCCATATCAGGGAAAGTTGGTTGCAGTAAGAAACTTTCCCTGATATTAGCTGCCAGCCCGCCTGTGGGCAGCATTGGGAGCGGGTGTTAGCTGTATCTGACAGCTAACACCCTGCTTCTTAACCTCCAATCGGAGCTGAGCTGGGTTCCGCCATGGAAAATGTTCCCCTCGACGCACCCTGTGGCAAGATCAGGGGGTGCCCATATGTATTTTCTGCAGCCCGGGGTATGGCCAGTGACCTCAGGCTGCGTGGAGCCCCCAGAACTTGGTTAATCCTGCCAAGAAGGATGACTTCCTCTATAGACTGCAATACATGTGTATTACAGTCTATAGTGCTGAACCAGCGATCAGAGCATCCCTTGTTCAGGTCTCCTAGAGGGACATCACTAAAAAGTAAAAAGAAAAAAAAAAAAGCAAGGAAATAATGATTTTTCGCCATGTCACCTTAAAAAAAAAAAAAAAAAAAAAAAAAAAAAAGGTATAAAAAGTGATCAAAAAAATCATATGTACCCCAAAACAGCAGTATATACCACATATGGCAGTAAGTACATTATCCCGGGTACACCAGTGTCATACATGTACCCAAACAGCAGTATATACCACATATGTCAGTAAGTACATAATCCAGGGTACACCAGTGTCATACATGTGCCCAAACAGCAGTATATACCACATATGGCAGTAAGTACGTTATCCCGGGTACACCAGTGTCATACATGTACCCAAACAGCAGTATATACCACATATGGCAGTAAGTACATTATCCCGGGTACACCAGTGTCATACATGTGCCCAAACAGCAGTATATACCACATATGGCAGTAAGTACGTTATCCCGGGTACACCAGTGTCATACATGTGCCCAAACAGCAGTATATACCACATATGGCAGTAAGTACGTTATCCCGGGTACACCAGTGTCATACATGTACCCAAACAGCAGTATATACCACATATGGCAGTAAGTACATTATCCCGGGTACACCAGTGTCATACATGTACCCAAACAGCAGTATATACCACATATGGCAGTAAGTACATAATCCAGGGTACACCAGTGTCATACATGTGCCCAAACAGCAGTATATACCACATATGGCAGTAAGTACGTTATCCCGGGTACACCAGTGTCATACATGTACCCAAACAGCAGTATATACCACATATGGCAGTAAGTACATTATCCCGGGTACACCAGTGTCATACATGTACCCAAACAGCAGTATATACCACATATGTCAGTAAGTACATTATCCCGGGTACACCAGTGTCATACATGTACCCAAACAGCAGTATATACCACATATGGCAGTAAGTACATTATCCCGGGTACACCAGTGTCATACATGTACCCAAACAGCAGTATATACCACATATGGCAGTAAGTACATAATCCAGGGTACACCAGTGTCATACATGTGCCCAAACAGCAGTATATACCACATATGGCAGTAAGTACGTTATCCCGGGTACACCAGTGTCATACATGTACCCAAACAGCAGTATATACCACATATGGCAGTAAGTACATTATCCCGGGTACACCGGTGTCATACATGTGCCCAAACAGCAGTATATACCACATATGGCAGTAAGTACATTATCCCGGGTACACCAGTGTCATACATGTACCCAAACAGAAGTATATACCACATATGACAGTAAGTACATTATTCTGGGTACACCAGTGTCATACATGTGCCCAAACAGCAGTATATACCGCATATGGCAGTAAGTACATTATCCCGGGTACACCAGTGTCATACATGTACCCAAACAGCAGTATATACCATACATGGCAGTAAGTACATTATCCCGGGTACACCAGTGTCATACATGTACCCAAACAGCAGTATATACCACATATGGCAGTAAGTACATTATCCCGGGTACATCAGTGTCATACATGTACCCAAACAGCAGTATATACCACATATGGCAGTAAGTACGTTATCCCGGGTACACCAGTGTCATACTGTTACACTTGTAAGATGTATAATGTCCAAAATACATTACAGGACGATGAAAAGATGATCCAATATAAAAAAAGAGATTTGGGTGATTATTTTTTTTGTGTTTTTGGGGGGTATGACTATCTGTCTGATATGCAGAGATATGGTAGATAATATTACTAGTGTATTTGGGGGGTATGACTATCTGTCTGATAAGTAGAGATATGGTAGATAATATTATTAGTGTATCTGGGGGGTATGACTATCTGATAAGTAGAGATATGGTAGATAATATTATTAGTGTATTTGGAGGGTATGACTGTCTGTCTGATAAGTAGAGATATGGTAGATAATATTATTAGTGTATTTGGAGGGTATGACTATCTGTCTGATAAGCAGAGATATGGTAGATAATATTATTAGTGTATTTGGAGGGTATGACTATCTGTCTGATAAGCAGAGATATGGTAGATAATATTATTAGTGTATTTGGGGGGTATGACTATCTGATAAGCAGAGATATGGTAGATAATATTATTAGTGTATTTGGGGGGGTATGACTATCTATCTGATAAGCAGAGATATGGTAGATAATATTATTAGTGTATTTGGGGGGTATGACTATCTGTCTGATAAGTAGAGATATGGTAGATAATATTATTAGTGTATTGGGGGGTATGACTATCTGATAAGTAGAGATATGATACATAATATTATTAGGTGTCTGTGGATGGGCCTGGGCTGTGGTACCGGACACCGTGCCATGTGTCGCTGTCTCTAGCGAGAACGCTGCCCCTTTGTCTGCTGATCAATGGCTGTTTGTTAGGTGGGTTGGTCATACGCGGGTGACCTGTTCTTAAAGCCGCCATACATATATGACTGTGGCACGACTGGTCAGCTGTCCGGGCTGGCCAATTCTGACCCGTGACGTTTCTCCGGAGGTCTCCTCTTCAAGTGAATGGGAATTTGGCTGAATTGACTCCCAAGTTGGTTGTGGTGTAGTCCGATCAGCCAGGAGCTTTAAGAGGTTAAAGGGTATTCTTAGCTTAAGTTGTTATATGCTATGTGTAGGATAGATAACTTGCAGAACGGTGGGAGGCAACTACTGAGCCCCCCACCAATCAGGAGAGTGGAGGAGTTTTGTCCCCTGTCTTGAAAGGAGTCGTGGTCAGGCTGCGCACCATTCAGTAAGTCAGTCAGTCAGTCAGTCAGTGGGAGCCCCAGAGATGGCAAGTGCTCGGCTGACATAATTAGAGCAGTGTGCGTCCTCTCTATCATAGAGGGCAGAACTCCCTCATTCCCTTGATTGATAGGGGTCTCAGCAGTCAAGCCCCCACTGCCCCCTGTCCTATGGATGACTGATGACTACATAAGATGGGAGTACTCCTTGTGTGTGCCCCTGGGGGTCTCAGCGGTCAGTAAGATGGGAGTACTCCTTGTGTGTGCCCCTGGGGATCTCGGTGGTCAGTAAGATGGGAGTACTCCTTGTGTGTGCCCCTGGGGGTCTCGGCGGTCGGTAAGATGGGAGTACTCCTTGTGTGTGCCCCTGGGGGTCTCGGCGGTCGGTAAGATGGGAGTACTCCTCGTGTGTGCCCCCGGGGGGTCTCGGCGGTCGCAAAGATGGGAGTACTCCTCGTGTGTGCCCCTGGGGGTCTCGGCGGTCGCAAAGATGGGAGTACTCCTCGTGTGTGCCCCTGGTGGTCTCGGCGGTCGCAAAGATGGGAGTACTCCTTGTGTGTGCCCCTGGTGGTCTCGGCGGTCGGTAAGATGGGAGTACTCCTCGTGTGTGCCCCTGGGGGTCTCGGCGGTCGGTAAGATGGGAGTACTCCTCGTGTGTGCCCCTGGGGGTCTCGGCGGTCAGTAAGATGGGAGTACTCCTCGTGTGTGCCCCTGGGGGTCTCGGCGGTCAGTAAGATGGGAGTACTCCTCGTGTGTGCCCCTGGGGGTCTCGGCGGTCAGTAAGATGGGAGTACTCCTCGTGTGTGCCCCTGGGGGTCTCGGCGGTCAGTAAGATGGGAGTACTCCTCGTGTGTGCCCCTGGGGGTCTCGGCGGTCAGTAAGATGGGAGTACTCCTCGTGTGTGCCCCTGGGGGTCTCGGCGGTCAGTAAGATGGGAGTACTCCTCGTGTGTGCCCCTGGGGGTCTCGGCGGTCAGTAAGATGGGAGTACTCCTCGTGTGTGCCCCTGGGGGTCTCGGCGGTCAGTAAGATGGGAGTACTCCTCGTGTGTGCCCCTGGGGGTCTCGGCGGTCAGTAAGATGGGAGTACTCCTCGTGTGTGCCCCTGGGGGTCTCGGCGGTCAGGCCTCCACAGTAAGTGATTGCAGATATGTCCCTGCTAGTCTGGGCTAGAAGGAGACAGGTGAGAATGTGTGAACGTGTGCTGCGCCAGCATCTGTAGCTACAGGTTGTGACATCACTAGCAGCGATATATCCCCGGGTCACTGTGACTTGTATCACTGTGCACCATAAGAATGGCGGCCATTAGTGGCACTGGAGCGTTTAAACCTATACTGGCTGCCTGGCAAGCACAAAAAAGCTTTGATAATGTATAAAGTCAGTAATCTGAAGTGATTGTTACCCCTAGTCCAGGGCCTGTGCCATGAACCCCCCGGCCGGGCCCTGCACTAGGTATTGCCGGGGCATCCATTGATGTCTTTGCCTTGAGCTGTCCTTGTGTGTCTCCTTGCAGGCAGCGCTCAGTCCCTCCAGCAGCAGCGCCTCCTCGGCCTCTGGGTCATCATTGGCTTCTTCACTTTCTTACTTTTGGAGAAAACTTTTACAGATGGAAAAACTGAAGAGCAGCGGTGCGCCAGTCCTGCTCCGGTGAGTGCCCCATGGGTAGAATATTTACTGAAAGGGTGTGTAAGGAAAGAAGGTGCATGCATGTCAGTATGCTGGGGGTTGTAGTTTAGCTGCAGTCCCATGTAAAACCGGTGGTAACGCATTATATAAATGTCCCTGCATTCACATGGGCGAGACGGGAGCCCGTTCTTGGGACTGTAGGGGGTCCCAGAGGTCAGACCGCCACCAATCAGCAAATACTGAGCCATCTTGTGAATAGATGATGATGATAAAATGTTTTGGTGGCGTGACCCCCTGACAGATCATCCCCCTCAGCACCGTCACATCATACAAGTCCCCACTGGACTGAAATACGCATGTCCTCCCAGCCTTCACTATATCTGGTCCACTCCTGTTATTCTGCTGATTCTTGTAGTCCCACAGACTAAGCCTAGCTGTATAGTTATACTGTCGCCAAACTCCAGTTCTGGGGCTCAGTAGAAAGCGTCCAATGTGTGGCCCCCAGGCTGTAATGGCCCCTTACGTTTTCATGATTGTCAGGGGTAGTGACATCACATGGCCTGGGAAGTGGAAGTGGCGTTACTGGGGGTACCACAGGTGCCTGTAATAGCTGATCTGTGGGAGTCCCAGAGCTCAGACCCGACTGGTCTTCAATTGATGACCTATCCTAAGGATAACCCCCTTAATTCTGGATGCCGTGGGCCCTTGAGCCATGCTCACGTGTTCATCCTTCAGGTACATGGATGGGGCTTGACTTGTCATCCTTTCATTCTTCAGAAAGTGTCTCCGGGCAGCTTGATGAACGGGAAGCATGAAATGGGCAAAAAGCCGAAATCTGCAGCACCCAAAGCCAAGTGTGACAGTATTAAGGTCAGTGGGTGACATGAGGTATATACCTGCAGCACAGTATACACCCGGCTCTATACTGACCACTGACTTATCCATTACAGGTCAGCGGCTACCTCAACCTGCTGGCCAACTCCATCGATAACTTCACCCACGGCATGGCGGTGGCCGGCAGTTTCCTGGTCAGTAGGAAGGTAAGTGCGACTACTTATTTCTTTTATTTAGTGGCTTTAGTGGCCTGAAGGCTAGGACGTGTGTTTAATAGGGTAAATGATGGAGGTGGGATATAAGGAGCAGAATATCCCCTATAGTGACCCCGGTGTATAATAGGGTAAATGATGGAGGTGGGATATAAGGATTAGAACATCCCCTATAGTGACCCCGGTGTTTAATAGGGTAAATGATGGAGGTGGGATATAAGGATTAGAACATCCCCTATAGTGACCCCGGTGTATAATAGGGTAAATGATGGAGGTGGGATATAAGGAGCAGAACATCCCCTATAGTGACCCCGGTGTATAATAGGGTAAATGATGGAGGTGGGATATAAGGATTAGAACATCCCCTATAGTGACCCCGGTGTATAATAGGGTAAATGATGGAGGTGGGATATAAGGATTAGAACATCCCCTATAGTGACCCCGGTGTTTAATAGGGTAAATGATGGAGGTGGGATATAAGGAGCAGAACATCCCCTATAGTGACCCCGGTGTATAATAGGGTAAATGATGGAGGTGGGATATAAGGATTAGAACATCCCCTATAGTGACCCCGGTGTATAATAGGGTAAATGATGGAGGTGGGATATAAGGATTAGAACATCCCCTATAGTGACCCCGGTGTATAATAGGGTAAATGATGGAGGTGGGATATAAGGATTAGAACATCCCCTATAGTGACCCCGGTGTATAATAGGGTAAATGATGGAGGTGGGATATAAGGAGCAGAACAGCCCCTATAGTGACCCCGGTGTATAATAGGGTAAATGATGGAGGTGGGATATAAGGATTAGAACATCCCCTATAGTGACCCCGGTGTATAATAGGGTAAATGATGGAGGTGGGATATAAGGATTAGAACAGCCCCTATAGTGACCCCGGTGTATAATAGGGTAAATGATGGAGGTGGGATATAAGGAGCAGAACAGCCCCTATAGTGACCCCGGTGTATAATAGGGTAAATGATGGAGGTGGGATATAAGGATTAGAACATCCCCTATAGTGACCCCGGTGTATAATAGGGTAAATGATGGAGGTGGGATATAAGGATTAGAACATCCCCTATAGTGACCCCGGTGTTTAATAGGGTAAATGATGGAGGTGGGATATAAGGATTAGAACATCCCCTATAGTGACCCCGGTGTATAATAGGGTAAATGATGGAGGTGGGATATAAGGATTAGAACATCCCCTATAGTGACCCTGGTGTATAATAGGGTAAATGATGGAGGTGGGATATAAGGAGCAGAACATCCCCTATAGTGACCCCAGTGTATAATAGGGTAAATGATGGAGGTGGGATATAAGGAGCAGAACATCCCCTATAGTGACCCCGGTGTATAATAGGGTAAATGATGGAGGTGGGATATAAGGATTAGAACAGCCCCTATAGTGACCCCGGTGTTTAATAGGGTAAATGATGGAGGTGGGATATAAGGAGCAGAACATCCCCTATAGTGACCCCGGTGTATAATAGGGTAAATGATGGAGGTGGGATATAAGGATTAGAACATCCCCTATAGTGACCCCGGTGTATAATAGGGTAAATGATGGAGGTGGGATATAAGGATTAGAACATCCCCTATAGTGACCCCGGTGTATAATAGGGTAAATGATGGAGGTGGGATATAAGGATTAGAACATCCCCTATAGTGACCCCGGTGTATAATAGGGTAAATGATGGAGGTGGGATATAAGGATTAGAACATCCCCTATAGTGACCCCGGTGTTTAATAGGGTAAATGATGGAGGTGGGATATAAGGAGCAGAACATCCCCTATAGTGACCCCGGTGTTTAATAGGGTAAATGATGGAGGTGGGATATAAGGATTAGAACATCCCCTATAGTGACCCCGGTGTATAATAGGGTAAATGATGGAGGTGGGATATAAGGAGCAGAACATCCCCTATAGTGACCCCGGTGTATAATAGGGTAAATGATGGAGGTGGGATATAAGGATTAGAACATCCCCTATAGTGACCCCGGTGTATAATAGGGTAAATGATGGAGGTGGGATATAAGGAGCAGAAAATCCCCTATAGTGACCCCGGTGTTTAATAGGGTAAATGATGGAGGTGGGATATAAGGATTAGAACATCCCCTATAGTGACCCCGGTGTTTAATAGGGTAAATGATGGAGGTGGGATATAAGGATTAGAACATCCCCTATAGTGACCCCGGTGTATAATAGGGTAAATGATGGAGGTGGGATATAAGGATTAGAACATCCCCTATAGTGACCCCGGTGTTTAATAGGGTAAATGATGGAGGTGGGATATAAGGATTAGAACAGCCCCTATAGTGACCCCGGTGTATAATAGGGTAAATGATGGAGGTGGGATATAAGGAGCAGAACATCCACTATAGTGACCCGGTGTATAATAGGGTAAATGATGGAGGTGGGATATAAGGATTAGAACATCCCCTATAGTGACCCCGGTGTATAATAGGGTAAATGATGGAGGTGGGATATAAGGATTAGAACATCCCCTATAGTGACCCCGGTGTATAATAGGGTAAATGATGGAGGTGGGATATAAGGAGCAGAATATCCCCTATAGTGACCCCGGTGTATAATAGGGTAAATGATGGAGGTGGGATATAAGGATTAGAACATCCCCTATAGTGACCCCGGTGTATAATAGGGTAAATGATGGAGGTAAGTGGAGGTGGGATATAAGGATTAGAACATCCCCTATAGTGACCCCGGTGTATAATAGGGTAAATGATGGAGGTGGGATATAAGGATTAGAACATCCCCTATAGTGACCCCCGGTGTATAATAGGGTAAATGATGGAGGTGGGATATAAGGATTAGAACATCCCCTATAGTGACCCCGGTGTATAATAGGGTAAATGATGGAGGTGGGATATAAGGAGCAGAACATCCCCTATAGTGACCCCGGTGTATAATAGGGTAAATGATGGAGGTGGGATATAAGGAGCAGAACATCCCCTATAGTGACCCCGGTGTTTAATAGGGTAAATGATGGAGGTGGGATATAAGGATTAGAACATCCCCTATAGTGACCCCGGTGTATAATAGGGTAAATGATGGAGGTGGGATATAAGGAGCAGAACATCCACTATAGTGACCCCGGTGTATAATAGGGTAAATGATGGAGGTGGGATATAAGGATTAGAACAGCCCCTATAGTGACCCCGGTGTATAATAGGGTAAATGATGGAGGTGGGATATAAGGATTAGAACAGCCCCTATAGTGACCCCGGTGTATAATAGGGTAAATGATGGAGGTGGGATATAAGGAGCAGAACATCCCCTATAGTGACCCCGGTGTTTAATAGGGTAAATGATGGAGGTGGGATATAAGGAGCAGAACATCCCCTATAGTGACCCCGGTGTATAATAGGGTAAATGATGGAGGTGGGATATAAGGAGCAGAATATCCCCTATAGTGACCCCGGTGTATAATAGGGTAAATGATGGAGGTGGGATATAAGGAGCAGAACATCCCCTAGAGAACATCCCCTATAGTGACCCCGGTGTTTAATAGGGTAAATGATGGAGGTGGGATATAAGGATTAGAACATCCCCTATAGTGACCCCGGTGTATAATAGGGGTAAATGATGGAGGTGGGATATAAGGATTAGAACATCCCCTATAGTGACCCCGGTGTATAATAGGGTAAATGATGGAGGTGGGATATAAGGATTAGAACATCCTCTATAGTGACCCCGGTGTTTAATAGGGTAAATGATGGAGGTGGGATATAAGGATTAGAACATCCCCTATAGTGACCCCGGTGTATAATAGGGTAAATGATGGAGGTGGGATATAAGGAGCAGAACATCCCCTATAGTGACCCCGGTGTATAATAGGGTAAATGATGGAGGTGGGATATAAGGATTAGAACATCCCCTATAGTGACCCCGGTGTATAATAGGGTAAATGATGGAGGTGGGATATAAGGATTAGAACATCCCCTATAGTGACCCCGGTGTTTAATAGGGTAAATGATGGAGGTGGGATATAAGGAGCAGAACATCCCCTATAGTGACCCCGGTGTATAATAGGGTAAATGATGGAGGTGGGATATAAGGATTAGAACATCCCCTATAGTGACCCCGGTGTATAATAGGGTAAATGATGGAGGTGGGATATAAGGATTAGAACATCCCCTATAGTGACCCCGGTGTATAATAGGGTAAATGATGGAGGTGGGATATAAGGATTAGAACATCCCCTATAGTGACCCCGGTGTATAATAGGGTAAATGATGGAGGTGGGATATAAGGAGCAGAACAGCCCCTATAGTGACCCCGGTGTATAATAGGGTAAATGATGGAGGTGGGATATAAGGATTAGAACATCCCCTATAGTGACCCCGGTGTATAATAGGGTAAATGATGGAGGTGGGATATAAGGATTAGAACAGCCCCTATAGTGACCCCGGTGTATAATAGGGTAAATGATGGAGGTGGGATATAAGGATTAGAACATCCCCTATAGTGACCCCGGTGTATAATAGGGTAAATGATGGAGGTGGGATATAAGGATTAGAACATCCCCTATAGTGACCCCGGTGTTTAATAGGGTAAATGATGGAGGTGGGATATAAGGATTAGAACATCCCCTATAGTGACCCCGGTGTATAATAGGGTAAATGATGGAGGTGGGATATAAGGAGCAGAACATCCCCTATAGTGACCCCGGTGTATAATAGGGTAAATGATGGAGGTGGGATATAGGGTGGGCCCCCTTAGTGACCCCGGTGTATAGGGAATGATGGAGGTGGGATATAAGGAGCAGAACATCCCCTATAGTGACCCCGGTGTATGGGTGGGGGTGGGTGATAATAGGGTAAATGATGGAGGTGGGATATAAGGATTAGAACATCCCCTATAGTGACCCCGGTGTATAATAGGGTAAATGATGGAGGTGGGATATAAGGATTAGAACATCCCCTATAGTGACCCCGGTGTATAATAGGGTAAATGATGGAGGTGGGATATAAGGAGCAGAATATCCCCTATAGTGACCCCGGTGTATAATAGGGTAAATGATGGAGGTGGGATATAAGGAGCAGAACATCCCCTATAGTGACCCCGGTGTATAATAGGGTAAATGATGGAGGTGGGATATAAGGAGCAGAATATCCCCTATAGTGACCCCGGTGTATAATAGGGTAAATGATGGAGGTGGGATATAAGGAGCAGAACATCCCCTATAGTGACCCCGGTGTATAATAGGGTAAATGATGGAGGTGGGATATAAGGAGCAGAACAGCCCCTATAGTGACCCCGGTGTTTAATAGGGTAAATGATGGAGGTGGGATATAAGGATTAGAACATCCCCTATAGTGACCCCGGTGTATAATAGGGTAAATGATGGAGGTGGGATATAAGGATTAGAACATCCCCTATAGTGACCCCGGTGTATAATAGGGTAAATGATGGAGGTGGGATATAAGGATTAGAACATCCCCTATAGTGACCCCGGTGTATAATAGGGTAAATGATGGAGGTGGGATATAAGGAGTAGAACATCCCCTATAGTGACCCCGGTGTATAATAGGGTAAATGATGGAGGTGGGATATAAGGAGCAGAACATCCCCTATAGTGACCCCGGTGTATAATAGGGTAAATGATGGAGGTGGGATATAAGGAAGAACATCCCCTATAGTGACCCCGGTGTATAATAGGGTAAATGATGGAGGTGGGATATAAGGATTAGAACATCCCCTATAGTGACCCCGGTGTATAATAGGGTAAATGATGGAGGTGGGATATAAGGATTAGAACATCCCCTATAGTGACCCCGGTGTATAATAGGGTAAATGATGGAGGTGGGATATAAGGAGCAGAACATCCCCTATAGTGACCCCGGTGTATAATAGGGTAAATGATGGAGGTGGGATATAAGGATTAGAACATCCCCTATAGTGACCCCGGTGTATAATAGGGTAAATGATGGAGGTGGGATATAAGGAGCAGAACAGCCCCTATAGTGACCCCGGTGTATAATAGGGTAAATGATGGAGGTGGGATATAAGGATTAGAACATCCCCTATAGTGACCCCGGTGTATAATAGGGTAAATGATGGAGGTGGGATATAAGGAGCAGAACAGCCCCTATAGTGACCCCGGTGTATAATAGGGTAAATGATGGAGGTGGGATATAAGGAGTTAGAACATCCCCATAGTGACCCCGGTGTATATAGGGTAAATGTGGGGGTGGGTTGGAGGGAGGAACAGCCCCTATAGTGACCCCTGTTGACCCTATGGACCTTCATCTCCTTGTGGATGTTTTGCCTGCCCAATCCTTCTTTGCCCCTCACATCCGCCCCAAGTATACACTAAATAAGGGCAGCCGAACCCCCAAAAATAACCGACCATTACCCAATGTGAATGAGCCCCTGTAGGTGTCTGCAGCGACGTCATCGCACTGGCCTGACCTTTCTGGTTTTAGTGAATCTGTGGAGACCCCGTAAGGTAACAATTTTGGGTCCTGTTTTCCTTTGCCCTCTACGTTGTGCTGTTCTTCTGTTATTCCTCCTGGAAATATATCTGAACCATTGTTGCTTTGGCTGCAGGGCAAGTCCCAACAGTCTGATTGGAAAGTCGCCCCATTAAAGGGTCTTCCCGGGCCCTAATGTTTGTTTTATTCTGATGACCTGTGCACAGTATGTGGTGTGGGGCGGTCTGACACCCGGACCCCGCTCACATCGGCTGTCTGTGGTCGCCAGAAGCTTCTGCAGAGTACGGGGAGCAGATCCACTATATAGCGGAGACTCTGAGGAATTTCAGCGCCATGGATAGTAGTGGCCGCACGCGCTCCCTGTCCAGGACCCGGAGGAACAGCTGATGTGTGCGGGGTCCGAGTGTCAGACCCCAGAGATGAGAGAGTGGGGGCCGGGCGGCTCCTCTGATATCGCCTCGTGTCCCTCCTCTTGCACATTTTATATGGACGCCCCCATTTTCTTACATGTCTTTCCTTCCAGGTGGGAGTTCTCACAACGGTGGCCATCTTATTACATGAAATTCCGCATGAG
This sequence comes from Leptodactylus fallax, assembly GCA_947044405.1. Lineage (NCBI taxonomy): Eukaryota > Metazoa > Chordata > Amphibia > Anura > Leptodactylidae > Leptodactylus > Leptodactylus fallax. The sequence goes on along the minus strand of CAMRHE010000980.1, from coordinate 39,942 downwards.
GTCAGTGCTGCTGCTCTTCGGTGCTCCTTTGTGCTTCCTGTCATTCCTGTTCACATCTCTAATATTGGGTTACTTTGACAGGTTGGGGATTTTGCCATCTTGCTCCGTGCAGGGTTTGACCGCTGGAGTGCAGCAAAGATGCAGCTGATGACCGCCATGGGAGGGATCCTGGGAGCCGGCTTTGCTGTCTCTGCTCAGTCACCCAAAGGGGTCGGTAAGTAGATTGTGGGGCATTTAGTGTGCGCGTCACCTGTGATGTCACCGGCAGCACCGATGCAGGAAATACTATTCCAGATCACCCATGAATATCATCTGGACCAGAATTCTTGGCTCTATAGTTAAAGGGGTCCTCCAGGACAGACGACTGATCCTAACATCAGACTGGTGGTGGTCCACATCCTGGCACTGCAGCCAATCAGGAGTCCCATTTAAAGGGATTATCCAGGGGGCTATATCTTTTCCTTACTTCCTGCCCGGCTTCTTTGTGATGAACATTTGGTTTTCTGTGCTGGTTCTGACGCCCGACTCGCTGTGTTCAATAACAATACCATTAAACATAGAGAGGATTACATGACCGGGTCAGAATCTGCCTGGAAACACATATAGAACCCGGACTGGAGGTCAGTAAAAAAAAATAAATAAATAGTCCATTGGATAACCCCTTTAAGTGAATGGGACTGAGCTTGCAGCCCCTGTACAGTGTATGGAGCTGTGCATTGTGGCTGCATCCAAGGGGTGTCAGGAGTCTCCTAAGTCCTGGACTACCCCTTTAAATGGTAATAGTCTTGTAGCGTGGTCAGCGCTGTAAAGCCCCCCTAGTGGTGGCTGCGGCCTGAATCCTTTACCCCACTATTCTTCTAACTCCTTGTATTACCCGGGCAGGTGAAGCCGTGGCGTGGATTTTACCCTTCACATCCGGGGGGTTCCTGTACATAGCGCTGGTGAATGTACTGCCAGACCTTCTGGAGGAGAAAGACAAAAGGTAAGCCCGGCTGGCTGCTCATGTCACCTCCGTCTAGTCGCTGACTACCTCTGTCGTCATTGATTGTCTTCTAACATCTGACACTTCTTGGCTAGAGAATACCAAGAGAGGACGAAACCATGACGACAGGGAGTGTGAACAGCGGCGAGGATCCGGTCTTAGGGCGCAGGGAATGAATGTCCAGTTCTCTGTTATTGAGGAGCCATTATCAGGATAGATCATCAATAAGAGGTCGGTGGGGTCTGACTTGTCGCCCTACCCCCGCACTGATCAGCTGTTTGAAGGAGTCGCAGCTCTTGTGTCAGTGAAATCTTCATTGTTTCTATTGCTCACTGTTTGTTTCGCAGCAGCCGTGTGATGTCATCACAGCCTCATCTCCTTCACTTCTGTGGCACAAGGCTGTAATTCCCTTGTGTGGCCTCTTCGCACAGCTGATCAGCAGGGGTGTTGGGTGTTAGACTCTTATGTGTCTGATCTTGAGAATGGGTCACCAATAAAGCAGAACTGGACAGCCATTTTAAGAACTTTAGCTTTTACCGCCATCTGCAGACAGCTGTCCTGGGTTCTTGGCTCTCCTCGTGCACAGCGGGCTACTAGTTGGCTCGGTGAGAGGTCGGTCTAGTGGGGGAAGGGGTGACCGCCGGATGGCGCAGAGAGTCTTATAAGCCAGGTATGGGATGTAAATATGATCTGTCTCTGTAGTGCCCCCTATTGGAGGCCATTGTCTGACCATAGGGAGGAACAGAGCTACCCCCACCCCTGAGACCTGCGGCACCTAGCCATCCAGCACCCTGCCCCCGGACTACACAGCGCTGTACCCAGGTCCATGTGCCCTTAGTCACGTTGTTAGGCCTGTTAAAGGGTTTTCTGGGAGTATCTGATAGGTGGGGGGCTGTCAGGGGGCCCCTGTACTATACCGTGTACTGAGGTCGTGTGTGTGTGTATATAATATATATATTTCTAGTATATGTAGTGTGTGTGTGTATGGTAGTATAGTACAGCTGTGCTAAAAAGTTTCCATACCTCGGCAGATTTTTTGTTGTTGGCCTTTTGTCAGAGAATATGAATGATAACACAAAACCTTTTCCTCCGCTCATGGTTAGTGGTTGGCTGAAGCCATTTATTGTCAGACTTCTGGGTTTTCTCTTTATAAATCATAATGACAACCAAAAACATCAAAATGACCCTGTTCATAAGCGACACAAAGGGGTGTGAATGGCTACTAAAGGTGACCTCCTCTCCTGTGACCTCCTCACCTGTGACCTCCTCACCTGTGACCTCCTCACCTGTGACCTCCTCTCCTGTGACCTCCTCACCTGTGACCTCCTCACCTGTGACCTCCTCACCTGTGACCTCCTCTCCTGTGACCTCCTCTCCTGTGACCTCCTCACCTGTGACCTCCTCTCCTGTGACCTCCTCACCTGTGACCTCCTCACCTGTGACCTCAGTGTGTGCATAAAGCTGAGGGAGTTTCTGGGATCCAGACAGACTGTCGCATCTTTCCTCAGCCACTGACGGTTCTGGATTGTGAGTCATGGGGAAAGCAAAAGAATTGTCCCCGGATCTACGGGAAAGGTAGTTGTACTGTATAAAACAGGAAAGGGATACAAAAAGATATCCAAGGAATTGATAATGCCAGTCAGCAGTGCTCAAACTGTGCTTAACAAATGGAAACTCAGGGGCTCTGTAAAAACCAAACCACGCTCAGGAAGAACAACCAAAAAAAGAAACCCCCACACATAACATCAGCTGAAATCCAGGACTGTCTGAGAACGATCGGTGCGGGTGTTACAAGATGCACAATAAGGAGGCACTTGAAGACAAATGGGCTGCCTGGTGGATTTGCCAGAAGAAAGTCATTACTGCGCAAATGCCACAAAGAATCTCGCCTTCAATACGCCAAACAGCACAGAGACAAGTCTCAAATCTTCTGGAACAAGGTCATTTGGAGGGATGAGACAAAAATCAAACATTTTGCCCACAACCATAAACGTTCCATTTGGAGAGGTGTCAACAAGGCCTATGATGGAAGGAACCCCATTCCTACTGTAAGGCCCGGAGGTGGATCACTGATGATGTGGGGATGTGTGAGCTTCAAAGGCTCAGGAAACTTGGTCAAAGCTGAAGGAAAGATGAAAGCAGCGCGTTATCAGCAAATACTGGAGCCAAATCTGCCCTCATCAGCCAGGAAGCTGCGCATGGGACGTACTTGGACGCTCCAACATGACAACCATCCAAAACACAAGGCCAAGGCGTCCTGTCATTGGCTACAGCAGAAGAAAGTGAAGGTTCTGGAGCGGCCATCTCAGTCTCCTGACCTCAATATCATTGAGCCCCTCTGGGGAGATCTCAAGACATGCAAGACAGCCCAGGAACTTACAGGAACTGGAGACCCATCTGAGAAAATAAAGAGCCTCATCCACAACTAGCACAAAAGACTCCAAGCTGAGGGGGCAATACACGGGATTAACAACTGGGGGATGGGAACTACTGAACAGGGGCATTTTGATGTTTTTGGTTGTCATTATGAATTAAAAAGAGAAAACACAGAAGTCTGACAATAAATGGCTTCAGCCAACCACTAACCATGAGCGGAGAAAAAGGTTTTGTGTTATCATTCATATTCTCTGAAAAAAGGCCAAAAAATCTGCCGAGGTATGGAAACTTTATAGCACAACTGTATATGTAGTGTGTGTATGTATGGATGGATGGATGTGTGTATATATATATATATATATATATATATATATATATATATATAATATTACAGTGGGGGAGAAAAGTATTTAGTCAGCCCCCAATTGTTCAAGTTCTCCCACTTATAAAGATGAGGCCGGCCTGTAATTGTCATCATAGGTAGACCTCAACTATGAGAGACAACATGAGAAAACTAATCCAGAAAATCACATTGTCTGATTTTTTTTAAGAATTTATTTGCAAATTATGGTGGAAAATAAGTATTTGGTCACCTACAAACAAGCAAGATTTCTGTCTCACCCAGCCCTGTAACTTCTCCTTTAAGAGGCTCCTCTGTCCTCCACTCATTACCTGTAGTAATGGCTCCTGTGTGACATTGTTATCAGTATAAAAGACTCCTGTCCACAACCTCAGTCACACTCCAAACTCCACTATGGTGAAGACCAAAGAGCTGTGGAAGGACCAGAAACAAAATGGTAGCCCTGCACCAGGCTGGGAAGACTGAATCTGCAATAGGCAAGCAGCTTGGTGTGAAGAAATCACCTGTGGGAGCAATAATTAGAAAATGGAAGACATACAAGACCACTGATAATCTCCCTCCATCAGGGGCTCCACGCAAGATCTCACCCCGTGGGGTCAAAATGATCACAAGAACGGTGAGCAAAAATCCCAGAACCCCACGGGGGGACCTAGTGAGTGACCTGCAGAAAGCTGGGACTAACGTAACAAAGGCTACCGTCAGTAACACACTACGCCGCCAGGGACTCAGATCCTGCAGTGCCAGACGTGTCCCCCTGCTTAAGCCAGGACATATCCGGGCCCGGCTGAAGTTTGCTAGAGAGCATTTGGATGTTCCAGAAGAGTATTGGGAGAATGTCATATGGTCAGATGAAACCAAAGTAGAACTGTTTGGTAGAAACACAACTCGTGGTGTTTGGAGGAGAGTGAATGCTGAGATGTATCCAGAGAACACCATACCTACTGTGAAGCATGGGGGGGGCAACATCATGTATGGGGCTGTTTCTCTGCAAAGGGACCAGGACGACTGATCCGTGTACATGAAAGAATGAATGGGGCCATGTATGGTGAGATTGTGAGTGCAAACCTCCTTCCATCAGCAAGGGCATTGAAGATGAAACGTGGCTGGGTCTTTCAGCATGACAATGATCCCAAGCACACCGCCAGGGCAACGAAGGAGCGGCATCGTAAGAAGCATTTCAAGGTCCTGGAGTGGCCTAGCCAGTCTCCAGATCTCAGCCCCATAGAAAACCTTTGGAGGGAGATGAAAGTCCGTGTTGCCCAGCGACAGCCCCAAAACATCCCTGCTCTAGAGGAGATCTGCATGGAGGAATGGGCCGACATACCAGCAACAGTGTGTGCCAACCTTGTGAAGACTTACAGGAAACGTCTTACCTCTGTCATTGCCAACAAAGGAGATAGAACAAAGGATTGAGATGAACTTTTGTTATTGGCCAAATACTTATTTTCCACCATAATTTGCAAATAAATTCTTTAAAAATCAGACAATGTGATTCTCTGGATTAGTTTTCTCATTTTGTCTCTCATAGTTGAGGTCTACCTATGATGACAATTACAGGCCGGCCTCATCTTTATAAGTGGGAGAACTTGTACAATTGGTCGCTGACTAAATACTTTTTTTCCCCACTGTATATGTATGGAGCAATATATATATATATATATATATATATATATATATATATATATATATACACACACACACGCACACACACACACACACTATACCATATTGCAGGGGCCACCTGTCAGATCCCAATCACTTATTTATGGCCTGTACTAAGGAGGAGTCTGACATGGGCTGAGGCATTGACTTGTATGGTAAGTCCCATCAGTAGGGGGCGCTGGAGCAGATAATTGGAAAACCCCAAACCCAGGGAACATCGATTGACCTATAAGATGTCCCGCACCAGCTGACAGGCTCTTCTCTAAGGGTCTTGTAAGATTTCTCACTTGGGGGGTCTTTACTCTGGAACCTTTTCTAGATGAGCAGCCAGCTTTATTATAATGTGAAGAATAAGTGAGATAAGTTTGTGCCCCTCGATGGTTCTTTGTGTTCCCCTCTGTATTTAGAGGTGGTCTTGTTATCCCCCCTGTCCTGTATTGACGGCGCCGTCTCCATCTTCTCTCTCAGGAATTCCCTGGTTCAGGTCCTTCTGATCAGTTTTGGGATTGTCGTGATGACAGTTTTGTCCTTGACGGTGGAATAACAGCAGGAGATGGCTCGCCCTGGACACGACCACCCTGCGCCGCAGCACCCGGCATGGGATACCCGCACAACCGATGTCCCTGGTGGGGGAGACCCCTGTGCACGATTTCCACCTCTGGACATGTCGCCCCTTCCTCACCTCTGATACCATCAACCTGACACCTGAAGGAGACGTTACTGAGTTTACTTAGGTTTTTGTATTTATAGGTTTGGCTTTTCCATTGCTTGTCTCATGTCTGATTTTATATATATATAATATGTTACCTATGTCTTCAGCCCCCCCTCCATATATACCTGCCTGTGCTGTTACTATATGTCACCTATGTCTTCAGCCCCCCCTCCATATATACCTGCCTGTGCTGTTACTATGTCACCTATGTCTTCAGCCCCTCCCCCATATATACCTGCCTGCGCTGTTACTATATGTCACCTATGTCTTCAGCCCCCTCCATATATACCTGCCTGTGCTGTTACTATGTCACCTATGTCTTCAGCCCCTCCCCCATATATACCTGCCTGTGCTGTTACTATATGTCACCTATGTCTTCAGCCCCTCCCCCATATATACCTGCCTGCGCTGTTACTATATGTCACCTATGTCTTCAGCCCCTCCCCCATATATACCTGCCTGTGCTGTTACTATGTCACCTATGTCTTCAGCCCCTCCCCCATATATACCTGCCTGCGCTGTTACTATATGTCACCTATGTCTTCAGCCCCTCCCCCATATATACCTGCCTGCGCTGTTACTATATGCCACCTATGTCTTCAGCCCCTCCCCCATATATACCTGCCTGCGCTGTTACTATATGTCACCTATGTCTTCAGCCCCTCCCCCATATATACCTGCCTGTGCTGTTACTATGTCACCTATGTCTTCAGCCCCTCCCCCATATATACCTGCCTGTGCTGTTACTATATGTCACCTATGTCTTCAGCCCCCCCTCCATATATACCTGCCTGTGCTGTTACTATGTGCCACCTATGTCTTCAGCCCCTCCCCCATATATACCTGCCTGTGCTGTTACTATATGTCACCTATGTCTTCAGCCCCCCCCCATATATACCTGCCTGTGCTGTTACTATATGTCACCTATGTCTTCAGCCCCCCCCCCATATATACCTGCCTGTGCTGTTACTATATGTCACCTATGTCTTCAGCCCCTCCCCCATATATACCTGCCTGTGCTGTTACTATGTCACCTATGTCTTCAGCCCCTCCCCCATATATACCTGCCTGCGCTGTTACTATGTCACCTATGTCTTAAGCCCCTCCCCCATATATACCTGCCTGCGCTGTTACTATGTCACCTATGTCTTCAGCCCCTCCCCCATATATACCTGCCTGCGCTGTTACCATATGTCACCTATGTCTTCCCCCCTCCATATATACCTGCCTGTGCTGTTACTATATGCCACCTATGTCTTCAGCCCCTCCCCCATATATACCTGCCTGCGCTGTTACTATATGTCACCTATGTCTTCAGCCCCTCCCCCATATATACCTGCCTACGCTGTTACTATATGTCACCTATGTCTTCAGCCCCTCCTCCATATATACCTGCCTGCGCTGTTACTATATGTCACCTATGTCTTCAGCCCCTCCCCCATATATACCTGCCTGCGCTGTTACTATATGTCACCTATGTCTTCAGCCCCCCTCCATATATACCTGCCTGTGCTGTTACTATATGTCACCTATGTCTTCAGCCCCTCCCCCATATATACCTGCCTACGCTGTTACTATTGTCACCTATGTCTTCAGCCCCTCCTCCATATATACCTGCCTGTGCTGTTACTATATGTCACCTATGTCTTCAGCCCCTCCCCCATATATACCTGCCTACGCTGTTACTATGTCACCTATGTCTTCAGCCCCTCCTCCATATATACCTGCCTGCGCTGTTACTATATGTCACCTATGTCTTCCCCCCCCTCCATATATACCTGCCTGCGCTGTTACTATATGTCACCTATGTCTTCAGCCCCCATATATACCTGCCTGTGCTGTTACTATATGTCACCTATGTCTTCAGCCCCTCCCCCATATATACCTGCCTGCGCTGTTACTATGTCACCTATGTCTTCAGCCCCTCCTTCATATATACCTGCCTGCGCTGTTACCATGTCACCTATGTCTTCAGTATAGCCTGATTCCCCCCCCTCCATATATACCTGCCGGTGCTGTTACTATATGTCACCTATGTCTTCAGCCCCTCCCCCATATATACCTGCCTACGCTGTTACTATGTCACCTATGTCTTCAGCCCCTCCCCCATATATACCTGCCTGTGCTGTTACCATATGTCACCTATGTCTTCAGCCCCTCCCCCATATATACCTGCCTGCGCTGTTACTATATGTCACCTATGTCTTCCCCCCCATCCATATATACCTGCCTACGCTGTTACTATGTCACCTATGTCTTAAGCCCCCCCCCCCATATATACCTGCCTGCGCTGTTACCATATGTCACCTATGTCTTAGCCCCTCCCCCATATATACCTGCCTGCGCTGTTACCATATGTCACCTATGTCTTCCCCCCTCCATATATACCTGCCTGCGCTGTGTCCCTACGTGTCCGCCCTTGTGCAGATTGTTAGGTTTTCTATATTTGTGTAGACGTCCTTTGTACTTCTGCCAGGTCTGCAGGTACCCTAAGGAGTGCGGGTTATATCTGTCCCGTTTTATGCCGTTCTGTAGATTCCGTGTCCAGACCTGACGCACAAGGCTGAAGCTTCGTTTGTTACAATGTTATTTGTGGACTCTTCAGAACCACTTTAGAAAGCAATAAGAGGGGGGTCTTATATCTGTGTTGTCAGAGACCCCTCCCCACCCCCTTACACTACCAGCAGGGGCCAGGGCGGCCGCCATGTAACTCCAGCGAATCTGCGCCTTCTGTCCTTCCGGCAGTTTTAGGGCCACCATTTGGTGCTGATAATTATTTTCACTGTCTGTGTTGTGGTCGCAGCTGACACAAAGCTCCAGATCTACAGCGCTGTCAGCATGTTGGACTTCCTGCACTCACCACTAGGGGGCGCTTTCTCCATGCAGTCTAAGCAGCGCCCTCTAGTGGCCCGGTTTGGTTGTAGAAGTGAGTGAGGACCTTGGGCTTGTTACACAACATGAGCGCCCGGTCCCTGTGCTCATTTATTTGGGGTCCGTCTCATTGTGGGGAATCGATCACGTCCGACCTCTGACCCTACAGGGCGGAGCCAGAGGCTGATGCCAATTGTCCCATGTCAGGGGTAGAAATCAGTATAAACCCCGGATCATCTTGTCATTTCTCTGTCCAGGCCCTCCTTGAAGTTGCTGAGTGAATCCCCCATGGCCACGTCCTGCTGCGGCCCGGCCCTATAGTGGCCCGGCCCTATAGTGCAGCTTTAGACTCAGACTAAAGGATTGACGTGGCTTTGTTTTTGCTCTTCACACTCCCGCGTGTCTGTGCTGGGCTCTGTAGTTCCCCTGACATGTTTGTTTTGGTAAATAGGACTTTGTATTGTATGTCCCTCTGTTGTACTTCCTGGACATTCATTAATACATTAACAAGTGATTGTTAAGGCAAATGGTAACGCCAGTTGTTAATTTATTCATATATTTCCAGGAGCAATAACAGGAGTTTTACTAGAAGCTGCCGTGTCAGTGACGTCCTCATTACAATGCCATATCGTAATGGCTGTCATAGGTCAATGTGGGAGGAGTTATAGAAGCGGGCGCCCTGGCACCCCGGGCACACCTGTGTGTATATATAGATTTTTTTACAGACTCGTCTTCTTTCTCAAACCTCTTTATGGACCATTTATGGAGATTTCAGGAGATTCTTTTGCATGTTCTAAAAATTAATAATAAAAAAAGTTTTCTATTTATTCATGATAGATATAAAATAATAATAATAATATTCCTGTAATTCACTCCGTCTCCTTATTGGGGAAAGGGCCTGTGGGGGGCAAAGTATTCATGGAGCCCCTGCTTCTCTCTTTCTGACAACCAGCACCGCCACCGGGGTGCCCCCAACAAACAACACGGCCACCGGGGTGCCCCCCAATAAATAACACCGCCACCGGCGTGCCACCAACAAACAACACCGCCACCGGGGTGCCCCCAACAAACAACACGGCCACCGGGGTGCCCCCAACAAACAACACGGCCACCGGGGTGCCCCCAACAAACAACACGGCCACCGGGGTGCCCCCAATAAACAACACGGCCACCGGGGTGCCCCCAATAAACAACACGGCCACCGGGGTGCCCCCAATAAACAACACGGCCACCGGGGTGCCCCCAACAAACAACACGGCCACCGGGGTGCCCCCAATAAACAACACCGCCACCGGCGTGCCACCAACAAACAACACCGCCACCGGGGTGCCCCCAACAAACAACACGGCCACCGGGGTGCCCCCAATAAATAACACCGCCACCGGGGTGCCCCCAACAAACAACACGGCCACCGGGGTGCCCCCAACAAACAACACGGCCACCGGGGTGCCCCCAATAAATAACACGGCCACCGGGGTGTCCCCATCAAAAAACACCACCAACGGGGTGTCCCCAACAAATAACACTACCACCAGAGTGCCGACCATGAATGACGCTGCCACCGGGGTACCCCTAATAAATAACACTGCCACCGGGGTGCCCCCATCAAACAACACGGCCACCGGGGTGCCCCCAACAAACAACACGGCCACCGGGGTGCCCCCCAACAAACAACACGGCCACCGGGGTGTCCCCAACAAATAACACGGCCACCGGGGTGCCCCCAACAAACAACACGGCCACCGGGGTGCCCCCAATAAATAACACCGCCACCGGGGGTGCCCCCAACAAACAACACGGCCACCGGGGTGTCCCCAACAAACAACACGGCCACCGGGGTGCCCCCCAACAAACAACACGGCCACCGGGGTGCCCCCACTAAATAACACGGCCACCGGGGTGTCCCCATCAAAAACCCCCCCCCCCCGGGCCCCCCCCCCAAAAAACACCACCAACGGGGTGTCCCCAACAAATAACACTACCACCAGAGTGCCGACCATGAATGACGCTGCCACCGGGGTACCCCTAATAAATAACACTGCCACCGGGGTGCCCCCATCAAACAACACGGCCACCGGGGTGCCCCCAACAAACAACACGGCCACCGGGGTGCCCCCATCAAACAACACGGCCACCGGGGTGCCCCCAACAAACAACACGGCCACGGGGGGCCCCCCATAAATAACACCGCCACCGGGGTGCCCCCAACAAACAACACGGACACCGGGGTGTCCCCAACAAACAACACGGCCACCGGGGTGCCCCCAATAAATAACACGGCCACCGGGGTGTCCCCATCAAAAAACACCGCCACCGGGGTGCCCCCATCAAAAAACACCACCAACGGGGTGTCCCCAACAAATAACACTACCACCAGAGTGCCGACCATGAATGACGCTGCCACCGGGGTACCCCTAATAAATAACACTGCCACCGGGGTGCCCCCATCAAACAACACGGCCACCGGGTGTCCCCCAACAAACAACACGGCCACCGGGGTGCCCCCAACAAACAACACGGCCACCGGGGTGTCCCCAACAAATAACACGGCCACCGGGGTGCCCCCAACAAACAACACGGCCACCGGGGTGCCCCCAATAAATAACACCGCCACCGGGGTGCCCCCAACAAACAACACGGCCACCGGGGTGTCCCCAACAAACAACACGGCCACCGGGGTGCCCCCAATAAATAACACGGCCACCGGGGGTGTCCCCATCAAAAAACACCGCCACCGGGGGTGCCCCCATCAAAAAACACCACCAACGGGGTGTCCCCAACAAATAACACTACCACCAGAGTGCCGACCATGAATGACACTGCCACCGGGGTACCCCTAATAAATAACACTGCCACCGGGGTGCCCCCATCAAACAACACGGCCACCGGGGTGCCCCCATCAAACAACACGGCCACCGGGGTGCCCCCAACAAACAACACGGCCACCGGGGTGCCCCCAACAAATAACACGGCCACCGGGGTGCCCCCAACAAACAACACGGCCACCGGGGTGCCCCCATAATAACACCGCCACCGGGGTGCCCCCAACAAATAACACGGCCACCGGGGTGCCCCCAACAAACAACACGGCCACCGGGGTGCCCCCAACAAACAACACGGCCACCGGGGTGCCCCCAATAAATAACACCGCCACCGGGGTGACCCCATCAAAAAACACCACCAACGGGGTGTCCCCAACAAATACTGCCACTAGGGTGCCGACCATGAATGACGCTGCCACCGGGGTGCCCCAATAAATAACACTGCCACCAGAGTGCCGACCATGAATGACGCTGCCACCGGGGTACCCCTAATAAATAACACTGCCACCGGGGTGCCCCAATAAATGACGCCTCCTTCTCCCTACTCTTAGATTTGTAGGTTCTTCCTCCAACATTGTTTTTATTAAAAATAGGCAAAAAACAAAGTCATTTCTGCTTTCCTCGCGGTTTCCCTGCCGCTCCCGCTTTGACCCAGCCATGATACCCCATTGGTCTCCTGGACACCCAAGAAATACCACCCAGCAGATGTGTGCAAGAGGCCTTAAAGGGATTGTCCAGACCTAACAAAAAAAGCAGGCAATGGTGGAAAATGCCATAAAATAATGAAGCAGTGTCACATGACTATTAGATCCGGCCCTTTAATTAAGGCTGCCAGCTAGCTGAATGTATTACCCTGACAGGAGGTCCAGTAGGAGGATCACTTCCTGGAGCATAGGTGTGAATGACACTAGCAGCAGCTCCTACAATCTGCACACTTATACCCCTGCCCCCACTGGCTCATTAACCCCGCGCAGTCCTCAGCTCTGCTTCGGTCTGTGGAATTTCTCACCGACACTTAAAAGGTGTAAATGAATCAAATCTTACAAGGAAGCGAGAAAAGTGCGAAACCCTCAGCAGCGAATGAAACCGCATCACAGACCGTCCTAGCCCAAGCAAAACTGGGGAACATACCAAAAACATCCAAGACAAGAGGCGAACATAACGAGGTTACATATTGATGACCTGTCAGTGTCTGATCTGCGGCGGCCCAACACCCCGGAACCCCACAGATTAGCTGCTGGCAGTGGCACGCAGGTGAGCGACGCTTCCGCCTCACATCCCAGTGACATCACGTTCATCCATCACAATTGTGAACTGCAATACCAAGCACAAATCCATCCGGTGGGGCCCCTTGTGGAGCCTGCTCCCTTCCAGATGGGCCCCTTGTGGAGCCTGCGCCCCTCCGGATGGGCCCCTGAGGCTCTTATCTGCGCCCCTTCGGATGGGCCCCTTGTGGAGCCTGTGCCCCTCTGGATGGGCCCCTTGTGGAGCCTGCGCCCCTCCAGATGGGCCCCTGGGGCTCTTATTTGCGCCCCTCCGGATGGGCCCCTTGTGGATCCTGCGCCCCTCCAGAGGGGCCCCTGGGGCTCTTATCTGCCCCTCTACATTTCAGCTCTGGACTTTGGGTAACTTTTCCCCTTACACCTTGTGTAATTGGGAGTTGATGGGATCGATGGCGTTAATCGTTAACCCCTTCAGTGTCCCTATTAGAGATCTCATCACAATGATTGATTTTCCAATCCTCTGCTGGCGAAACACACCAGACTCACAAATCTCCAAATCTCACTACAGCAGGTAAAATCTGGCTACACGCATGTCTGAAATATTTATGTGAACCCCTGCTCCTGGGTATTATATTATGTTCTCCTATATAAGGCCTCGTAGACATTCCCGCCCTCGAACCCCTTCAGTGTCATGTGATTCATTCGATAAACTCCTTTGTCTGACACACAGCTCCAAAGCCCCTACGACCCTCAGACATACTCTTGGGAGCCACCACTAGTGAGATTTTATTGATTTGTTGCTTCGCTGTAGACCGTCCCTTCTGTGCTCTGTGAGATTAATCCGATAATATAACCAGCAGAAAGGGGGAATTACTGGATTAAACCCACAGAGCACACAATATAACCAGCAAAAAGGAATTACCAGATTAATCCCGCAGAGCACACAATATAACCAGCAGAAAGGGGGAATTACCGGATTAATCCCACCGAGCACACAATATAACCAGCAAAAAGGGGGAATTACCGGATTAATCCCGCAGAGCACACAATATAACCAGCAAAAAGGGAGAATTACCGGATTAATCCCACAGAGCACACAATATAACCAGCAAAAAGGGGAATTATTGGATTAATCCCAGAGAGCACACAATATAACCAGCAGAAAGGGGGAATTACCGGATTAATCCCACCGAGCACACAATATAACCAGCAAAAAGGGGGACTTACCGGATTAATCCCGCAGAGCACACAATATAACCAGCAAAAAGGGGAATTATTGGATTAATCCCACAGAGCACACAATATAACCAGCAAAAAGGAATTACCGGATTAATCCCGCAGAGCACACAATATAACCAGCAAAAAGGGGAATTACCGGATTAATCCCACCGAGCACACAATATAACCAGCAGAAAGGGGGAATTACCGGATTAATCCCACCGAGCACACAATATAACCAGCAAAAAGGGGGAATTACCAGATTAATCCCGCAGAGCACACAATATAACCAGCACAAAGGGGGAATTACGGGATTAATCCCACAGAGCACACAATATAACCAGCAAAAATGGGGAATTATCACGTTAATCCCACAGAGCACACAATATAACCAGCAAAAAGGGAGAATTATCGGATTAATCCCACAGAGCACACAATATAACCAGCAAAAAGGGGAATTACCAGATTATTCCCACAAAGCAGACAATATAACCAGCAAAAAGGGAGAATTACCAGATTAATCCCACAGAGCACACAATATAACCAGCAGAAAGGGGGAATTACCGGATTAATCCCACCGAGCACACAATATAACCAGCAAAAAGGGGGAATTACCGGATTAATCCCGCAGAGCACACAATATAACCAGCAGAAAGGGGGAATTACCGGATTAATCCCACAGAGCACACAATATAACCAGCAAAAAGGGGAATTATTGGATTAATCCCAGAGAGCACACAATATAACCAGCAGAAAGGGGGAATTACCGGATTAATCCCACAGAGCACACAATATAACCAGCAAAAAGGAATTACCAGATTAATCCCGCAGAGCACACAATATAACCAGCAGAAAGGGGGAATTACCGGATTAATCCCACCGAGCACACAATATAACCAGCAGAAAGGGGGAATTACCGGATTAATCCCACCGAGAACACAATATAACCAGCAAAAAGGGGGAATTACCGGATTAATCCCGCAGAGCACACAATATAACCAGCACAAAGGGGAATTACCGGATTAATCCCACAGAGCACACAATATAACCAGCAAAAAGGAATTACCAGATTAATCCCGCAGAGCACACAATATAACCAGCAGAAAGGGGGAATTACCGGATTAATCCCACCGAGCACACAATATAACCAGCAGAAAGGGGGAATTACCGGATTAATCCCACCGAGCACACAATATAACCAGCAAAAAGGGGGAATTACCGGATTAATCCCACAGAGCACACAATATAACCAGCAAAAATGGGGAATTATCACGTTAATCCCACAGAGCACACAATATAACCAGCAAAAAGGGAGAATTATCAGATTAATCCCGCTGAGCACACAATATAACCAGCAAAAAGGGGAATTACCAGATTAATCCCACAAAGCACACAATATAACCATCAGAAAGGGGGAATTACTGGATTAATCCCACAGAGCACACAATATAACCAGCAAAAAGGGGGAATTACCGGATTAATCCCGCAGAGCACACAATATAACCAGCAGAAAGGGGGAATTACCGGATTAATCCCACAGAGCACACAATATAACCAGCAAAAAGGGGAATTATTGGATTAATCCCAGAGAGCACACAATATAACCAGCAGAAAGGGGGAATTACCGGATTAATCCCACAGAGCACACAATATAACCAGCAAAAAGGAATTACCAGATTAATCCCGCAGAGCACACAATATAACCAGCAGAAAGGGGGAATTACCGGATTAATCCCACCGAGCACACAATATAACCAGCAGAAAGGGGGAATTACCGGATTAATCCCACCGAGAACACAATATAACCAGCAAAAAGGGGGAATTACCGGATTAATCCCGCAGAGCACACAATATAACCAGCACAAAGGGGAATTACCGGATTAATCCCACAGAGCACACAATATAACCAGCAAAAAGGAATTACCAGATTAATCCCGCAGAGCACACAATATAACCAGCAGAAAGGGGGAATTACCGGATTAATCCCACCGAGCACACAATATAACCAGCAGAAAGGGGGAATTACCGGATTAATCCCACCGAGCACACAATATAACCAGCAAAAAGGGGGAATTACCGGATTAATCCCACAGAGCACACAATATAACCAGCAAAAATGGGGAATTATCACGTTAATCCCACAGAGCACACAATATAACCAGCAAAAAAGGGAGAATTATCAGATTAATCCCGCTGAGCACACAATATAACCAGCAAAAAGGGGAATTACCAGATTAATCCCACAAAGCACACAATATAACCATCAGAAAGGGGGAATTACTGGATTAATCCCACAGAGCACACAATATAACCAGCAAAAAGGGGAAATTACCGGATTAATCCCACAGAGCACACAATATAACCAGCAGAAAGGGGGAATTATCAGGTTAATCCCACAGAGCACACAATATAACCAGCAAAAAGGGAGAATTATCGGATTAATCCCAGAGAGCACACAATATTACCAGCACCCAGCATGTCCGTGTAGTCAGGACTAGGAAGGGGGCACCCAGCATGTCCGTGTAGTCAGGACTAGGACGGGGGGCACCCAGCATGTCCGTGTAGTCAGGAGTAGGACGGGGGCACCCAGCATGTCCGTGTATTCAGGACTAGGACGGGAGCACCCAGCATGTCCGTGTAGTCAGGACTAGGACGGGGGGCACCCAGCATGTCTGTGTAGTCAGGACTAGGACGGGGGCACCCAGCATGTCCGTGTAGTCAGGACTAGGACGGGGGCACCCAGCATGTCCGTGTAGTCAGGACTAGGACGGGAGCACCCAGCATGTCCGTATAGTCAGGACTAGGCCGGGGGTACCCAGCATGTCTGTGTAGTCAGGAGTAGGACGGGGGCACCCAGCATGTCTGTGTAGTCAGGACTAGGACGGGGGTACCCAGCATGTCCGTGTAGTCAGGACTAGGACGGGGGTACCCAGCATGTCCGTGTAGTCAGGACTAGGCCGGGGGTACCCAGCATGTCTGTGTAGTCAGGAGTAGGACGGGGGCACCCAGCATGTCTGTGTAGTCAGGACTAGGACGGGGGTACCCAGCATGTCCGTGTAGTCAGGACTAGGACGGGGGTACCCAGCATGTCCGTGTAGTCAGGACTAGGCCGGGGGGTACCCAGCATGTCTGTGTAGTCAGGAGTAGGACGGGGGCACCCAGCATGTCTGTGTAGGCAGGACTAGGCCGGGGGTACCCAGCATGTCTGTGTAGTCAGGAGTAGGACGGGGGCACCCAGCATGTCCGTGTAGTCAGGACTAGGACGGGGGCACCCAGCATGTCTGTGTAGTCAGGACTAGGACGGGGGCACCCAGCATGTCTGTGTAGTCAGGACTAGGACGGGGGCACCCAGCATGTCCGTGTAGTCAGGACTAGGACGGGAGCACCCAGCATGTCCGTGTAGTCAGGACTAGGACGGGAGCACCCAGCATGTCCGTGTAGTCAGGACTAGGACGGTGGCACCCAGCATGTCCGTGTAGTCAGGACTAGGACGGGGGCACCCAGCATGTCCGTGTAGTCAGGACTAGGACGGGGGCACCCAGCATGTCCGTGTAGTCAGGAGTAGGACGGGGGGCACCCAGCATGTCCGTGTAGTCAGGACTAGGACGGGAGCACCCAGCATGTCCGTGTAGTCAGGACTAGGACGGGGGCACCCAGCATGTCCGTGTAGTCAGGACTAGGACGGGGGCACCCAGCATGTCTGTGTAGTCAGGACTAGGACGGGGGCACCCAGCATGTCCGTGTAGTCAGGACTAGGACGGGGGCACCCAGCATGTCCGTGTAGTCAGGACTAGGATGGGAGCACCCAGCATGTCCGTATAGTCAGGACTAGGCCGGGGGTACCCAGCATGTCTGTGTAGTCAGGAGTAGGACGGGGGCACCCAGCATGTCCGTGTAGTCAGGACTAGGACGGGGGGCACCCAGCATGTCCGTGTAGTCAGGACTAGGACGGGGGCACCCAGCATGTCCGTATAGTCAGGACTAGGACGGGAGCACCCAGCATGTCCGTGTAGTCAGGACTAGGACGGGGGCACCCAGCATGTCTGTGTAGTCAGGACTAGGACGGGGGCACCCAGCATGTCTGTGTAGTCAGGACTAGGACGGGGGCACCCAGCATGTCCGTGTAGTCAGGACTAGGACGGGGGGCACCCAGCATGTCCGTGTAGTCAGGACTAGGACGGGGGCACCCAGCATGTCCGTGTAGTCAGGACTAGGACGGGGGCACCCAGCATGTCCGTGTAGTCAGGACTAGGACGGGGGCACCCAGCATGTCCGTGTAGTCAGGACTAGGACGGGGGCACCCAGCATGTCTGTGTAGTCAGGACTAGGACGGGGGCACCCAGCATGTCCGTGTAGTCAGGACTAGGACGGGAGCACCCAGCATGTCCGTATAGTCAGGACTAGGCCGGGGGTACCCAGCATGTCTGTGTAGTCAGGAGTAGGACGGGGGCACCCAGCATGTCCGTGTAGTCAGGACTAGGACGGGGGGCACCCAGCATGTCTGTGTAGTCAGGACTAGGACGGGGGCACCCAGCATGTCTGTGTAGTCAGGACTAGGACGGGGGCACCCAGCATGTCCGTGTAGTCAGGACTAGGACGGGGGCACCCAGCATGTCCGTGTAGTCAGGACTAGGACGGGGGCACCCAGCATGTCCGTGTAGTCAGAACTAGGACGGGGGCACCCAGCATGTCTGTGTAGTCAGGACTAGGACGGGAGCACCCAGCATGTCTGTGTAGTCAGGACTAGGACGGGGGCACCCAGCATGTCCGTGTAGTCAGGACTAGGACGGGGGCACCCAGCATGTCCGTGTAGTCAGGACTAGGACGGGGGCACCCAGCATGTCCGTGTAGTCAGGACTAGGACGGGGGCACCCAGCATGTCCGTGTAGTCAGGACTAGGACGGGGGCACCCAGCATGTCTGTGTAGTCAGGACTAGGACGGGGGCACCCAGCATGTCCGTGTAGTCAGGACTAGGACGGGAGCACCTAGCATGTCCGTGTAGTCAGGACTAGGCCGGGGGTACCCAGCATGTCTGTGTAGTCAGGGCTAGGACGGGGGCACCCAGCATGTCTGTGTAGTCAGGACTAGGACGGGGGTACCCAGCATGTCCGTGTAGTCAGGACTAGGACGGGGGTACCCAGCATGTCCGTGTAGTCAGGACTAGGCCGGGGGTACCCAGCATGTCTGTGTAGTCAGGAGTAGGACGGGGGGCACCCAGCATGTCTGTGTAGTCAGGACTAGGCCGGGGGTACCCAGCATGTCTGTTTAGTCAGGAGTAGGACGGGGGCACCTAGCATGTCCGTGTAGTCAGGACTAGGACGGGGGCACCCAGCATGTCTGTGTAGTCAGGACTAGGACGGGGGCACCCAGCATGTCTGTGTAGTCAGGACTAGGACGGGGGCACCCAGCATGTCCGTGTAGTCAGGACTAGGACGGGAGCACCCAGCATGTCCGTGTAGTCAGGACTAGGACGGGAGCACCCAGCATGTCCGTGTAGTCAGGACTAGGACGGTGGCACCCAGCATGTCCGTGTAGTCAGGACTAGGACGGGGGCAGCCAGCATGTCCGTGTAGTCAGGACTAGGACGGGGGCACCCAGCATGTCCGTGTAGTCAGGAGTAGGACGGGGGCACCCAGCATGTCCGTGTAGTCAGGACTAGGACGGGAGCACCCAGCATGTCCGTGTAGTCAGGACTAGGACGGGGGCACCCAGCATGTCCGTGTAATCAGGACTAGGACGGGGGCACCCAGCATGTCCGTGTAGTCAGGACTAGGACGGGGGCACCCAGCATGTCCGTGTAGTCAGGACTAGGACGGGGGCACCCAGCATGTCCATGTAGTCAGGACTAGGATGGGAGCACCCAGCATGTCCGTATAGTCAGGACTAGGCCGGGGGTACCCAGCATGTCTGTGTAGTCAGGAGTAGGACGGGGGCACCCAGCATGTCCGTGTAGTCAGGACTAGGACGGGGGCACCCAGCATGTCCGTGTAGTCAGGACTAGGACGGGGGCACCCAGCATGTCCGTATAGTCAGGACTAGGACGGGAGCACCCAGCATGTCCGTGTAGTCAGGACTAGGACGGGGGCACCCAGCATGTCTGTGTAGTCAGGACTAGGACGGGGGGCACCCAGCATGTCCGTGTAGTCAGGACTAGGACGGGGGCACCCAGCATGTCCGTGTAGTCAGGACTAGGGACGGGGGCACCCAGCATGTCCGTGTAGTCAGGACTAGGACGGGGGGCACCCAGCATGTCCGTGTAGTCAGGACTAGGACGGGGGCACCCAGCATGTCCGTGTAGTCAGGACTAGGACGGGGGCACCCAGCATGTCCGTGTAGTCAGGACTAGGACGGGAGCACCCAGCATGTCCGTATAGTCAGGACTAGGCCGGGGGTACCCAGCATGTCTGTGTAGTCAGGAGTAGGACGGGGGCACCCAGCATGTCCGTGTAGTCAGGACTAGGACGGGGGCACCCAGCATGTCTGTGTAGTCAGGACTAGGACGGGGGCACCCAGCATGTCTGTGTAGTCAGGACTAGGACGGGGGCACCCAGCATGTCCGTGTAGTCAGGACTAGGACGGGGGCACCCAGCATGTCCGTGTAGTCAGGACTAGGACGGGGGCACCCAGCATGTCCGTGTAGTCAGGACTAGGACGGGGCACCCAGCATGTCTGTGTAGTCAGGACTAGGACGGGGGCACCCAGCATGTCTGTGTAGTCAGGACTAGGACGGGGGCACCCAGCATGTCCGTGTAGTCAGGACTAGGACGGGGGCACCCAGCATGTCCGTGTAGTCAGGACTAGGACGGGGGGCACCCAGCATGTCCGTGTAGTCAGGACTAGGACGGGGGCACCCAGCATGTCCGTGTAGTCAGGACTAGGACGGGGGCACCCAGCATGTCCGTGTAGTCAGGACTAGGACGGGGGCACCCAGCATGTCCGTGTAGTCAGGACTAGGACGGGGGCACCCAGCATGTCTGTGTAGTCAGGACTAGGACGGGGGGCACCCAGCATGTCTGTGTAGTCAGGACTAGGACGGGGGCACCCAGCATGTCCGTGTAGTCAGGACTAGGACGGGGGCACCCAGCATGTCCGTGTAGTCAGGACTAGGACGGGGGCACCCAGCATGTCCGTGTAGTCAGGACTAGGACGGGGGCACCCAGCATGTCCGTGTAGTCAGGACTAGGCCGGGGGTACCCAGCATGTCCGTGTAGTCAGGACTAGGACGGGGGCACCCAGCATGTCCGTGTAGTCAGGACTAGGACGGGGGCACCCAGCATGTCCGTGTAGTCAGGGCTAGGACGGGGGCACCCAGCATGTCCGTGTAGTCAGGGCTAGGACGGGGGCACCCAGCATGTCTGTGTAGTCAGGAGTAGGCCGGGGGCACCCAGCATGTCCGTGTAGTCAGGACTAGGATGCCCTCTAAGCTGAGATATTGGAGAGTAAGGGGCCCATAACTGTTTTTACACAGGAGCCCCCCAGCTGTCTGATACATTAGGGTTATCCTGATATTAAAAAAAGAAAAAAACTGCAAAATGTAAAATAAAACTTTAATTATCTCCACAAAAAAAGAAAAAATTACTTGAACAAGCCAAATTTAAAAAATTCCCTCAAAAAAGCAAAGATGTGTCAAGTCATGAAGTGGTTAAAGGGGCTTACCAGGGTCCCTGCATTGTGCGGTGCGATTCCTAGCACGTACAACAGTGACATCTACAGGCAGAGGCAGGTATTACACACAGACTGGACTCTATATGTAATAATAGAGTTACGAAGCGACTGTCGGTGCAGCAGAGGCTGCTGTCATAGCCGGGCCCTCGGGGCCCCTCTCCAGTCTTATAAATGTCACATAGTCCATGGGCCCTACTGTAGATTGTGAATCGGAGGCCAGCTACACACTACAACAGAAGGCGCCACTTTGATCTGTGCTATAGCGCCCCCTCCCTCCTGAATACGCCACTACCTATAGGAGCCACGCCGACTCGCCACGTTTCTGCAGACCTGCCTATTTATACAGTGATATTTCCGTCACTTCATTATCACTGCATAGATTTTACCTTTCTGTCACCTCTATTTTAGTAAATACATTTATTCCATGGAAATGACAATCCTGGGGCGGCTTTTCTTAGAATTTTATTTTGTGCTATTCCTCCAATACTCCTCCTGGAAATGTATGAATAACGGGGTCCTGCCATTTCAATCATTAAATAGGTTTTCCGACCCTCCTAGGGTAATAGGTTATCAGTATGTGATCTGTGGGGTCTGACACAAATCCACAGATAATAGTAATAATACATTTTATTTCTATAGCGCCAACATATTCCGCAGCGCTGTACAAGTTGTAGGGTTCAAGTACTGACAAAAAAGATACATTACAAAGAAATAGTCAATTCACACACTGGGACTGAGGGCCCTGCTCGCAAGAGCTTACACTCTATGAGGTAGAGGAGGTGACACAAGAGCTTACAATCTATGAGGTAGAGGAGGTGACACAAGAGCTTACAATCTATGAGGTAGAGGAGGTGACACAAGAGCTTACAATCTATGAGGTAGAGGTGACACAAGAGCTTACAATCTATGAGGTAGAGGAGGTGACACAAGAGCTTACAATCTATGAGGTAGAGGAGGTGACACAAGAGCTTACAATCTATGAGGTGAGGACACAAGAGCTTACAATCTATGAGGTAGAGGAGGTGACACAAGAGCTTACAATCTATGAGGTAGAGGAGGTGACACAAGAGCTTACAATCTATGAGGTAGAGGAGGTGACACAAGAGCTTACAATCTATGAGGTAGAGGAGGTGACACAAGAGCTTACAATCTATGAGGTAGAGGTGACACAAGAGCTTACAATCTATGAGGAAGAGGAGGTGACACAAGAGCTTACAATCTATGAGGTAGAGGAGGTGACACAAGAGCTTACAATCTATGAGGTAGAGGGCGAGCTTACATCTATGGGTAGAGGTGACACAAGAGCTTACAATCTATGAGGTAGAGGAGGTGACACAAGAGCTTACAATCTATGAGGTAGAGGGGGTGAAACAAGAGCTTACAATCTATGAGGTAAAGAGGGGTGACACAAGAGCTTACAATCTATGAGGTAGAGGAGGTGACACAAGAGCTTACAATCTATGAGGTAGAGGGGGGGGGGGCTTGAGGTGGAGGGACACAAGAGCTTACAATCTATGAGGTAGAGAAGACACAAGAGCTTACAATATGAGGGAGAAGACCAAGACATCTATGAGGTAGAGGAGGTGACACAAGAGCTTACAATCTATGAGGTAGAGAAGACACAAGAGCTTACAATCTATGAGGTAGAGGAGGTGACACAAGAGCTTACAATCTATGAGGTAGAGGAGGTGACACAAGAGCTTACAATCTATGAGGTAGAGGTGACACAAGAGCTTACAATCTATGAGGTAGAGGTGACACAAGAGCTTACAATCTATGAGGTAGAGGTGAGAGGTTTGAGGTAGAGGGGTGACACAAGAGCTTACAATCTATGAGGTAGAGGAGGTGACACAAGAGCTTACAATCTATGAGGTAGAGGAGGTGACACAAGAGCTTACAATCTATGAGGTAGAGGTGACACAAGAGCTTACAATCTATGAGGTAGAGGTGACACAAGAGCTTACAATCTATGAGGTAGAGGAGGTGACACAAGAGCTTACAATCTATGAGGTAGAGGTGACACAAGAGCTTACAATCTATGAGGTAGAGGTGACACAAGAGCTTACACTCTATGAGGTAGAGGGGGTGACACAAGAGCTTACAATCTATGAGGTAGAGGTGACACAAGAGCTTACAATCTATGAGGTAGAGGGGGTGACACAAGAGCTTACAATCTATGAGGTAGAGGGGGTGACACAAGAGCTTACAATCTATGAGGTAGAGGTGACACAAGAGCTTACAATCTATGAGGTAGAGGAGGTGACACAAGAGCTTACAATCTATGAGGTAGAGGAGGTGACACAAGAGCTTACAATCTATGAGGTAGAGGTGACACAAGAGCTTACAATCTATGAGGTAGAGGAGGTGACACAAGAGCTTACACTCTATGAGGTAGAGGGGGTGACACAAGAGCTTACAATCTATGAGGTAGAGGTGACACAAGAGCTTACAATCTATGAGGTAGAGGAGACACAAGAGCTTACAATCTATGAGGTAGAGGAGGTGACACAAGAGCCTACAATCTATGAGGTAGAGGAGGTGACACAAGAGCTTACAATCTGTGAGGTAGAGGAGGTGACACAAGAGCTTACAATCTATGAGGTAGAGGAGGTGACACAAGAGCTTACAATCTATGAGGTAGAGGAGGTGACACAAGAGCTTACAATCTATGAGGTAGGAGGTGACACAAGAGCTTACAATCTATGAGGTAGAGGTGACACAAGAGCTTACAATCTATGAGGTAGAGGTGACACAAGAGCTTACAATCTATGAGGTAGAGGGGGTGACACAAGAGCTTACAATCTATGAGGTAGAGGTGACACAAGAGCTTACAATCTACGAGGTAGAGGTGACACAAGAGCTTACAGTCTATGAGGTAGAGGAGGTGACACAAGAGCTTACAATCTATGAGGTAGAGGTGACACAAGAGCTTACAATCTATGAGGTAGAGGTGACACAAGAGCTTACAATCTATGAGGTAGAGGTGACACAAGAGCTTACAATCTATGAGGTAGAGGTGACACAAGAGCTTACAATCTATGAGGTAGAAGTGACACAAGAGCTTACAATCTATGAGGTAGAGGTGACACAAGAGCTTACAATCTATGAGGTAGAGGTGACACAAGAGCTTACAATCTGTGAGGTAGAGGTGACACAAGAGCTTACAATCTATGAGGTAGAGGAGGTGACACAAGAGCTTACAATCTATGAGGTAGAGGTGACACAAGAGCTTACAATCTATGAGATAGAGGTGACACAAGAGCTTACAATCTATGAGGTAGAGGGCGTGACACGAGCTTACAATCTATGAGGTAGAGGAGGTGACACAAGAGCTTACAATCTATGAGGTAGAGGTGACACAAGAGCTTACAATCTGTGAGGTAGAGGAAGTGACACAAGAGCTTACAATCTATGAGGTAGAGGAGGTGACACAAGAGCTTACAATCTATGAGGTAGAGGTGACACAAGAGCTTACAATCTATGAGGTAGAGGAGGTGACACAAGAGCTTACAATCTATGAGGTAGAGGTGACACAAGAGCTTACAATCTATGAAGTAGAGGTGACACGAGCTTACAATCTATGAGGTAGAGGAGGTGACACAAGAGCTTACAATCTATGAGGTAGAGGTGACACAAGAGCTTACAATCTATGAGATAGAGGTGACACAAGAGCTTACAATCTATGAGGTAGAGGTGACACAAGAGCTTACAATCTATGAGGTAGAGGACGTGACACAAGAGCTTACAATCTATGAGGTAGAGGTGACACAAGAGCTTACAATCTATGAGGTAGAGGTGACACAAGAGCTTACAATCTATGAGGTAGAGGAGGTGACACAAGAGCTTACAATCTATGAGGTAGAGGTGACACGAGCTTACAATCTATGAGGTAGAGGTGACACAAGAGCTTACAATCTATGAGGTAGAGGAGGTGACACAAGAGCTTACAATCTATGAGGTAGAGGTGACACAAGAGCTTACAATCTATGAGGTAGAGGAGGTGACACAAGAGCTTACAATCTATGAGGTAGAGGTGACACAAGAGCTTACAATCTATGAGGTAGAGGAGGTGACACAAGAGCTTACAATCTATGAGGTAGAGGAGGTGACACAAGAGCTTACAATCTATGAGGTAGAGGTGACACAAGAGCTTACAATCTATGAGGTAGAGGTGACACAAGAGCTTACAATATGAGGTAGAGGAGGTGACACAAGAGCTTACAATCTATGAGGTAGAGGTGACACAAGAGCTTACAGGGATCTATGAGGTAGAGGAGGTGACACAAGAGCTTACAATCTATGAGGTAGAGGTGACACAAGAGCTTACAATCTATGAGGTAGAGGAGGTGACACAAGAGCTTACAATCTATGAGGTAGAGGAGGTGACACAAGAGCTTACAATCTATGAGGGAGAGGAGGTGACACAAGAGCTTACAATCTATGAGGTAGAGGAGGTGACACAAGAGCTTACAATCTATGATGTAGAGGTGACACAAGAGCTTACAATCTATGAGGTAGAGGAGGTGACACAAGAGCTTACAATCTATGAGGTAGAGGAGGTGACACAAGAGCTTACAATCTATGAGGTAGAGGTGACACAAAAGCTTACAATCTATGAGGTAGAGGAGGTGACACAAGAGCTTACAATCTATGAGGTAGAGGTGACACAAGAGCTTACAATCTATGAGGTAGAGGTGACACAAGAGCTTACAATCTATGAGGTAGAGGTGACACGAGCTTACAATCTATGAGGTAGAGGTGACACAAGAGCTTACAATCTATGAGGTAGAGGAGGTGACACAAGAGCTTACAATCTATGAGGTAGAGGAGGTGACACAAGAGCTTACAATCTATGAGGTAGAGGTGACACAAGAGCTTACAATCTATGAGGTAGAGGTGACACAAGAGCTTACAATCTATGAGGTAGAGGTGACACAAGAGCTTACAATCTATGAGGTAGAGGTGACACAAGAGCTTACAATCTATGAGGTAGAGGTGACACAAGAGCTTACAATCTATGAGGTAGAGGGGGTGACACAAGAGCTTACAATCTATGAGGTAGAGGAGGTGACACAAGAGCTTACAGTCTATGAGGTAGAGGTGACACAAGAGCTTACACTATGAGGTAGAGGAGGTGACACAAGAGCTTACAATCTATGAGGTAGAGGAGGTGACACAAGAGCTTACAATCTATGAGGTAGAGGGGGTGACACAAGAGCTTACAATCTATGAGGTAGAGGTGACACAAGAGCTTACAATCTATGAGGTAGAGGAGGTGACACAAGAGCTTACAATCTATGAGGTAGAGGAGGTGACACAAGAGCTTACAATCTATGAGGTAGAGGTGACACAAGAGCTTACAATCTATGAGGTAGAGGGGGTGACACAAGAGCTTACAATCTATGAGGTAGAGGAGGTGACACAAGAGCTTACAATCTATGAGGTAGAGGAGGTGACACAAGAGCTTACAATCTATGAGGTAGAGGTGACACAAGAGCTTACAATCTATGAGGTGGAGGTGACACAAGAGCTTATAATCTATGAGATCTACTGCTGTGGAAAGGGCTGGAGGTGACTCTGCTCCTATTCAATAATAGTAACTGACCTGCGGTATTATTACACAAATTATTCTGCAAGTCACATAAGAAGGACGTTCCACATTATTAAGCAGCCTCAGGTTTCATCAGCATGGGGAAGAGAAAGGATCTCTCCGCTGCCAAAAAAAACCTCAACTGGTGCAATTCCTTGGACAAGGGATGAAAACTTTAGACAGTTCACGAGAACTTAAGCGCGATCCTCGTACTGTGAAGAGATTTGTGGCTGGTTCAGAGCACAGACGGGTTCCTGCAGATAACGGCAGAATGAGGAAGGTTTCTGGCCAACAAATTTATCGGATTAAGATAGCGGCGGCTAAAATACCATCACAAAGCCACAAACAGGGATGTGAAGCTGCCGGTGCGAACCTCAAGGAGCAGGATCCTCCTGAGGCTGCAGCTGTGCATAAACCTACTAAACAGGGCCCACAAGCAGAAGCGGTTGCCATGGGCCCAGACATACATGATGTTCACTGGTGAGTGCCGGGCAACCCTGGATGGTTGGGGGATGGCCACCATGTACCAACAAGGCTGCGACATCAGCAAGGAAATGGCAGAGTCATGTTGTGGGCCAGAATCATGGGGAGAGCTGGTAAGTCCCTTTAGCATCCCTGAAGGTGTGAAAATGACCTCTGCACAGTATATGGAGTTTCTGACTTTCTTCCATGGTACAAAAAGAAGAACCTTCCATAGCAAAATCATCTTCTTGCAGGACAATGCCCCATCTCATGCAGCAAAGAAGACCTCGGAGTCATTGACTGCTATGGGCATAAAAGGAGAGGAGCTCCAGGTGTGGCCACCATCCCCCCCAACCTCAACCCTAGGGAGAACCTTAGGAGTATCCTCACGCAAAAGCTCTATGAGGGTGAAGGCAGGTCACATCAGAACAGCAGCTCTGGAGGCGATTCTGACATCCTGCAAAGACATTCAAGCAGAAACTATCCAAACAATTCTCACAAGTTCAATGGATGAAGACTTGTGAAGGTGACATCACAGAAGGCTCCGATGTTATCAGGTGACATCACAGAAGGCTCCAATGTTATCAGGTGACATCACAGAAGGCTCCTCTGTTATCAGGTGACATCACAGAAGGCTCCTCTGTTATCAGGTGACATCACAGAAGGTTCCATTGTTATCAGGTGACATCACAGAAGGCTCCTCTGTTATCAGGTGACATCACAGAAGGCTCCTATATTATCAGGTGACATCACAGAAGGCTCAGATGTTATCAGGTGACATCACAGAAGGCTTTGATGTTATCAGGTGACATCACAGAGGGTTCAGATGTTATTGTGTGACATCACAGAAAGCTCTGATGTTATCAGGTGACATCACAGAAGGCTTTGATGTTATCAGGTGACATCACAGAAAGCTCTGTTGTTATCAGGTGACATCACAGAAGGCTCCAATGTTATCAGGTGACATCACAGAAGGTTCCATTGTTATCAGGTGACATCACAGAAGGCTCCTCTGTTATCAGGTGACATCACAGAAGGCTCCTATATTATCAGGTGACATCACAGAAGGCTTTGATGTTATCAGGTGACATCACAGAAGGTTCAGATGTTATTGTGTGACATCACAGAAAGCTCTGATGTTATCAGGTGACATCACAGAAGGCTTTGATGTTATCAGGTGACATCACAGAAAGCTCTGATGTTATCAGGTGACATCACAGAAGGCTCCTCTGTTATCAGGTGACATCACAGAAGGCTCCAATGTTATCAGGTGACATCACAGAAGGTTCCATTGTTATCAGGTGACATCACAGAAGGCTCCGATGTTATAAGATGACATCACAGAAGGCTCCTATGTTATCAAGTGACATCACAGAAGACTCTTTTGTTATCAGATGACATCACAGAAAGCTCCTCTGTTATCAGGTGACATCACAGAAGGCTCCGATGTTATAAGATGACATCACAGAAGGCTCCTATGTTATCAAGTGACATCACAGAAGACTCTTGTTATCAGATGACATCACAGAAGGTTCCTCTGTTATCAGGTGACATCACAGAAGGCTCAGATGTTATCAGGTGACATCACAGAAGGTTCAGATGTTATTGTGTGACATCACAGAAAGCTCTGATGTTATCAGGTGACATCACAGAAGGCTTTGATGTTATCAGGTGACATCACAGAAGGCTCCTCTGTTATCAGGTGACATCACAGAAGGCTTTGATGTTATCAGGTGACATCACAGAAGGCTCAGATGTTATCAGGTGACATCACAGAAGGCTTTGATGTTATCAGGTGACATCACAGAAGACTCTTTTGTTATCAGATGACATCACAGAAGGCTCCTCTGTTATCAGATGACATCACAGAAGGCTCCTCTGTTATCAGGTGACATCACAGAAGGCTTTGATGTTATCAGGTGACATCACAGAAGGCTCTGATGTTATCAGGTGACATCACAGAAGGCTTTGATGTTATCAGGTGACATCACAGAAGACTCTTTTGTTATCAGATGACATCACAAAAGGTTCCTCTGTTATCAGATGACATCACAGAAGACTCCTCTGTTATCAGGTGACATCACAGAAGGCTCAGATGTTATCAGTTGACATCACAGAAAGCTCCTCTGTTATCAGGTGACATCACAGAAAGCTCCTCTGTTATCAGGTGACATCACGGAAGGCTCCTCTGTTATCAGATGACATCGCAGAAGACTCTTTTGTTATCAGATGACATCACAGAAGGCTCCTCTGTTATCAGTTGACATCACAGAAGGCTCCTCTGTTATCAGGTGACATCACAGAAGGTTCCATTGTTATCAGGTGACAGCACAGAAGGCTCCTCTGTTATCAGGTGACATCACAGAAGGCTCCTCTGTTATCAGGTGACATCACAGAAGGCTCCTCTGTTATCAAGTGACATCACAGAAGACTCTTTTGTTATCAGATGACATTACAGGAGGTTCCTCTGTTATCAGGTGACATCACAGAAGTCTCATATGTTATCAGGTGACATCACACAAGGCTCAGATGTTAGGTGACATCACAGAAGGCTCAGATGTTAGTGTGTGACATCACAAAAAGCTCCTCTGTTATCAGGTGACATCACAGAAGGCTCCTCTGTTATCAGGTGACATCACAGAAGGATCCTCTGTTATCAGGTGACATCACAGAAGGTTCCTCTGTTATCAGGTGACATCACAGAAGGCTCCTCTGTTATCAGGTGACATCACAGAAGGCTCCTCTGTTATCAGGTGACATCACAGAAGGCTCCGATGTTATAAGATGACATCACAGAAGGCTCCTATGTTATCAAGTGACATCACAGAAGACTCTTTTGTTATCAGATGACATCACAGAAGGCTCCTCTGTTATCAGGTGACATCACAGAAGTCTCATATGTTATCAGGTGACATCACAGAAGGCTCCTCTGTTATCATATGACATCACAGAAAGCTCCTCTGTTATCAGGTGACATCACAGAAGGTTCCTCTGTTATCAGGTGACATCACAGAAGGCTCCTCTGTTATCAGGTGACATCACAGAAGGCTCAGATGTTATCAGGTGACATCACAGAAAGCTCCTCTGTTATCAGGTGACATCACAGAAAGCTCCTATGTTATCAGGTGACATCACAGAGGACTCCACTGTTATCAGGTGACTTCACAGAAGGCTCAGATGTTATCAGTTGACATCACAGAAGGCTCCTCTGTTATCAGGTGACATCACAGAAGGCTCCTCTGTTATCAGGTGACATCACAGAAGGCTCCTCTGTTATCAGGTGACATCACAGAAGGCTCAGATGTTATCGTGTGACATCACAGAAAGCTCCTCTGTTATCAGGTGACATCACTGAAAGATTTGATGTTATCAGGTAACTTGACCTATGAAGATGGTTCTGATGTCAGTAAATGTGACCTCTTTAATGTTGCAAATTTTACAAATGACAATTTTCAGTTCTTTATAACCTATAAAATGTTTAGAATTTCTGTTGTGTTTGGAATGGTGGAAAAAAAATGTTCTCATTGGGAAGTTTGTCCAATAAAATGTGATTTATCCTGTAAGAAGATCCGGCCATTAGACTGAGGGACATTTACATGGAGGATTCAGGAGAATCAGAACAATATTATTTGTATAATCATTTGGAACGCAATGAATACCGCACATTATACTATACATTATATCGTACATTATACCGCACATTACACCGTACATTACACCATATATTATACCGTACATTACACCGTACATTACACAGTACATTATACCACACATTACACCGTACATTATACCGCACATTATACCACACATTACACCGTACATTACACCATATATTATACCGTACATTATACCGTACATTATACCGCACATTATACCACACATTATACCGTACATTACACCATATATTATACCGTACATTACACCGTACATTACACCATACATTACACAGTACATTATACCACACATTACACCATACATTACACAGTACATTATACCACACATTACACCGTACATTATACCGCACATTACACCGTACATTACACCATATATTATACCGCACATTATACTATACATTATACCGTACATTATACCACACATTACACCGTACATTACACCATATATTATACCGTATATTATACCGCACATTATACCACACATTATACCGTACATTACACCATATATTATACCGTACATTACACCGTACATTATACCGCACATTATACTATACATTATACCGTACATTACACCATATATTATACCGTACATTACACCATATATTATACCGTACATTACACCGTACATTATACCGCACATTATACTATACATTATACCGTACATTACACCATATATTATACCGTACATTATACCGCACATTATACCGTACATTACACCACACATTATACCACACATTACACCGCATATTATACCGCACATTATACCACACATTATACCGTACATTACACCATATATTATACCGTACATTACACCGTACATTATACCGCACATTATACTATACATTATACCGTACATTACACCATATATTATACCGTACATTATACCGCACATTATACCATACATTACACCATACATTACACAGTACATTATACCACACATTACATTACACCGTACATTACACAGTACATTATACCACACATTACACCGTACATTATACCGCACATTACACCGTACATTACACCATATATTATACCGCACATTATACTATACATTATACCGTACTTTATATCATATATTATACCGTACATTATACCACACATTATACCACACATTACACCATATATTATACCGTACATTATACCGCACATTATACTGTACATTACACCATACATTATACCGTACATTACACCGTACATTACACAGTACATTATACCGCACATTACACCGTACATTACACCATATATTATACCGCACATTATACTATACATTATACCGCACATTACACAGTACATTATACCACACATTATACCACACATTACACCGCACATTATACCGCACATTATACTATACATTATACCGTACATTATACCATATATTATACCGTACATTATACCGCACATTATACCGTACATTACACCATACGTTATACCGTACATTACACCGTACATTACACAGTACATTATACCACACATTACACCGTACATTACACAGTACATTATACCACACATTACACCGTACATTATACCGCACATTACACCGTACATTACACCATATATTATACCGCACATTATACTATACATTATACTGCACATTACACAGTACATTATACCGCACATTATACCACACATTACACCGCACATTATACCGCACATTATACCACACATTATACCACACATTACACCGCACATTATACCATACATTATACCGCACATTATACCGTACCTTACACCATATATTATACTGCACATTATACCACACATTATACCATACATTATACCACACATTATACCACACATTACACCGCACATTATACCATACATTATACCGCACATTATACCACACATTACACCGCACATTATACCACACATTACACCGCACATTATACCATACATTATACCGCACATTATACCACACATTACACCGCACATTATACCACACATTACACCGCACATTATACCATACATTATACCGCACATTATACCATTCATTATACTGCACATTATACCACACATTACACCGCACATTATACCATACATTATACCACACATTATACCATACATTATACCGCACATTACACCGCACATTATACCATACATTATACCGCACATTATACCATACATTATACCGTACATTATACCGCACATTACACGGTACATTATACCGCACATTATACCACACATTACACCCTACATTACACCGTACATTATCCCGCACATTATACTGTACATTATACTGCACATTATACCGCACATTACACTGTACATTATACCACACATTACACCGTACATTATACCACACATTATGCTGCACATTATACCGTACATTATACCCTACATTATACCGCATATTACACCGTACATTATATCGTACATTGCACCATACATTATACAGCACATTATACCATACACTATACTGTATATTTTACTGTACATTACACCATACATTATATTGTACATTACACCATACACTATACCGTATATTTTACTGTACATTACACCGCACATTATACCACACATTACACCCTACATTATACCACAGATTATACTGTACATTATACCACACATTACACCATACATTATACCGCACATTATACTGTACATTACACCCTACATTATACCACACGTCATACCGTACATTATACCACACATTATACCGTACATTATACCTCACACTATACCAAATATACCGCACATTATATCATATGATATACCACACATTATACCGCACATTATACCGTACATTATATCGTACATTGCATCATACATTATACATCACATTATACCATACACTATACCGTATATTTTACTGCACATTACACCATACATTATACCGCACATTATACTGTACAATACACCATACATTATACCGCACCTTATACTGTACATTATACCATATATTATACCACACAATATACCATATAATATACTGCACATTATACCATATATTATACCACACATTACACCGTACATTATACCGTACATTGCACCATACATTATACCGCACATTATACCATACATTTTACTGTACATTACACCATACATTATACTGCTCATTATACCGTACATTACACCATACATTGTATCGCACATTATACTGTACATTGTGTACATTTTATACCATACAATACCGTACATTATACTGTGCATTACACCATACATTATACCGCACATTATACTGTGCATTACACCATACATTGTATCGCACATTATACTTTACATTATACTGTACATTGTGACGCATTTTATACCGTACAATACCGTACATTATACTGCACATTTATATCATACATTGTATTGCACATCATACCGTACATTTATACCATACATTATACTGCGCATTACACCATACATTATGCCGTACATTATACTGCACATTTATATCATACATTGTATTGCACATTATACCGTACATTTATACCATACATTATATCGTACATTATACTGCATAGGTAATATCTGTAGGAAATAGTTGATATCAGTTACTAAGGTGCAGCACTCTCTACTGAGGCTAAAAGTGTCACTACAACTCCCAGCATGCTCTGACTGTCAGCTCTGCTACGTGGCATGTCATTGTTTGTCCTGAGGAACGCTATAACCTCTTCACCATCATTTGGGGATTAACCCCTTCACAGCCGGACATAAATAATTTGTTGTTCTTTATACAGCAGTCGGTCCCCGGGGAGTCTCCTCAACTGAATGCTGCACTCCGCCTGCGCCCCTAGAGACGGATTCAGCTTGATTACCTTGTAATGAGGTCCAGGGAATCCCATATATCACATCTAAGATGTTAGGCCATGGCATAAATAAAGAGGGCGCAATTGTATCATTTATTAAACAGTAACAGTCTGGGGACTGGTAATATTATATGATGGGGTCCGGTATTTTTATATGGGGTCTGGTATTATTATATGGGGACCGGTATTATTATATGGGGTCTGGTATTATATGGGGACTAGCATTATTATATGGGGTCTGGTATTATTATATGGGGACCGGTATTGTTATATGGGGTCTGGTATTATTATATGGGGTCTGGTATTATATGGGGACCAGCATTATTATATGGGGTCTGGTATTATTATATGGGGACCGGTATTGTTATATGGGGTCTGGTATTATTATATGGGGTCTGGCATTATTATCTGGGGTCTGGTATTATTATCTGGGGACCAGCATTATTATATGGGGTCCGGTATTATTATATGGGACCAGTATTATTATATGGGGACCAGTATTATTATATGGGGTCCGGTATTATTATATGGGGACCAGTATTATTATATGGGGACCAGTATTATTATATGGGGTCCGGTATTATTATATGGGGACTGGTATTATTATCTGGGGACCAGCATTATTATATGGGGTCCGGTATTATCATCTGGGGACCAGCTTTATTATATGGGGTCCGGTAATATTATTTGGGGTCATATATTATTATATGGGAACCGGTATTATTATCTGGGGACCAGCATTATTATATGGGGTCCGGTAATATTATCTGGGGTCTGGTATTATTATCTGGGGTCCGGTAATATTATATGGGGTCCGGTAATATTATATGTGGACCAGTATTATTATCTGGGGACCAGCATTATTATATGTAGTCCAGTAATATTATTTGGGGTCCGGTAATATTATATGTGGACCAGTATTGTTATCTGGGGACCGGCATTGTTTTATGGGGTCCGGTAATATTATATGGGATCCCGTATTATTATCTGGGGTCCGGTATTATTATCTGGGGTCCGGTATTATTATCTGGGGACCGGCATTATTATATAGGGTCCGGTATTATTATCTGGGGTCCGGTATTATTATATTGGGTCCGGTATTATTATATTGGGTCCGGTATTATTATATTGGGTCCAGTATTATTATATGGGGTCTGGTATTATTATCTGGGGTCTGGTATTATTATATGGTGACCGGCATTATTATCTGGGGTCTGGTATTATTATCTGGGGACCAGTATTATTATATGGGGTCTGGTATTATTATATGGGGTCTGGCATTATTATCTGGGGTCTGGTATTATTATCTGGGGACCAGCATTATTATATGGGGTCCGGTATTATTATATGGGACCAGTATTATTATATGGGGACCAGTATTATTATATGGGGTCCGGTATTATTATATGGGGACCAGTATTATTATATGGGGACCAGTATTATTATATGGGGTCCGGTATTATTATATGGGGACTGGTATTATCTGGGGACCAGCATTATTATATGGGGTCCGGTATTATCATCTGGGGACCAGCTTTATTATATGGGGTCCGGTAATATTATTTGGGGTCATATATTATTATATGGGGACCGGTATTATTATCTGGGGACCAGCATTATTATATGGGGTCCGGTAATATTATCTGGGGTCTGGTATTATTATCTGGGGTCCGGTAATATTATATGGGGTCCGGTAATATTATATGTGGACCAGTATTATTATCTGGGGACCAGCATTATTATATGTAGTCCAGTAATATTATTTGGGGTCCGGTAATATTATATGTGGACCAGTATTGTTATCTGGGGACCGGCATTGTTTTATGGGGTCCGGTAATATTATATGGGATCCCGTATTATTATCTGGGGTCCGGTATTATTATCTGGGGTCCGGTATTATTATATGGGGTCCGGTATTATTATCTGGGGTCCGGTATTATTATATTGGGTCCGGTATTATTATATGAGGTCCGGTATTCTTATATGGGGATCGGCATTGTTTTATGGGGTCCGGAATTATTATCTGGGGTCCGGTATTATTATCTGGGGTCCTGTATTATTAGTATATGGGGTCCGGTATTATTATATGGGGTCCGGTATTATTATCTGGGGTTCGGTATTATTATATTGGGTCCGGTATTATTATATTGGGTCTGGTATTATTATCTGGGGACCGGCATTGTTTTATGGGGTCCGGTATTATTATATGGGGTCCGGTATTATTATCTGGGGTCTGGTATTATTATATGGGATCTGGTATTATTATATGGGGACTGGTATTATTATATGGGGACCAGTATTATTATATGGGGTCCGGTATTATTATCTGGGGTCCGGTATTATTATATTGGGTCCGGTATTATTATATGGGGGGCCAGTATTATTATATGTGATCCGGTATTATTATCTGGGGACCGGCATTGTTTTATGGGGTTCGGTATTATTATATTGGGTCCGGAATTATTATATGGGGTCCGGTATTATTATCTGGGGACCAGCATTATTATATGGGGTCTGGTATTATTATATGGGGACCGGTATTATTATATGGGGTCTGGTATTATTATCTGGGGACCAGCATTATTATATGGGGTCCAATATTATTATATGGGGACTGGTATTATTATATGGGGACCAGTATTATTATATGGGGTCCGGTATTATTATCTGGGGACTGGTATTATTATCTGGGGACCGGCATTATTATATAGGGTCCGGTATTATTATCTGGGGTCCGGTATTATTATATTGGGTCCGGTATTATTATATTGGGTCCGGTATTATTATATTGGGTCCGGTATTATTATATTGGGTCCAGTATTATTATATGGGGTCTGGTATTATTATCTGGGGTCTGGTATTATTATATGGTGACCGGCATTATTATCTGGGGTCTGGTATTATTATCTGGGGACCAGTATTATTATATGGGGTCCGATATTATTATATGGGGACTGGTATTATTATATGGGGACCAGTATTATTATATGGGGACCAGTATTATTATATGGGGTCCGGTATTATTATCTGGGGACTGGTATTATTATCTGGGGACCGGCATTATTATATAGGGTCCGGTATTATTATCTGGGGTCCGGTATTATTATATGGGGTCCGGTATTATTATATGGGGTCCGGTATTATTATCTGGGGTCCGGTATTATTATACGGGGTCCGGTATTATTTTCTGGGGATATTTAGCTTTGCCTTTTGACAAGGCCACTTCTACTTTTGCCATGAAATGCCATCCACAAGTTACCCTTAATTTGTAAAGTGCTGCGGAATATGTTGGTGCTATATAAATAAAGTTATTATTATTACCCTGTGAAGGGCTCCCCCTGGTGTATGTCACTGCTGACAGTAGCTGATTAACCCCTTAGATGCTGCAGTCAACAGCTAGTAAGGAGGTCTAACTAGTAAGGGGGTAGTCAAGCGCTTCCTGTGGGACCTGCCTATTGTGATATAAAGACACAGGTCTGGTGTAAAAGTTGCATGAGGTTGTGTACAAGACCATACACGTATAGGTGTACATACATACTGTGCTGAGCAAAAGTTTTAGGCAAGCAAGAAAAAACTGCTTAGGAGTAAGAATGCTTCCAGAAATCGAAGGGTTATGTTAGTTTAGGTCAATTTATTTTTGGTATGACCTCTGCCCTTAGAAGGAGGAGTCCTGGAAGTGATGGTCCGGCCCCCACAGATATAGCCCAGTCTGTCTGGGATGATATGAAGAGACAGACGGATTGGAGCAAGCAACATCCACAGAAGATCTGGGCTTAGTTCTCCAAGATGGTGGCGGGAACAACCTCCCTGCCCAGCTCTGCCAAAAACTGTCTGCAAGTACCGAGAAGGCAAAGGTCACACCGAATATTGAGGGGATTTAGATTTGTAGCAAACTATTAACCCTTCTGTTTCCTGAAGAATTCTTACTGCGCAGCGTTTCTATCCACTCTTGCCTAACACTTTTGCACAGCCTGTATTATATAAGGAGTTGCGGCCTCCTGCGCTCTCTCCCCTCCATACGCAGCTTTCTTTCTCGTCATTTGGAAGGATTTTGTAGGACGGCTCTGACCAATCATAAACTCCTAGACCTTGCTGGTCCTTTCCAAGTACTCTCCGTCACTAGGACTTATCCTGACTGCGCCCGATAAACTCCTCAAGGTCTGAGAAAAGACCAAACGTTTCTGATACTGGATGTAAAATAAACCTATAGGAGCGCGTTCATACACACTACAAAGAGAGCGCCGGAGTTTTGGGACATGGATACTGATGTTTATGATATCTGGCTCTGACCAATAGGTCATCACAGTCACATCCTGGAGGTAGGTGATCTGTAGGTGTCTGACCAGTCACATCCTGGAGGTAGGTGATCGGTAGGTGTCTCACCGGTCACATCCTGGAGGTAGGTGATCGGTAGGTGTCTCACCGGTCACATCCTGGAGGTAGGTGATCGGTAGGTGTCTCACCGGTCACATCCTGGAGGTAGGTGATCGGTAGGTGTCTGACCAGTCACATCCTGGAGGTAGGTAATCGGTAGGTGTCTCACCGGTCACATCCTGGAGGTAGGTGATCTGTAGGTGTCTCACGGTCAC
>CAMRHE010000979.1:0-294942 GCA_947044405.1 Leptodactylus fallax | reverse complement strand
GTCCCCTTGTCACTGGTCTAGGTGTAGAGATCGTCCCCCTTGTCACTGTCACTGGTCTAGTTGTAGAGATCGTCCCCCTTGTCACTGTCACTGGTCTAGGTGTAGAGGATGTCCCCTTGTCACTGTCACAGGTCTAGGTGTAGAGGACGTCCCCTTGTCACTGTCACTGGTCTAGGTGTAGAGGACGTCCCCTTGTCACTGTCACCGGTCTAGGTGTAGAGGATATCCCCTTGTCACTGTCACTGGTCTAGGTGTAGAGGACGTCCCCTTGTCACTGTCACCGGTCTAGGTGTAGAGGATGCCCCCTTGTCACTGTCACCGGTCTAGGTGTAGAGGACGTCCCCTTGTCACTGGTCTAGGTGTAGAGGACGTCTCCTTGTCACTGGTCTAGGTGTAGAGGACGTCCCCTTGTCACTGTCACCGGTCTAGGTGTAGAGGATACCCCCTTGTCACTGTCACCGGTCTAGGTGTAGAGGACGTCCCCTTGTCACTGGTCTAGGTGTAGGGGACGTCCCCTTGTCACTGGTCTAGGTGTACAGGACGTCCCCTTGTCACTGGTCTAGGTGTAGAGGACGTCCCCTTGTCACTGGTCTAGGTGTAGAGGATGTCCCCTTGTCACTGTCACCGGTCTAGGTGTAGAGGACGTCCCCTTGTCACTGGTCTAGGTGTAGGGGATGTCCCCTTGTCACTGGTCTAGGTGTAGATGACGTCCCCTTGTCACTGTCACCGGTCTAGGTGTAGAGGACGTCCCCTTGTCACTGGTCTAGGTGTAGAGGACGTCCCCTTGTCACTGGTCTAGGTGTAGAGGACGTCCCCTTGTCACTGGTCTAGGTGTAGAGGACATCCCCTTGTCACTGGTCTAGGTGTAGAGGACGTCCCCTTGTCACTGGTCTAGGTGTAGAGGACGTCCCCTTGTCACTGGTCTAAGTGTAGAGGACGTCCCCTTGTCACTGGTCTAGGTGTAGAGGACGTCCCCTTGTCACTGGTCTAGGTGTAGAGGACGTCCCCTTGTCACTGGTCTAGGTGTAGAGGACGTCCCCTTGTCACTGGTCTAGGTGTAGAGGACGTCCCCTTGTCACTGGTCTAGGTGTAGAGGACGTCCCCGTGTCACTGGTCTAGGTGTAGAGGACGTCCCCTTGTCACTGGTCTAGGTGTAGAGGACGTCCCCTTGTCACTGTCACCGGTCTAGGTGTAGAGGACGTCCCCTTGTCACTGTCACTGGTCTAGGTGTAGAGGACGTCCCCTTTTCACTGTCACCATTCTAGGTGTAGAGGATGTCCCCTTGTCACTGTCACCGGTCTAGGTGTAGAGGACGTCCCCTTGTCACTGTCACTGGCCTAGGTGTAGAGGACGTCCCCTTGTCACTGTCACTGGTCTAGGTGTAGAGGATGTCCCCCTTGTCACTGTCACTGGTCTAGGTGTAGAGGACGTCCCCTTGTCACTGTCACCGGTCTAGGTGTAGAGGACGTCCCCTTGTCACTGTCACTGGTCTAGGAATAAAAAGATCATTAGAAAGTTCTTTGTGCTGTCCCTTCATGTATTTGTACATTGTTATTAGATCTCCCTGTAGACGTCTTTTCTCTAAACTGAATAACCTCAAGTTTGTTAATCTATCGTCCTCCAATCCACCCATTCCCCTAATAATTTTGGTTGCCCTTCTTTGCACTCTTTCTAGTTCAATTATGTCTTTCTTGTATACTGGGGCCTAGAATTGTGCACAATAGTCTAAGTGTGGCCGTACCAGTGATCTGTATAGAGACATACAGTGGGGAAAAAAAAGTATTTAGTCAGCCCCCAATTGTGCAAGTTCTCCCACTTATAAAGATGAGGCCGGCCTGTAATTGTCATCATAGGTAGACCTCAACTATGAGAGACAAAATGAGAAAACTAATCCAGAAAATCACATTGTCTGATTTTTAAAGAATTTATTTGCAAATTATGGTGGAAAATAAGTATTTGGTCAATAACAAAAGTTCATCTCAATAACTAAGTTCTATCTCCTTTGTTGGCAATGACAGAGGTGAAACGTTTCCTGTAAGTCTTCACAAGGTTGGCACACACTGTTGCTGGTATGTTGGCCCATTCCTCCATGCAGATCTCCTCTAGAGAACTATGTTCTTGTCATGAGTGTCTAGACCTCTTTTGATGCATCCCATAATTTTATTTGCCTTGACAGCAGCTGCCTGGCACTGGTCACTAAAGGTAAGCTTACTGTCCACCACAATCCCCAAGTTTCTCTCACTGTCAGTCTTACCCAGTAATTTACTATTAAGTACATAATCAGACATTTTATTTCGTCGTCCAAAATGCATAACCTTACATTTGTCAATATTAAACTTCATTTGTCACGGCCCATGCTTCCAACTTCCTTAGATCCCCTTGTAATAATCTATTATCCTCCTCATTTTTGATTACCTTACAAAGTTTAGTATCATTTGCAAATATGGACACCCTGCTCTGTAATATGGACACCCTGCTCTGTAATATGGACACCCTGCTTTGCAAACCGTCTACCAGGTCATTAATAAAGATATTAAACAGGAGAGGGCCCAATACTGACCCCTGTGGCACCCCACTGGTGACTGTGACCCCTCCAATACTGACCCCTGTGGCACCCCACTGGTGACTGTGACCCCTCCAATACTGACCCCTGTGGCACCCCACTGGTGACTGTGACCCCTCCAATACTGACCCCTGTGGTACCCCACTGGTGACTGTGACCCCTCCAATACTGACCCATGTGGCACCCCACTGGTGACTGTGACCCAGTCTGAATATTTACTATTAATAAGTACCCTCTTGCCAGTTGCGATCCCAAATCCATATGTTTTCCCCCCGTCCCAACATTTTCATTTTGCATACCAACATTTTATGTGGTACAGTATCAAAAGCCTTTGAAAAGTCCAGATACACCACGCCCACTGCATTACCCATGTCCAGATACACCACGTCCACTGCATTACCCATGTCCACAGCATTACCCATGTCCAGATACACCACATCCACTGTATTACCCATGTCCAGATACACCACGTCCACTGCATTACCCATGTCCAGATACACCACGTCCACTGCATTACCCATGTCCAGATACACCACATCCACTGCATCGCCCATGTCCAGATACACCACGTCCACTGCATTACCCATGTCCAGTCTTGAACTGACCTATTCATAGAAACTTACCAGATTAATCTGACAGGACCGATTCCTCATATACCCATGCTGATTGGGTGTTATAAGATGATTTACATTGAGGTAATCCAGTATGGCATCTCTTAGAAAGCTCTCAAATATCTTACCCACCACAGAAGTCAAACTTACTGGCCAATAGTTTCCAGGCTCACTTTTAGACCCCGGTTTGAAAATTGGCACCACATTTGCTCTGTGCCAATAAAGTGGAACAGACCCAGTCATTACTGAATCCTTAAATATTAGATATAAGGGTCTGTCTATCACCGTGCATAATTCCCTCAGTACTCGGGGTGTATGCCATCTGGACCTGGCGATTTATCTATTTTAGTGTTATGAAGGCGGCACCGCACTTCCTCCTGGGTTAAACAGGTGACATTTAATGGAGAGTTAACATTACCCCTAATCATGTTACTGGCCATTGGATTTTCTTGTGTAAACACCGTAGAGAAGAAGGCATTTAATAGTTGTGCTTTTTCCTCATCCTCCTCCACCATTACACCCAGATTATTTTTGAGAGGGCCCACATTTTCAGTTTCTATTCTCTTGTTATTTATGTAATTGAAGTATACTTTTGGATTATTTTTACTTTCCTTGGCGATTATTCTCTCAGCCTCAATCTTTGCCTCCTTTATATGTCTTTTACACAATTTATTTTTCTCTTTATAGTTTTTTAATGCTGTGTCACTACTTTTTTTTTTTTAGCACTTTAAATGCTTCCTTTTTATCCCTCATTGCACTCCTTACCACTTTAGTTAGCCATATTGGTTTTCTATGATTTCTGGCCCGCTTATTCCCATAAGGGATATGGTTTTTAGTGGTCCTATTTAGAAGGCATTTTGTTTGTGTTGCGGTCACTTTGAGGACATTGTCCCAGTTTGTGCTGCTAAGCTCCTCTCTCAGCTGGGGACCATTGGCCTTCCTGAAGTTTAGTGTCTTTGTTCCCCCTAGAAGAGCCTCTTGTTGGGTCCTGCACTAGTTGTGATAGATATTTGTCTTTTATTAGTGATAAAAACCTGTTCCCTTTGTTGGCCCTGCAGGTTTCTGCCTCCCAGTTGATATCTGGGTAGTTGAAATCCCCCATAATAATGACTTTATTCTGCTTTGTGGCCTCATCTATTTGTTTTATTAGTTTATTTTCAGCTTCTTCCATTATATTTGGAGATTTATAACAAACCCCTATCAGTATTTTATTATTCTTTGTTTCTCCCTTAATTTCCACCCATAAGGACTCCACATATTTATTTTCCTCCCAGATGTCCTCACGCAGGACTGGCTTAAGGCAGGATTTTACGTATAAAGAAACCCCTCCCCCTTTCCTATTGGTACGCTCCTTTCTAAACATACTGTACCCCTGTATATTTACAGCCCAGTCATAGCTGGAGTCCTACCATGTCTATAGAGAATCCCCCGGTCACATCTATAGAGTCCAGCCATGTCTATAGAGAATCCCCCGGTCACATCTATAGAGTCCAGCCATGTCTATAGAGAATCCCCCAGTCACATCTATAGAGTCCAGCCATGTCTATAGAGAATCTATGGGTCACATCTATAGAGTCCAGCCGTGTCTATAGAGAATCCCCCGGTCACATCTATAGAGTCCAGCCGTGTCTATAGAGAATCCCCTGGTCACATCTATAGAGTCCAGCCATGT
Source organism: Leptodactylus fallax (assembly GCA_947044405.1). Classification (NCBI taxonomy): domain Eukaryota; kingdom Metazoa; phylum Chordata; class Amphibia; order Anura; family Leptodactylidae; genus Leptodactylus; species Leptodactylus fallax. The sequence continues at coordinate 290,096 of CAMRHE010000979.1, read as the reverse complement.
GTATAGAGAATCACCCGGTCACATCTATAGAGTCCAGCCATGTCTATAGAGAATCCCCCAGTCACATCTATAGAGTCCTACCATGTCTATAGAGAATCCCCCGGTCACATCTATAGAGTCCAGCCGTGTCTATAGAGAATCACCCGGTCACATCTATAGAGTCCAGCCGTGTCTATAGAGAATCCCCCGGTCACATCTATAGAGTCCAGCCATGTCTATAGAGAATCCCACGGTCACATCTATAGAGTCCAGCCATGTCTATAGAGAATCCCCCGGTCACATCTATAGAGTCCAGCCATGTCTATAGAGAATCCCCCAGTCACATCTATAGAGTCCAGCCATGTCTATAGAGAATCCCCCGTTCACATCTATAGAGTCCAGCCATGTCTATAGAGAATCCCCCGGTCACATCTATAAAGTCCAGCCATGTGTATAGAGAATCCCCCGGTCACATCTATAGAGTCCAGCCATGTCTATAGAGAATCCCCCAGTCACATCTATAGAGTCCTACCATGTCTATAGAGAATCCCCCGGTCACATCTATAGAGTCCAGCCGTGTCTATAGAGAATCACCCGGTCACATCTATAGAGTCCAGCCGTGTCTATAGAGAATCCCCCGGTCACATCTATAGAGTCCAGCCATGTCTATAGAGAATCCCACGGTCACATCTATAGAGTCCAGCCATGTCTATAGAGAATCCCCCGGTCACATCTATAGAGTCCAGCCATGTCTATAGAGAATCACCCGGTCACATCTATAGAGTCCAGCCATGTCTATAGAGAATCCCCCGGTCACATCTATAGAGTCCAGCCATGTCTATAGAGAATCCCCCGGTCACATCTATAGAGTCCAGCCGTGTCTATAGAGAATCCCCCGGTCATATCTATAGAGTCCAGCCGTGTCTATAGAGAATCCCCCGGTCACATCTATAGAGTCCAGCCGTGTCTATAGAGAATCCCCCGGTCACATCTATAGAGTCCAGCCATGTCTATAGAGAATCACCCGGTCACATCTATAGAGTCCAGCCATGTCTATAGAGAATCCCCCAGTCACATCTATAGAGTCCTACCATGTCTATAGAGAATCCCCCGGTCACATCTATAGAGTCCAGCCGTGTCTATAGAGAATCACCCGGTCACATCTATAGAGTCCAGCCGTGTCTATAGAGAATCCCCCCGGTCACATCTATAGAGTCCAGCCATGTCTATAGAGAATCCCCCGGTCACATCTATAGAGTCCAGCCATGTCTATAGAGAATCCCCCAGTCACATCTATAGAGTCCAGCCATGTCTATAGAGAATCTATGGGTCACATCTATAGAGTCCAGCCGTGTCTATAGAGAATCCCCCGGTCACATCTATAGAGTCCAGCCGTGTCTATAGAGAATCCCCCGGTCACATCTATAGAGTCCAGCCATGTCTATAGAGAATCCCCCGGTCACATCTATAGAGTCCAGCCATGTCTATAGAGAATCCCCCAGTCACATCTATAGAGTCCAGCCATGTCTATAGAGAATCTATGGGTCACATCTATAGAGTCCAGCCGTGTCTATAGAGAATCCCCCGGTCACATCTATAGAGTCCAGCCGTGTCTATAGAGAATCCCCCGGTCACATCTATAGAGTCCAGCCATGTCTATAGAGAATCCCCCGGTCACATCTATAGAGTCCAGCCATGTCTATAGAGAATCCCCCAGTCACATCTATAGAGTCCAGCCATGTCTATAGAGAATCTATGGGTCACATCTATAGAGTCCAGCCGTGTCTATAGAGAATCCCCCGGTCACATCTATAGAGTCCAGCCGTGTCTATAGAGAATCCCCCGGTCACATCTATAGAGTCCAGCCATGTCTATAGAGAATCCCCCAGTCACATCTATAGAGTCCAGCCATGTCTATAGAGAATCCCCCGGTCACATCTATAGAGTCCAGCCATGTCTATAGAGAATCCCCCGGTCACATCTATAGAGTCCAGCCATGTCTATAGAGAATCCCCCGGTCACATCTATAGAGTCCAGCCATGTCTACAGAGAATCCCCCAGTCACATCTATAGAGTCCAGCCATGTCTATAGAGAATCCCCCGGTCACATCTATAGAGTCCAGCCATGTCTATAGAGAATCCCCCAGTCACATCTATAGAGTCCAGCCATGTCTATAGAGAATCCCCCGTTCACATCTATAGAGTCCAGCCATGTCTATAGAGAATCCCCCGGTCACATCTATAAAGTCCAGCCATGTGTATAGAGAATCCCCCGGTCACATCTATAGAGTCCAGCCATGTCTATAGAGAATCCCCCAGTCACATCTATAGAGTCCAGCCATGTCTATAGAGAATCTATGGGTCACATCTATAGAGTCCAGCCGTGTCTATAGAGAATCCCCCGGTCACATCTATAGAGTCCAGCCGTGTCTATAGAGAATCCCCCGGTCACATCTATAGAGTCCAGCCATGTCTATAGAGAATCCCCCAGTCACATCTATAGAGTCCAGCCATGTCTATAGAGAATCCCCCGGTCACATCTATAGAGTCCAGCCATGTCTATAGAGAATCCCCCGGTCACATCTATAGAGTCCAGCCATGTCTATAGAGAATCCCCCGGTCACATCTATAGAGTCCAGCCATGTCTACAGAGAATCCCCCAGTCACATCTATAGAGTCCAGCCATGTCTATAGAGAATCCCCCGGTCACATCTATAGAGTCCAGCCATGTCTATAGAGAATCCCCCAGTCACATCTATAGAGTCCAGCCATGTCTATAGAGAATCCCCCGTTCACATCTATAGAGTCCAGCCATGTCTATAGAGAATCCCCCGGTCACATCTATAAAGTCCAGCCATGTGTATAGAGAATCCCCCGGTCACATCTATAGAGTCCAGCCATGTCTATAGAGAATCCCCCAGTCACATCTATAGAGTCCAGCCATGTCTATAGAGAATCACCCGGTCACATCTATAGAGCTCAGCCATGTCTATAGAGAATCCCCCGGTCACATCTATAGAGTCCAGCCATGTCTATAGAGAATCCCCCGGTCACATCTATAAAGTCCAGCCATGTGTATAGAGAATCCCCCGGTCACATCTATAGAGTCCAGCCATGTCTATAGAGAATCCCCCAGTCACATCTATAGAGTCCAGCCATGTCTATAGAGAATCCCCCGGTCACATCTATAGAGTCCAGCCATGTCTATAGAGAATCCCCCGGTCACATCTATAGAGTCCAGCCATGTCTATAGAGAATCCCCCGGTCACATCTATAGAGTCCAGCCATGTCTATAGAGAATCCCCCAGTCACATCTATAGAGTCCAGCCATGTCTCACTTATCCCCACCATGTCATATTTCTCTTCCAACATTATCACTTCTAGTTCCTCCATCTTGTTAGTGAGACTTCTGGCGTTAGTATACATACATTTCAAGGATTTATCATTATCCCTACTCTTCCACTGCCTACTGACTGTTCTCACCGCTCCCCCCGCAGTTACATTATTTAGCCTTCTTTCCATTTCTACGCTATCTTGCCCTCTACATCTGTTACCCTCCCCCCAGTCCCTAGTTTAAACACTCCCCCCAACCGTCTAGCCATCTTCTCCCCCAGCACATCTGCCCCATCCCCATTGAGATGCAGCCCATCCCTACCATAGAACCTGTAGCCCACAGCAAAGTCGGCCCAGTTCTCCAGGAACCCAAACCCCTCCTTCCTACACCAGCTCTTGGGCCACTTGTTTACCTCCCTAATCCCCCGCTGCCTCTCCTGTGTGGCTCGTGGTACAGGGAGTATTTCTGAAAATACCACCTTGGAGGTCCTTGCCTTCAGCTTTCTCCCTAGATCCCTGAAATCATTATTATTGTTTATTTATATAGCACCTTTAATTTCATGGTGCTGTACATTATTACAAAACAGATAATACAAATATTGACCAACTGGCACAGTGGGATAGAGGGCCCTGCCCGCAAGGGCTTACAATCTATGAAATCATTTTTAAGGACCTTCCACCTACCGCTAGCTTTGTCATTTGTGCCAACGTGCACCATGACTGCTGGATCCACCCCAGCCCCACCCAGTAATCTATCAACCCGATCCGCGATGTGTCCAACTCGAGCGCCAGGAAGGCAACACACCGTACAGCGATCCCGATCTGTGACAGATTGCCCTTTCTGTTCCCTTAATAATTGAATCCCCGACTACCAGCACCTGTCTAGGCTTCTCTGCACTCCTATCCTCCTTCTTACTGGAGCAGACATTCCCCTGGCGGTCAGAGGAAGTGTCTTACTACAGCAGTGTTACCCTTGTACTGACACCCCCAGCAGTGTTACCCCTGTACTGTCACCCCCAGCAGTGTTACCCCTGTACTGACACCCCCAGCAGTGTTACCCCTGTACTGTCACCCCCAGCAGTGTTACCCCTGTACTGATACCCCCAGCAGTGTTACCCCTGTACTGTCACCCCCAGCAGTGTTACCCTTGTACTGACACCCCCAGCAGTGTTACCCCTGTACTGTCACCCCCAGCAGTGTTACCCCTGTACTGTCACCCCCAGCAGTGTTACCCCTGTACTGTCACCCCCAGCAGTGTTACCCCTGTACTGACACCACCAGCAGTGTTACCCCTGTACGGACACCTCCAGCAGTGTTACCCCTGTACTGACACCCCCCAGCAGTGTTACCCTGTACTGTCACCCCCAGCAGTATTACCCCTGTACTGACACCCCCAGCAGTGTTACCCCTATACTGACACCCCCCAGCAGTGTTACCCCTGTATTGACACCCCCCAGCAGTGTTACCCTGTACTGTCACCCCCAGCAGTGTTACCCCTGTACTGACACCCCCAGCAGTGTTTCCCCTGTACTGTCACCCCCAGCAGTGTTACCCCTGTACTGTCACCTCCAGCAGTGTTACCCCTGTAATGTCACCCCCAGCAGTGTTACCCCTATACTGACACCTCCAGCAGTGTTACCCCTGTTCTGACACCCCCCGCAGTGTTACCCCTGTACTGTCACCTCCAGCAGTGTTACCCCTGTACTGACACCCCCCCGCAGTGTTACCCCTGTACTGACACCTCCAGCAGTGTTACCCCTGTACTGTCACCCCCCGCAGCGTTACCTCTGTACTGTCACCCCCCGCAGTGTTACCCCTGTACTGACACCCCCCCGCAGTGTTACCCCTGTACTGACACCTCCAGCAGTGTTACCCCTGTTCTGACACCCCCCGCAGTGTTACCCCTGTACTGTCACCTCCAGCAGTGTTACCCCTGTACTGACACCCCCCGCAGTGTTACCCCTGTACTGACACCTCCAGCAGTGTTACCCCTGTACTGACACCCCCCGCAGTGTTACCCCTGTACTGACACCTCCAGCAGTGTTACCCCTGTTCTGACACCCCCCGCAGTGTTACCCCTGTACTGACACCCCCCAGCAATGTTACCCCTATACTGTCACCCCCAGCAGTGTTACCCCTGTACTGTCACCCCCAGCAGTGTTACCCCTGTACTGACACCCCCCAGCAGTGTTACCCCTGTACTGACACCCCCCAGCAGTGTTACCCCTGTACTGTCACCCCCAGCAGTGTTACCCCTGTACTGTCACCCCCCAGCAGTGTTACCCCTGTACTGACACCTCCCAGCAGTGTTACCCCTGTACTGACACCCCCCAGCAGTGTTACCCCTGTACTGTCACCCCCCAGCAGTGTTACCCCTGTACTGACACCCCCCAGCAATGTTACACCTGTATTGACACCCCCCAGCAGTGTTACCCCTGTACTGACACCTCCAGCAGTGTTACCACTGTACTGACACCTCCAGCAGTGTTACCCCTGTACTGACACCCCCAGCCGTGTTACCCCTGTACTGACACCTTCCCCCAGCAGCGATACCCCTGTACTGACATCCCCAGCAGTGTTACCCCTGTACTGACACCCCCAGCAGTGTTACCCCTGTACTGACACCCCCAGCAGTGTTACCCCTGTACTGACACCCCCCAGCAGTGTTACCCCTGTACTGACACCCCCAGCAGTGTTACCCCTGTACTGTCACCCCCAGCAGTGTTACCCCTGTACTGTCACCCCCCAGCAGTGTTACCCCTGTACTAACATCCCCCTCATCTGCCAATTTAGCAGACTTGTTGGGGTGTGCCAGTTCAGGACTAACCTCCCTGGCACTCTTCCCTCTACCCCGCTGCTTTCTGTCACCCAGCTAGCTGCCTCATGTTCCTGCCCCTCCATGCTACCATCCCCCTCTGCACTTACCCCAGCGAGTCCCTGCTCTGTGAGCAACAAACTCCTTTCCAAGTTATCAATGGATCTCAGTCTTGCAATTTGCTCATTTAGATCCATGATCTGTGCTCACAAATGTGCAGCGTGCTTACACCTTACACAGCAGTGTGCCCCCTCTGGTGGCTGCAGAGAATGCATGCGGCAAGATGTACACTGGACCGCACTGCTAAGCACGGAGCACGTCTTATGTGATGGGGATTTTTTTTTATTTGTAAAGTCCCTGAATCTAAAGTCACTTAATCTTAAGTCACACTTAGGTCAAACACACTCGCCAGCTCACACACTACTCGGCAGCCCGCACACTCGCTTTATACTTAGCTTTTAAAGCTGTTCCAAGTTGCAGAAAAAGCTGCCACTGATTCCTCTGTACTATTTAATAAAAACAAATTGACAATAAAACATTTATATACAAAAATAAAGTCTTAATATTTATTACACAAATAATTGATTACTAATAGCACAAAACTTATTAACTACATAAATAGAAAATAAAATACTATAAAAATTAATAAAAAAAATTTATAATGTATCTCTCTCATATATATATATATATATATATATATATACACACACACACACACACATATACACATACAGTACAGACCAAAAGTTTGGACACACCTTCTCATTCCAAGAGTTTTCTGTATTTTCATGACTATAAAAATTGTAGATTCGCACTGAAGGCATCAAAACTATGAATTACCACATGTGGAATTATATACTTAACAAAAAAGTGTGACACAACTGAAAATATGTCTTATATTCTAGGTTCTTCAAAGTAGCCACCTTTTGCTTTGATTACTGCTTTGCACACTCTTGGCATTCTCTTGAGGAGCTTCAAGAGGTAGTCACCTGAAATGGTTTTCACTTCACAGGTGTTCCCTGTCAGGTTTAATAAGTGGGATTTCTTGCCTTATAAATGGGGTTGGGACCATCAGTTGTGTTGTTCAGAAGTCAGGTGGATACACAGCTGATAGTCCTACTGAATGGAGTGTTAGAATTTGTATTATGGCAAGAAAAAAGCAGCTAAATAAAGAAAAACGAGTGGCCATCATTACTTTAAGAAATGAAGGTCAGTCAGTCCGAAAAATTGGGAAAACTTTGAAAGTGTCCCCAAGTGCAGTGGCCAAAACCATCAAGCGCTACAAAGAAACTGACTCACATGAGGACCGCCCCAGGAAAGGAAGACCAAGAGTCACCTCTGCTGCGGAGGATAAGTTCATCCGAGTCACCAGCCTCAGAAATGGCAGGTTAACAGCAGCTCAGATTAGAGACCAGGTCAATGCCACACAGAGTTCTAGCAGCAGACACATCTCTACAACAACTGCTAAGAGGAGACTGTGTGCAGCAGGCCTTCATGGTAACATAGCTGCTAGGAAACCACTGCTAAGGACAGGCAACAAGCACAAGAAGAACACAAGGAATGGACATTAGACCTGTGGAAATCTGGGCTTTGGTCTGATGAGTCCAAATTTGAGATCTTTGGTTCCAACCACCGTGTCTTTGTGCGACGCAGAAAAGGTGAAGGAATGGACTCTACATACCTGGTTCCCACCGTGAAGCATGGAGGAGGAGGTGTGATGGTGTGGGGGGGCTTTGCTGGTGACACTGTTGGGGATTTATTCTGAACCAGCATGGTTACCACAACATCTTGCAGCGGCATGCTATTCCATCCGGTTTGCGTTTAGTTGGACCAACAGGACAATGACCCCAAACACCTCCAGACTGTGTAAGGGCTATTTGACCAAGAAGGAGAGTGATGGGGTGCTACGCCAGATGACCTGGCCTCCACAGTCACCAGACCTGAACCCAATCCAGATGGTTTGGGGTGAGCTGGACCGCAGAGTGAAGGCAAAAGGGCCAACAAGTGCTAAGCATCTCTGGGAACTCCTTCAAGACTGTTGGAAGACCATTTCAGGTGACTACCTCTTGAAGCTCATCAAGAGAATGCCAAGAGTGTGCAAAGCAGTAATCAAAGCAAAAGGTGGCTACTTTGAAGAACCTAGAATAGAAGACATATTTTCAGTTGTTTCACACTTTTTTGTTAAGTATATAATTCCACATGTGGTAATTCATAGTTTTGATGCCTTCAGTGTGAATCTACAATTTTTATAGTCATGAAAATATAGAAAACTCTTGGAATGAGAAGGTGTCCAAACTTTTGGTCTGTACTGTACATACATACATACACACACACACACAATAATAAATTAGAAAAATTGCTCTGTAATCATTCTACCAATAAGTTGACCAGCATTAGTTGAATTCTCAATCCCTTCGCCTTGAAATAGTATATGTTGGGTTAAATCATTTGCAAAGTCCAGCTGCAATTTTTGAGAATTTGCAATATTGTGCAATATAGCACAACAAACCATTATTTTACAAACCAAATCTGGGCTGTAAAGCATAGCCCCCCCCGGAAAACTCTAAGCATCTGAATCTGCTTTTAAAAATTCCAAAAGTACACTCAATTGCACTTCTTATCTTTTTATGTGAACAATTGAAATTTTTCTCAGAGTCATTAGCAGGACATAAATGTGGTGTTATGAGCCAGTGGTACAGCGTATAACCATTGTCACCTAAAAAAAAAATGTAAAACACCACACTAGGAATAACCTAGCCTCTCTGCTGCCTTATGTCAGCTACATAAACTCACCTGCACAGTGGCTCGGTGGTTGGCACTGCAGCCTTGCAGCTCTGGAGTCCTGGGTTCGAATCCTGCCAAGGACAACATCTGCATGGAGTTTGTATGTTCTCCCCGTGTTTGGTGAGGGTACTCTGGTTTCCTCCCACACTCCAAAGCATAGTGATAGGGAATGTACAGTGCCTTGTGAAAGTATTTGGCCCCCTTGAACTTTTCAACCTTTTTCCACATTTCAGGCTTCAAACATAAAGATATAAAATTTTAATTTTTTGGTGAAGAATCAACAACAAGTGGGACACAATTGTGAAGTGGAACGAAATTTATTGGTTATTTTAAAGTTTTGTAAAAAATAAAAAACTGAAAAGTGGGGCGTGCAATATTATTGGGTCCCTTTACTTTCAGTGCAGCAAACTCAGTCCAGAAGTTCAGTGAGGATCTCTGAATGATCCAATGTTGTCCTAAATGACTGATGATGATAAATATAATCCACCTGTGTGTACAAGTCTCCGTATAAATGCACCTGCTCTGTGATAGGCTCAGGATTCTGTTTAAAGCGCAGAGAGCATCATGAAGGCCAAGGAACACACCAGGCAGGTCCCTGATACTGTTGTGGAGAAGTTTAAAGCCGGATTTGGATACAAAAAGATTTCCCAAACTTTAAACATCCAAAGGAGCACTGTGCAAGCGATCCTATTGAAATGGAAGGAGTATCAGACCACTGCAAATCTACCAAGACCCGGCCGTCCCTCTAAACTTTCATCTCAAACAAGGAGAAGACTGATCAGAGATGCAGCCAAGAGGCCCATGATCACTCTGGATGAACTGCAGAGATCTACAGCTGAGGTGGGAGAGTCTGTCCATAGGACAACAATCAGTCGTACACTGCACAAATCTGGCCTTTATGGAAGAGTGGCAAGAAGAAAGCCATTTCTCAAAGATATCTATAAAAAGTCACCTGGGAGACACCAAACATGTGGAAGAAGGTGCTCTGCTCAGATGGAACCAAAATCCAACTTTTTGGCCACAATGCAAAACGATATGTTTGGCGTAAAAGCAACACAGCTCATCCCCCTGAACACACCATCCCCACTGTCACACATGGTGGGGGCAGCATCATGGTTTGGGTCTGCTTTTCTTCAGCAGGGACAGGGAAGATGGTTAAAATTGATGGGAAGATGGATGGAGCCAAATACAGGACCATTCTGGAAGAAAACCTGTTGGAGTCTGCAAAAGACCTGAGACTGGGACGGAGATTTATCTTCCAACAAGACAATGATCCCAAACATAAAGCCAAATCTACAATGGAATGGTTCCCAAATAAACGTATCCAGGTGTTAGAATGGCCAAGTCACAGTCCAGACCTGAATCCAATCGAGAATCTGTGGAAAGAGCTGAAAACTGCTGTTCACAAACGCTCTCCATCCAACCTCACTGAGCTCCAGCTGTTTTCCAAGGAAGAATGGGCAAGAATTTCAGTCTCTCCATGTGCAAAACTGATAGAGACATACCCCAAGCAACTTGCATCTGTAATAGCAGCAAAAGGTGGCGCTACAAAGTATTAACTTAAGGGGGCCGAATAATTTGGCACGCCCCACTTTTCAGTTTTTTACAAAAGTTTAAAATATCCAATAAATTTCGTTCCACTTCACGATTGTGTCCCAGTTGTTGATTCTTTACTAAAAAAATTTAAATTTTATATCTTTATGTTTGAAGCCTGAAAAGTGTAAAAAGGCTGAAAAGTTCAAGGGGGCCGAATACTTTCGCAAGGCACTGTACACACACACACAAAATTGGACAAAATTGTTGGTCCCCCTCGTTTAATGAAAGAAAAACCCACAATGGTCACAGAAATAACTTGAATCTGACAAAACTGGAATTTGCCAAACTACATGCTGACAAGCCACAAAGCTTCTGGGAGAATGTCCTATGGACAGATGAGACAAAAATCGAAATTTTTGGCAAGGCACATCAGCTCTATGTTCACAGACGGAAAAATGAAGCCTATCTTGAAAAGAACACTGTCCCTACTGTGACACATGGAGGAGGCTCTGTTATGTTCTGGGGCTGCTTTGCTGCATCTGGCACAGGGTGTCTTGAATCTGTGCAGGGTACAATGAAATCTCAAGACTATCAAGGGATTCTAGAGAGAAATGTGCTGCCCAGAATCAGAAAGCTTGGTCTCAGTCGCAGGTCATGGGTCTTGCAACAGGATAATGACCCAAAACACACAGCTAAAAACCCCCAAGAATGGCTAAGAGGAAAACATTGGACTATTCTGAAGTGGCCTTCTATGAGCCCGGACCTAAATCCTATTGGAAGGAGCTGAAACATGCCGTCTGGAAAAGGCACCCTTCACACCCGAGACAACTGGAGCAGTTTGCTGATGAGGAGCGGCCAAAATCCCTGCTGAGAGGTGCAGAAGTCTCATTGACAGTTACAGGAATCGTCTGATTGCAGGGATTGCCTCAAAAGGTTGTGCAACTAAATATTAAGGGAACCCTCATTTCTGTCCAGGCCTGTTTCATGTTGCAGCCAGGTTGGAAAGCAATGTCTGACTTTCATTTGGTCATTTTCATAGAATTTTTATATCTTATTACTTTTGTCAGATTCCAGTTATTTCTGTGACCATTGTGGGGTTTTCTTTCATTAAACGAGGGAGGGAACAACAATTTTGTCCATGTGTGTAGATATATTGAAACACAAGTCACTTACACAAGATTACACACAGCATTAGTTAACAACAACCTCCTTAGAAGATCCCATGCAGCTCTCATAAGCACTTAGTATAGATTTCTTAATGAGAGGAGTGGGGGAATTCACCCTGCGCCCCTCCCCCAGCACTGCACACTCTGCTGATTTATACTGGGCCACAGCCTGTAGAATCAAATGTTGGCTTTATTTTAGTTGTTCTTCATCAGTCCGGCATGTCCTCCTTTCCTTTGCTAATGTCTTTTTAACTCAAGTAGGAGGGACATATCAAAAGTCGCTTTTAAAAAAATGCTTACATTTAACTCTTCACAGAATGGCTCCACCAAAGACTTGGAAGTTTTGCAATGCGATAGATATTCTCACTGGCATGGTGGCCATGCACTACTGACTAGGCCTGGCTGCTTTCTCAAGTACAGCGCTAGTATACAGTTATTAGCTGAAGAGGATAAATAAACGTCCCGGGTGCCTAACTTGGAGCAGGCACAGCTGAATTCCCCGCAGGACTTGGTCTCCCACTTTCCTTTGTGTCAAATGTTTGAACAATCTTCAAATGGCCCAATTTATTCCTCCAGCAAACATGGCTATTTCCGGGGTCAAGTGTATGAGCAGCACTCGGCACAGCTTAGGAGCGCCATTATTTATCTAAGGGCGTTTGTGAGGAGATCAGAAGTACTGGGAGCAAACCAACGCCCCAGCTCCCTGCAAACAATATGGCAACTTCTAGTTTAGCGGCTTTATGGCTTATACAACACTGATAATGCTACCAATGTCTGTCTGACCGATGGGATCAGCTAACACAAGAGGCTCTTTTACAGATCTACTATAGGTGATCACTCAATGGTATTGTATACACTTAGTAAAGCACAGATTAAAATACTTTCTTTTCAAAATATTTACTAGCAAACACAGCAAAAATGACACCCATAGACACATGTGTTTCCAGAATATTCCTATTATTTCATTTATAAAAATACAAAAGTGCAAGGCGGTCACAGAACAAAAAAAGGCGGTCACAGAACAAAAAAGGCGGTCACAGAACAAAAAAAGGCGGTCACAGAACAAAAAAGGGCGGTCACAGAACAAAAAAGGGCGGTCACAGAACAAAAAAAGGCGGTCACAGAACAAAAAAGGGCGGTCACAGAACAAAAAAGGCGGTCACAGAACAAAAGAAGGCGGTCACAGAACAAAAAAGGGCAGTCACAGAACAAAAAAGGCGGTCACAGAACAAAAAAGGGCGGTCACAGAACAAAAAAGGCGGTCACAGAACAAAAAAGGGCGGTCACAGAACAAAAAAGGCGATCACAGAACAAAAAAGGGCGGTCACAGAACAAAAAAGGGCGGTCACAGAACAAAAAAGGCGGTCACAGAACAAAAAAGGCGGTCACAGAACAAAAAAAGGCGGTCACAGAACAAAAAAAGGCGGTCACAGAACAAAAAAAGGCGGTCACAGAACAAAAAAGGGCGGTCACAGAACAAAAAAGGGCGGTCACAGAACAAAAAAAGGCGGTCACAGAACAAAAAAGGGCGGTCACAGAACAAAAAAGGCGGTCACAGAACAAAAGAAGGCGGTCACAGAACAAAAAAGGGCAGTCACAGAACAAAAAAGGCGGTCACAGAACAAAAAAGGGCGGTCACAGAACAAAAAAGGGCGGTCACAGAACAAAAAAGGCGGTCACAGAACAAAAAAGGGCGGTCACAGAACAAAAAGGCGATCACAGAACAAAAAAGGGCGGTCACAGAACAAAAAAGGGCGGTCACAGAACAAAAAAGGCGGTCACAGAACAAAAAAGGCGGTCACAGAACAAAAAAAGGCGGTCACAGAACAAAAAAGGGCAGTCACAGAACAAAAAAGGCGGTCACAGAACAAAAAAGGGCGGTCACAGAACAAAAAAGGCAGTCAGAACAAAAAGGGCGGTCACAGAACAAAAAAGGCAGTCAGAACAAAAAGGGCGGTCACAGAACAAAAAAGGCAGTCACAGAACAAAAAAGGGCGGTCACAGAACAAAAAAGGCGGTCACAGAACAAAAAAGGGCGGTCACAGAACAAAAAAGGGCAGTCAGAACAAAAAGGGCGGTCACAGAACAAAAAAGGCAGTCACAGAACAAAAAAGGCGGTCACAGAACAAAAAAGGCGGTCACAGAACAAAAAAGGGCGGTCACAGAACAAAAAAGGCAGTCACAGAACAAAAAAGGCGGTCACAGAACAAAAAAGGGCGGTCACAGAACAAAAAAGGGCAGTCAGAACAAAAAGGGCGGTCACAGAACAAAAAAGGGCGGTCACAGAACAAAAAAGGCAGTCACAGAACAAAAAAGGCGGTCACAGAACAAAAAAGGCGGTCACAGAACAAAAAAGGCGGTCACAGAACAAAAAAGGGCGGTCACAGAACAAAAAAGGCGGTCACAGAACAAAAAGGGCGGTCACAGAACAAAAAAGGCAGTCACAGAACAAAAAAGGGCGGTCACAGAACAAAAAAGGCAGTCAGAACAAAAAAGGCGGTCACAGAACAAAAAAGGCGGTCACAGAACAAAAAAGGCGGTCACAGAACAAAAAAGGGCGGTCACAGAACAAAAAAGGGCGGTCACAGAACAAAAAAGGCGGTCACAGAACAAAAAAGGCGGTCACAGAACAAAAAAGGCGGTCACAGAACATTTTTACAAAGTCCATAAAATTCTCTTTTCACTTCAGTAAATCTATAAAATAAAGTGTCCATTTGAAGGACAGGGCGATGAACATATGTATGCACCATTGGATGAGACATATAGAATTCACCTGTATAATCTATACGTAGTCTCTAACCTGTGACTCTCGGCATGCATGAAGCTGGCAGGCCACAGGTTAGAGACTACAGCAATAAATAAATGATTCCTGGAATACAATTTCTATAAAGTATGTACAGATAGAAAGCCACATTCACCTCATTTAAAGACACTCTCTATAGTTCTTTGCAGGTACTTCCAGTAACCAGTGCAGAGCTCTGGAACAGGCGGCACCTTGGTAGGAGGTTAATGGACAGCGCCCAGGTGCATAAACTTTCCACTATGGAACAGCAGCATCAAAATGGTATGGACATGGACAAAGGCTCAAATATACTGTATAAGGAGAATAATGCTGCCAGACTCCAAGGTTATAAAAATAACATATTGCATAGCAAATCTGCATTGTGCGTGTGTATATAAGATATGGCAGTATATACATCAATGTCTGTGTGTGCGTAGACACTAACAAGGCAGTCATTGTGGCAGAACGGAACGACAACACTGTCACCAGGTCACACACAGTCTTCATACTAACATCTGTGGTAGCTGAAGGCATTTCTGGTTACACCATTACACATACATTAAGCAATATGTGGCCGTTGCTACTTCAAGGGATTCTCCAGGAGGTGGCAAAAGTAGTGTTAATGACTGTATAGATAGATGGTATGCATACCATGGAAAGGAAAAGTGCAGGAGCTGCCGACAACAACCAGACTTCAGCACCTTGGAAAATGGAAGATGCAATCTACTTAGTTGCTGTAGGCAACTCCCACACTTCAATCTAGGAGTGATGGGTGAGAAGATCTGCAATTTCTAACTTGTGGAGAACTCCTCCAAATAATGTGTTCACCTTTGCAACCAACGTTTATTCTTCTCCTAAAATGAAAAATAAAGCAACTCTACATATAGATTTAATCCCAAATGTCCTATGAGCATGTGACTACAACTCCTAGGCATAGCCACAAACAAACCCTTGACGGGCTAGTCCCGCAGTCATACTCTCTTATGTGGATCCTATCTCTTGCTTCATGTTTATCTTCTAAAGTGACATGAGCAAGAAGTAAGAGAGGAGAAATGGCATAAGACAGCAGGCCAGAATACACAGGAAGATCTCGTTGTATATAAACACAGTCTTGTATATGAGCTGTAAAACACAGTGTCAGGATATTCCTAACCAAGAGTAGCCGAAACGTTCCTTCCCTTTTATGTTGCATGCATTATAACAATCTATAATTGTCACCCCATAAAGGTAAGGGTGGTGAGAAGTGCCATAGGTCAGCTGGTCAGGTGATCTGGACGGGACCAGTACCGCATAGTGTATAGGTCTATTTTACTTTTATAGACACCCTCTCTGGGTCTGTTCACATACAGCAGAATTGTTGCTGAAATTTCTGTGACTGAAATTCTTTTCCATTCCACTGAACGGGTTGTTTCTGCAGCATGTGCATGTATTTCTGCAAACCCCATTCAGATGATTGGACCAGTCACAAATCTGCAGTATGCGAATATAACCTTAGCGACAGCTGATGTGCATAATGTAAAGCTGGCCAGAATCCCTTCCATAGAGAAAGCCCACCATTAGCATATATTTCATTCCTGACTAGTCACAATCACAACCAACCCAATCTGATGGGCCAACCATTATTGAGGTGACTACAGCTATGGCCAGCTGAAGATCAGACGCATTAGTTAAGGAGCACTTTGGGAAGAGGCACAGAAGAGGAGATGGCCAGCACACACATAGAAGCAGACTGGTGCTAGTGCACAGCTACTGGGGCCCCTGCCCAGTGTCACAGGGTGACAGCTCCGCCGTCAGTGGAGCAGATAAGGCAACCATCAGATGAGTCCTGGTAGCATCAGCAGCACAATACATGTCCACAGGGTAGCAGAGAGGGCACCACTGTCAACTGGGGTGGTGGGCCTAGAGTAGTAATCATAATCATCGTCCATGTCATCGTCTGGCTCCTCGCCACTGCTGGGACCCGCGTAGCCCCCATCTAAGCCAAAGCACAGGCGGACCATGCTATCCTTGACGGACTCGCAGATGGGCCGCTCCCTGCCGTCACACACACAGTCACTGAGCAGCAGCGCTTTGGGCACCTCCATCATGTCCGTTATGACCGCCATACATCTGTCCGGGCAGCTCAAGCCATTGAATAGTGGTCCGCAGTTACGCAGGTAGCTGAACAGCGATTCAGAGCAGCGGCTGTCCTTCTCGCAGAGCCTCCGAGCTTCCGTGCAGCCAATGACTGGCCCGTGTTTCGAGCTCCCGCCACCCACGCTGGTCCTGGGCATGCACGGCTCAATAGCCTGTTTGGTGGCTTTACAAGCCTCATTGTTGACGCAGTCACAGTCCTCCAGCACAGGCCCAGACTTGGTGCTGTTCAACTGGATGATGGCATTGATGCAGTGGCTGGGGCAGCGGCGCTGACTTGCCTCGTTCACTTCTTCCCCGTTAAGTACGGAGGCGCAAGCCTCGTTATACTGGCGGAAGGCAAAGTTACATTGCTGCTCCATCTGGCATGTTAGCATGGCCTGCCAGCAGATCATCTGGCCCAAGGACTGTCCCAGCAGGAGAGCCAGCAGCAGCCCACATCCAGCAGCCATGCAGAGCACAATGGAGCACAGGTCCTAGTGGGGTCCCCTCACACCATCAAGTCCGACAAGACGGAAAGTAACTGCGTGCACCGACAATAGTTCCACCGTGCCCCCGGTGCCTCATGTCTCTACGCTGGGTATTCTCATGCAGATGGCATCACTGGGCTCTGTTGTCTCTCCCTCAAGGCAGTGTGAGGAGAACAATTCCATGCACAGTGATGTGTGCTGTCCTCAGGGGGAGAGGAACGCTCGGTCTCCAGTGTCAGCAAAGTGCGGGAAATGTCTGCCAGGCTCTGTGCACACATGGTGCCCTCATTTTAATAAAACCATGCCCGGAGCTACGGCTTTTTCCCCATTCAGCCTGGCTCGTCTAGCTCGCCGCCGCTGCTTTTCTCCTCACTCTTTGCTCAGCCCCTTTCCCGGGTCTCCCTCCGGCCATTGGCCCGGCTGCTTGTTGTTGAAACTTTTTTTGTGTGTGTGAGATCTTGTGTAGGGGGATGGTGATGGATGGAGCCCAGGGAGGGGAATATGAGGAGCAAAGCTGAGGAGAAGATGACACAGGCAGCTCTCATCTTTAGTATTAGCTTCAGTCAGATTTACTCTTAGCATAGCTAAATCCTCTATATATTAACCTTCATTCTCCTCTAAATAATATACTATGTGGAAAATGTGGTTTAGAGGTCCCCCCCCCTCCACAGCGTAGCATCTATTATAGGAGCACTGAAATTCCCATAGTGTGTATGGTGTGGCAGCACATAGGCCACACTATGGCGCTGAATTTTGGTTTTGGCTATTCATATATCAGCAATCCTGACTGGCTAGTGACATATCCTTTAGGTAATGGCAGTGTGAGATAGGATGGCACGGCTGCAAAGCAATAGAAATAATCCATGGGAGCAAGTCCACATCTGTTAATGCAACTGACTTTCCATTTCGGTTATTTTGTGATTAATTGAGCTGCTCTGCATCAAATTCTTCTAAATTCCAGCCGTGTGGAACCTGCGGAGCAGAGCTTAAACTTTGTGACGCAGGTTTGCACTGTGACTAGCCTCAGACACAATGGGGCTAATGAGCGTGAGCCACATGGCGTGGTTTCAGCCAAGGAAACTGCAAGAAAAGCATCTGTCAGTGCCTCACATTGAAAACAATGGGGGGTAGATTACAGTAATTTTTGGAACTGACTGTGAAGGAATCCGTCTCAAAATCAGCTCCAAATTACTCCATGTCATATTTCCATTTCAGTCTCCGGCCTTACCATAACTCCTAAGCAGTATGCCCGCTGCCTCAGGGTTATGTCTGACTCAGACCTTTCCTTCACCCCCCATATCCAATCACTCGCACGCTCATGTCATCTCCACCTCAAAAACATCTCCAGAATCCGCCCTTTCCTTACCACAGATACACTAAAGACACTTATTGTTGCCCTGATTCACTCTCGCCTTGACTACTGTAACTACTTACTAATCCGTCTTCCCCTTACTAAACTCTCTCCTCTACAATCTATTCTGAATGCGGCGGCGGCCAGGCTCATCTATCAGTCTACATGCTACAGCGAGGCCTCCGGTCTGTGCCGGTCACTACAGCGAGGCCTCCGGTCTGTGCCGGTCGCTACAGCGAGGCCTCCGGTCTGTGCCGGTCGCTACAGCGAGGCCTCCGGTCTGTGCCGCTCGCTACAGCGAGGCCTCCGGTCTGTGCCGCTCGCTACAGCGAGGCCTCCGGTCTGTGCCGGTCGCTACAGCGAGGCCTCCGGTCTGCGCCGGTCGCTACAGCGAGGCCTCCGGTCTGCGCCGGTCGCTACAGCGAGGCCTCCGGTCTGCGCCGGTCGCTACAGCGAGGCCTCCGGTCTGCGCCGGTCGCTACAGCGAGGCCTCCGGTCTGCGCCGGTCGCTACAGCGAGGCCTCCGGTCTGCGCCGGTCGCTACAGCGAGGCCTCCGGTCTGCGCCGGTCACTACAGCGAGGCCTCCGGTCTGCGCCGGTCACTACAGCGAGGCCTCCGGTCTGCGCCGGTCACTACAGCGAGGCCTCCGGTCTGCGCCGGTCACTACAGCGAGGCCTCCGGTCTGCGCCGGTCACTACAGCGAGGCCTCCGGTCTGCGCCGGTCACTACAGCGAGGCCTCCGGTCTGCGCCAGTCACTACAGCGAGGCCTCCGGTCTGTGCCGGTCACTACATTGGCTGCCTGTACAATACAGAATACAATATAAACTTCTCCCCCCTCCTCCACAAGGCTCTCCATAATGCTGCACCTCCCTACATTTCCTCCCTCATCTCTATCGCACAACCCGTATTCTCCGCTCACTCAATGACCTAAGACTAACATCCTCTATTATCAGAACCTCCCACGCTCGTATACAAGACTTCTCCAGTTGCACCACTTCTCTGGAATGTTCTATCCAGGACTATCAGATTAACCCCCAATTTCCACAGCTTCAAGCGCAAACTAAAGACACATCTTATCAGACAGTCCGATCACAACTCCTAATGTAAACCCTTCCGTAGTTAGAATCCCTAAAACGTCCCCTCCTCTGTTCACGCTCCCGCGTTACCTCACAGGATATGAGGCCGTATCAGACTAACTTTATATGTCCGGGCACCGTCTGCACGTTACAGGACACGACTGGTGATGGCTCCTACAGCTTTATATATGTGTAATGGCAGTAACTTCTATTACACAATTGTCTGACCATTGTATAAGCAATGCTACCTCCGATGTCGCCCCTGCTACCTCCTGTGTCACCCCCTCTACCTCATAGATTGTAAGCTCTTGTGTCACCTCCTCTACCTCATAGATTGTAAGCTCTTGTGTCACCTCCTCTACCTCATAGATTGTAAGCTCTTGTGTCACCTCCTCTACCTCATAGATTGTAAGCTCTTGTGTCACCCCCTCTACCTCATAGATTGTAAGCTCTTGTGTCACCACCTCTACCTCATAGATTGTAAGCTCTTGTGTCACCTCCTCTACCTCATAGATTGTAAGCTCTTGTGTCACCCCCTCTACCTCATAGATTGTAAGCTCTTGTGTCACCACCTCTACCTCATAGATTGTAAGCTCTTGTGTCACCTCCTCTACCTCATAGATTGTAAGCTCTTGTGTCACCTCCTCTACCTCATAGATTGTAAGCTCTTGTGTCACCTGTACCTCATAGATTGTAAGCTCTTGTGTCACCTCTACCTCATAGATTGTAAGCTCTTGTGTCACCTCCTCTACCTCATAGATTGTAAGCTCTTGTGTCACCTCCTCTACCTCATAGATTGTAAGCTCTTGTGTCACCTCCTCTACCTCATAGATTGTAAGCTCTTGTGTCACCTCCTCTACCTCATAGATTGTAAGCTCTTGTGTCACCTCCTCTACCTCATAGATTGTAAGCTCTTGTGTCACCTGTACCTCATAGATTGTAAGCTCTTGTGTCACCTCTACCTCATAGATTGTAAGCTCTTGTGTCACCTCCTCTACCTCATAGATTGTAAGCTCTTGTGTCACCTCCTCTACCTCATAGATTGTAAGCTCTTGTGTCACCTCCTCTACCTCATAGATTGTAAGCTCTTGTGTCACCTCCTCTACCTCATAGATTGTAAGCTCTTGTGTCACCTCCTCTACCTCATAGATTGTAAGCTCTTGTGTCACCTCCTCTACCTCATAGATTGTAAGCTCTTGTGTCACCCCCTCTACCTCATAGATTGTAAGCTCTTGTGTCTCCTCCTCTACCTCATAGATTGTAAGCTCTTGTGTCACCCCCTCTACCTCATAGATTGTAAGCTCTTGTGTCACCTCCTCTACCTCATAGATTGTAAGCTCTTGTGTCACCTCTACCTCATAGATTGTAAGCTCTTGTGTCACCTCCTCTACCTCATAGATTGTAAGTTCTTGTGTCACCTCCTCTACCTCATAGATTGTAAGCTCTTGTGTCACCTCCTCTACCTCATAGATTGTAAGCTCTTGTGTCACCTCCTCTACCTCATAGATTGTAAGCTCCTGTGTCACCTCCTCTACCTCATAGATTGTAAGCTCTTGTGTCACCTCTACCTCATAGATTGTAAGCTCTTGTGTCACCTCTACCTCATAGATTGTAAGCTTTTGTGTCACCTCCTCTACCTCATAGATTGTAAGCTCTTGTGTCACCTCCTCTACCTCATAGAGTGTAAGCTCTTGTGTCACCTCTACCTCATAGATTGTAAGCTCTTGTGTCACCTCCTCTACCTCATAGATTGTAAGCTCTTGTGTCACCTCCTCTACCTCATAGATTGTAAGCTCTTGTGTCACCTCCTCTACCTCATAGATTGTAAGCTCTTGGGTCACCTCTACCTCATAGATTGTAATCTCTTGTGTCACCTCCTCTACCTCATAGATTGTAAGCTCTTGTGTCACCTCTACCTCATAGATTGTAAGCTCTTGTGTCACCTCCTCTACCTCATAGATTGTAAGCTCTTGTGTCACCTCCTCTACCTCATAGATTGTAAGCGCTTGTGTCACCTCCTCTACCTCATAGATTGTAAGCTCTTGTGTCACCTCCTCTACCTCATAGATTGTAAGCTCTTGTGTCACCTCCGCTACCTCATAGATTGTAAGCTCTTGTGTCACCTCTACCTCATAGATTGTAATCTCTTGTGTCACCCCCTCTACCTCATAGATTGTAAGCTCTTGTGTCACCTCTACCTCATAGATTGTAAGCTCTTGTGTCACCTCCTCTACCTCATAGATTGTAAGCTCTTGTGTCACCTCCTCTACCTCATAGATTGTAAGCTCCTGTGTCACCCCCTCTACCTCATAGATTGTAAGCTCTTGTGTCACCTCTACCTCATAGATTGTAAGCTCTTGTGTCACCTCTACCTCATAGATTGTAAGCTCTTGTGTCACCTCTACCTCATAGACTGTAAGCTCTTGTGTCACCTCCTCTACCTCATAGATTGTAAGCTCTTGTGTCACCTCCTCTACCTCATAGATTGTAATCTCTTGTGTCACCTCCTCTACCTCATAGATTGTAAGCTCTTGTGTCACCTCTACCTCATAGATTGTAAGCTCTTGTGTCACCTCCTCTACCTCATAGATTGTAAGCTCTTGTGTCACCTCCTCTACCTCATAGATTGTAATCTCTTGTGTCACCCCCTCTACCTCATAGATTGTAAGCTCTTGTGTCACCTCTACCTCATAGATTGTAATCTCTTGTGTCACCCCCTCTACCTCATAGATTGTAAGCTCTTGTGTCACCTCTACCTCATAGATTGTAAGCTCTTGTGTCACCTCTACCTCATAGATTGTAAGCTCTTGTGTCACCTCTACCTCATAGATTGTAAGCTCTTGTGTCACCTCCTCTACCTCATAGATTGTAAGCTCTTGTGTCACCCCCTCTACCTCATAGATTGTAAGCTCTTGTGTCACCTCCTCTACCTCATAGATTGTAAGCGCTTGTGTCACCTCTACCTCATAGATTGTAAGCTCTTGTGTCACCTCCTCTACCTCATAGATTGTAAGCTCTTGCGAGCAGGGCCCTCAGTCCCAGTGTGTGAATTGTCTATTACTCTGTAATGTATCTTTTTGTCTGTACTTGAACCCTACAATTTGTGAAGTGCTGCAGAATATAAATAAAATGTAGTTTGCAAAAAAAAAAAAAAAAAAAAAAAAAACTTTCACAACATAGAAAAAAACCCATCTTTAAGCCGTGGCCCCACGTAGCGCAAACGCCGCAGTTTTCCCGCCACAGAGATGCTGTGGAAAAAAACGCAGCATTTTACAATCACAGCAAAGTGGAATCCCATCTCCACTTTGCGGAAAAATACGTTCCGCGGACACATTGTGATTTCCAAAATCGCAGCATGTCAATTCTACCTATGGAAATGCTGGTGGTTTCCCTATAGGTATAATTGAAAACGGAAAGTCCGCAGAGGAAACCTCTGTGTGATTTCTGTGAAAAGCGCTGCAGGAAAAACCACGATGCGTCACCGCGCTTCTTTGCTGCGACCCGCTACGTGGGCCCTTAGCTTTAAGATGCTTGTGTATTGGCAAATCTTCAGAAGATTAATAAAGTGAGTGTCCAATCAGTTTGCAGCAGTTTTCCAGTAGGGTTTATAGAGGAGGGTCCATGTGGGGTAGTCCCACGAAGAGACAGAACAGTCACAGCAGCTCTTTTAAGGGCCCTTTCACACAAACATACAGGCCGAGACATAAGGTTTGTGTGTCTGCTGTATTTTCCACCCCAACCATGACTCTTATGATATACACTGATAAGACAACGGCCTCAGAAATCAGTAGGATCAGGAGCTGTGATCGAGCAGGGACCAGATTTCTCAGCCAGAATGTGTGAGTGTGTGTGAGAGGGTCTCTGGTCCTATGTGAGGACTGCACAAATGAGCAGTGACTTCATGTATTTACATGTAAAACTATCTGACCATGATGGCTTCTGTACTTGATGAATCCATCATGTGATCCCAACAATGCTCGATGACTGACTGAGAATGGGGTCCATATAGGAGTCAATTTAGTTGACTGAGATGTGCAGTGCATTGTGGTATGCATGTCACGAAATCTGACGAGCTGGTAGTGAGGCTCACATGGGAGCCTCACACGCAACATGTATTTTACAATAGGATACACAGCAGAAATGCAAGACTGAGACGCAGATTTCTGCTAAGGACGTGTCACGGTTTTTTCATGGCATGAATGCCAAATATTTCCACATGTGAATGGGGAATAAAATGCACCTATTAAAGGACGCAGACAACTGGTGTTGCTTGAGGTAGTAAAAGTTCCTTATTAAAGGGAGTCTGTCAGCAGTAAAATCAGGTTCAAACGAATGACATTACCTTGCAGAGCGGCGTCTACACTTCTAAAGATGCCTTTCTCATTCTGCACTGCAGCTCCATTTTCATGAAAATCAGGATTTCATTCTTATGCAAGTTAGCAAATTAGGCAAAGTGTGAGATGTCACTCAAGGAATGGAGGGGAGGAACTCTGGGCAGTTATCTAGAGCGGAGAGCGAAGCCCTGGCAAGAGAAGGAACGCCCCCTATTGGCATAAGCAATGCAGAATAAATAAAAACATCTTTGGAAAGTGCAGAAGCCGCCCTACAAAGTAGAGGAGTTTGATAACAGTTTTCTTGCTACCAGACTCCCTTAAGGGTAAGGCCCAACGTAGTGGGCTGCAGGAAAAACCGCTGCGGGAAAAACCGTGGTGGAAACGCAAGGCTGTTTTTCCCGCAGCACTTTTACAGAAAGTCCGCAGAGGTTTCCTTTGCGGACTTTCTGCTTCCATTATACCTATAGAGAAATCGCTGGTGTATCATTTAGTTATAATTGACAGTTTTGGAAATTGCAGCAAGTCCACGGCGCGTATTTTTCTGCAATGTCTGGATGGGATTTGCTAGCAAGGGCCATACAACGACTTAGGCCAAAGCGCAGCGTTTACGCCACGTGGGGACCCAGCCTAAAGCTCACTTTTTTTTGTTGTCTGAGAAGGAAGCATTTTGCATGTTATATAAAGAAAATACTTCTATGTAATAACTGATAAGTTGCGGACGAGCTGAGCTGTGGTACATGCAGCAAGCTCTTTCCAGATAGTCAGTGGATTGAGGTGTGAGCCCGGATTGTTGTGGGGCGAGGCTCAGATGGACTGACTGCACTTTTCTGTATGTGATGAACAGCTATGAGCAGGGCAGCCATCTAGACTCCATATTAAAAAAAAAAAAAAAAAAAATCAGTGTCTTGTCATAGTAGATGCATGGTCTGTGCTCAGTACAGACAAGTCACATTGCTTAACAGCAGAAGGAATTTAGCTGCGATTATCTGGTCCCTTAGGACTGGGTGAGACAACACATAAGACATCGTATGTAGTTTCCTCCCTAACACAACATGCAATAAAACAAATGTTAGAAACTTACAATTCAGTAAAATATGAAGTGACTACCTTATCATTGTGCTGATGCTTGTAATAAGCTCACAGGGCAGTAGGAAATATTCGTTATCCTAAATACAGTTTGAGGTTGTAGTGTAGACATTATTAGCCCATTGCAGTAGCCCCTCGTTCACACCACACAGACTGCTCCTGCAGATAGAGCGTGCCATCCAGAACACTACATAAATATCGGTGTCTTTTTAACACAGTTTTTATCATTACTTTGTAGGCTAAGTGTATTTGAGCAGTGTATAAAGAAGTAATGACTTCTGTGATATGATACGAAGACCTATTTTCTCTGGCATAGTCATACAGTGAACTGTCCTTAAAGCAGTCCATTGCTGTAAAAATCTTGGTTAATATGGTCTTGTGGTACGAGAGGCCAGAAAGATATTTGCTTTTCTTTATCCAACATGCAATGCCACATTAATATCCGCAGCAACTCCGGCATTAACCCCGAGAGGCAGCCGTGTCTGCCAGATACGGGTATTGTTTAAAGCGTAGCAGAAGCGCATTAACCAGGGACACTCGGCATGTACCGAGCTTACAGCATTTGGTGAGCTGATACTTTTACCAGAACTGAACAATCTCTAATGGCTGAGAGTAACTAGAAAAAAAAAAAAAAATTACCTCTTGGAAAATAGAAGCTCTGTATGTGATGTATAGATTTACCGCAGCTCTTCAAGTATATTCAGAGAAATGAAAGGGAAGTTTCTAGATTTTCATACAATACTTGGTTTCTTTAGCTCCCATAGAAGGGAGTGCAGAGAGCTGCCCATACACATACAGTATATATACATACACAAACATATATATACACATATATACACTAAGCTGATGGCTGGTAAGATATTGGAAGGGATGTACATCACCCAGGTTGCTCAGATGGGTGAGATGAAGGAAATCCAGAAAGTTTGATTCTCAGCAGACATTTATGTTTGCTGAGCATTACTTAAGTGCCGTGCACTGGGCTGGATTGTTATGGAATGGCGGGTAGGCTGGTAGAGGGACCTGTCATTCCCATCCCCTCCAGTCCACACCTTGTGGACACTCCTGGAGAAACCCCGCTGACTGGGATCTCCTCATTAAGGGGATATAAGAAGTCTGCTAGGAGAGCAGAGCTTGGCTGGAAAGCCACCAAGAAGGTTGCAATACTGGAGACAATTGTGGCCGTCTAAACCTGTGTTATTCAAGGTGAGGTAACCACTTCTGTTAGCGTCCAGACGGGCAGGTGTTTATTTTGGGGTTTCTGTTATGTTGCCTGTACCAAGCAGTGTTTTTGAGTGAATAAAAAACTCAATACTTGGACTAATACCTTGGAGTCTGTGTTGTGTTTGTGTCAGCCCACCCACCACCCCAGATCCTGACAACACACACACACGTGGACAAAATTGTTGGTCCCCCTGGTTTAATGAAAGAAAACCCCACAATGGTCACAGAAATAACTTGAATCTGACAAAAGTAATTTGCCAAACTACATGTTGACAAGCCACAAAGCTTCTGGGAGAATGTCCTATGGACAGATGAGACAAAAATCAAAATTTCTGACAAGTCACATCAGCTCTATGTTCACAGATGGAAAAATGAAGCCTATCCTGAAAAGAACACTGTCCCTACTGTGACACATGGAGGAGGCTCTGTTATGTTCTGGGGCTGCTTTGCTGCATCTGGCACAGGGTGTCTTGCATCTGTGCAGGGTACAATGAAATCTCAAGACTATCAAGGGATTCTAGAGAGAAATGTGCTGCCCAGTGTCAGAAAGCTTGGTCTCAGTCGCAGGTCAACAGGATAATGACCCAAAACACAGCTAAAAAACCCCAATAATGGCTAAGAGGAAAACATTGGACTATTCTGAAGTGGCCTTCTATGAGCCCGGACCTAAATCCTATTGGAAGGAGCTGAAACATGGCGTCTGGAAAAGGCACCCTTCACACCCGAGACAACTGGAGCAGTTTGCTCATGAGGAGCGGCCAAAATCCCTGCTGAGAGGTGCAGAAGTCTCATTGCCAGTTACAGGAATCGTCTGATTGCAGGGATTGCCTCAAAAGGTTGTGCAACTAAATATTAAGGGAACCCTCATTTCTGTCCAGGCCTGTCTCATGGTGAAGCCTGGTTGGAAAGCAATGTCTGACTTTCATTGGTTCATTTTCATAGAATTTTTATATCTTATTACTTTTGTCAGATTCCAGTTATTTCTGTGACCATTGTGGGGTTTTCCTTCATTAAACGAGGAGGGGACCAACAATTCTGTCCACGTGTGTGTATGGGGGTTATTATAAGAGATGACATATATATAAATAAGGGGGTGCTATTGTGTATAACTGTTCCTCCCTTAGAATAGTCCCCGTTACAAATAATATAATAGAACCACCCTTATGATACCCCCCCTTAAAAGGAGAGAACTATTACAAATAAGTGGGGCTATTATAAGGTTGATACTATAAACAAGGGAGGAACTATTATTTATAAGGGGGCTATTATAACGGGGGGACTGTTATATAGTGGTTATTATAATAGATGACATAAATGGGGGGCTATTTTATATAAGGGGTTATTATTAGAGGAACTATTATATAAGGGGGAGACTTGAATACAGTATAAGGGCACTATTATATAGAAGGGGGCTATTATATATGGGCGATGCTGTAAGGGGGAGGCTGTTATATATGAGGGGGCTATTATAAGGGGAAGATTTAAATATAAGGGGACTAGTATTTTTATAATGAATGAACTATTATAAAAGAGGAATGATATACAAGGAGCACTATTATAAGTTGGGACCGTTATATATATATATGGGCTACTATAGGAGAGGAATTATTATATATAAGGAGGATTGTTATAAGAGGGCTATTATATATAATGGAACTATTAGGGGGGCTATTATAAGAGGAAATTATTATTTATAGTGGAAGAACTATTTATAATAGGTCTATAATAAGGGGGACATTATATGGGCGACTATTATAATGTGGTCGCTTTTATTTATAAGAGGGGAACTTTATAAGGAGGGTATTTGTTAAAGGGGATATTATTCATAAGGGGGGACTATTATTAAGAGGGCTAATAATAATGTGGACTATTTTATAAGGTGTACTTTTAGGTAGGTTCATGGTCTGGGTGTATTCTGTAGTTACTATAGGTAGGTACATGGTCTCGATGTATTCTGTAGTTACTATAGGTAGGTACATGGTCTCGGTGTATTCTGTAGTTACTATAGGTACGTACATGGTCTGGGTGTTCTCTGTAGTTACTATAGGTAGGTTCATGGTCTCGGTGTATTCTGTAGTTACTATAGGTAGGTTCATGGTCTCGGTGTACTCTGTAGTTAGTATAGGTAGGTTCATGGTCTCGGTGTACTCTGTAGTTACTATAGGTAGGTTCATGGTCTGGGTGTACTCTGTAGTTACTATAGGTAGGTACACGGTCTGGGTGTACTCTGTAGCTACTATAGGTAGGTTCATGGTCTGGGTGTACTCTGTAGTTACTATAGGTAGGTTCATGGTCTGGGTGTACTCTGTAGTTACTATAGGTAGGTACATGGTCTCGGTGTACTCTGTAGTTACTATAGGTAGGTGCATGGTCTGGGTGTATTCTGTAGTTAATATAGGTAGGTTCATGGTCTCGGTGTACTCTGTAGTTACTATAGGTAGGTACATGGTCTGGGTGTACTCTGTAGTTACTATAGGTAGGTTCATGGTCTGGGTGTACTCTGTAGTTACTATAGGTAGGTACATGGTCTGGGTGTACTCTGTAGTTACTATATGTAGGTTCATGGTCTGGGTGTCCTCTGTAGTTACTATAGGTAGGTACATGGTCTCGGTGTACTCTGTAGTTACTATAGGTAGGTACATGGTCTGGGTGTACTCTGTAGTTACTATAGGTAGGTACACGGTCTCGGTGTATTCTGTAGTTACTATAGGTAGGTACATGGTCTCGGTGTATTCTGTAGTTACTATAGGTAGGTTCATGGTATCGGTGTATTCTGTAGTTACTATAGGTAGGTTCATGGTCTGGGTGTCCTCTGTAGTTACTATAGGTAGGTACATGGTCTCGGTGTATTCTGTAGTTACTATAGGTAGGTTCATGGTCTCGGTGTATTCTGTAGTTACTATAGGTAGGTTCATGGTCTCGGTGTACTCTGTAGCTACTATAGGTAGGTTCATGGTCTGGGTGTACTCTGTAGTTACTATAGGTAGGTACATGGTCTGGGTGTATTCTGTAGTTACTATAGGTAGGTTCATGGTCTGGGTGTACTCTGTAGTTACTATAGGTAGGTTCATGGTCTCGGTGTACTCTGTAGTTAGTATAGGTAGGTACATGGTCTCGGTGTCCTCTGTAGTTACTATAGGTAGGTTCATGGTCTCGGTGTATTCTGTAGTTACTATAGGCAGGTTCATGGTCTGGGTGTATTCTGTAGTTACTATAGGCAGGTTCATGGTCTCGGTGTATTCTGTAGTTACTATAGGCAGGTTCATGGTCTGGGTGTACTCTGTAGTTACTATAGGTAGGTACACGGTCTGGGTGTACTCTGTAGCTACTATAGGTAGGTTCATGGTCTGGGTGTACTCTGTAGTTACTATAGGTAGATTCATGGTCTGGGTGTATTCTGTAGTTACTATAGGTAGGTGCATGGTCTGGGTGTCCTCTGTAGTTACTATAGGTAGGTTCATGGTCTCGGTGTATTCTGTAGTTACTATAGGTAGGTACATGGTCTGGGTGTACTCTGTAGTTACTATAGGTAGGTACATGGTCTGGGTGTACTCTGTAGTTACTATAGGCAGG
This sequence comes from Leptodactylus fallax, assembly GCA_947044405.1. Taxonomy (NCBI): domain Eukaryota; kingdom Metazoa; phylum Chordata; class Amphibia; order Anura; family Leptodactylidae; genus Leptodactylus; species Leptodactylus fallax. The sequence goes on along the minus strand of CAMRHE010000979.1, from coordinate 260,455 downwards.
TTCATGGTCTGGGTGTATTCTGTAGTTACTATAGGTAGGTACATGGTCTGGGTGTATTCTGTAGTTACTATAGGCAGGTTCATGGTCTCGGTGTATTCTGTAGTTACTATAGGTAGGTACATGGTCTGGGTGTACTCTGTAGTTACTATAGGTAGGTTCACGGTCTCGGTGTACTCTGTAGTTACTATAGGTAGGTTCATGGTCTGGGTGTCCTCTGTAGTTACTATAGGTAGGTACATGGTCTGGGTGTATTCTGTAGTTACTATAGGTAGGTTCATGGTCTGGGTGTATTATGTAGTTACTATAGGTAGGTTCACGGTCTCGGTGTACTCTGTAGTTACTATAGGTAGGTTCACGGTCTCGGTGTACTCTGTAGTTACTATAGGTAGGTACATGGTCTGGGTGTACTCTGTAGTTACTATAGGTAGGTTCCTGGTCTGGGTGTACTCTGTAGTTACTATAGGTAGGTTCATGGTCTCGGTGTATTCTGTAGTTACTATAGGTAGGTTCCTGGTCTGGGTGTACTCTGTAGTTACTATAGGTAGGTTCATGGTCTCGGTGTACTCTGTAGTTACTATAGGTAGGTTCATGGTCTGGGTGTATTCTGTAGTTACTATAGGTAGGTACACGGTCTGGGTGTATTCTGTAGTTACTATAGGTAGGTACATGGTCTCGGTGTACTCTGTAGTTACTATAGGTAGGTACATGGTCTCGGTGTACTCTGTAGTTACTATAGGTAGGTACATGGTCTCGGTGTATTCTGTAGTTACTATAGGTAGGTACATGGTCTGGGTGTATTCTGTAGTTACTATAGGTAGGTACATGGTCTGGGTGTACTCTGTAGTTACTATAGGTAGGTACATGGTCTCGGTGTATTCTGTAGTTACTATAGGTAGGTTCCTGGTCTCGGTGTACTCTGTAGTTACTATAGGTAGATACATGGTCTCGGTGTACTCTGTAGTTACTATAGGTAGGTTCATGGTCTCGGTGTATTCTGTAGTTACTATAGGTAGGTTCATGGTCTGGGTGTACTCTGTAGTTACTATAGGTAGGTTCATGGTCTGGGTGTACTCTGTAGTTACTATAGGTAGGTTCATGGTCTGGGTGTACTCTGTAGTTACTATAGGTAGGTTCATGGTCTCGGTGTATTCTGTAGTTACTATAGGTAGGTTCTTGGTCTGGGTGTACTCTGTAGTTACTATAGGTAGGTACATGGTCTGGGTGTACTCTGTAGTTACTATAGGTAGGTACATGGTCTGGGTGTACTCTGTAGTTACTATAGGTAGGTACATGGTCTCGGTGTACTCTGTAGTTACTACAGGTAGGTACATGGTCTGGGTGTACTCTGTAGTTACTATAGGTAGGTACATGGTCTGGGTGTACTCTGTAGTTACTATAGGTAGGTTCATGGTCTCGGTGTACTCTGTAGTTACTATAGGTAGGTACATGGTCTGGGTGTACTCTGTAGTTACTATAGGTAGGTTCATGGTCTGGGTGTACTCTGTAGTTACTATAGGTAGGTTCATGGTCTGGGTGTACTCTGTAGTTACTATAGGTAGGTACATGGTCTGGGTGTATTCTGTAGTTACTATAGGTAGGTTCATGGTCTCGGTGTACTCTGTAGTTACTATAGGTAGGTTCATGGTCTCGGTGTTCTCTGTAGTTACTATAGGTAGGTGCATGGTCTGGGTGTACTCTGTAGTTACTATAGGTAGGTGCATGGTCTGGGTGTTTTTATTAATTACTAATGGGGGGGTGCTGTTTCTCTTTTTCTCTTGGGGGGGGGGTGGGTTGGGGGTTTATAAAAAAAAGCCCCCGGTTACACTTATATTTTATTGAAATAAAACCCTCCGCACAACTCTCATTAACCATTTTATTTATCTATTTTTTATAACCCACCTCCCCTGGTTATCATGTAATCTATCAGAGCCCAATAATATCCCACCCCCTTACAATGATGCTACTTACCTGTCCCAGTCTAGTCTTACCTGCTCTCATGGAATAAACCAGCCAATGGCGTCCCATGTGATGGGGATATTAGAGTAAAGCTCGGATCACATCTGCGGCTGATTCTACGTCACTCAGGTCCGTCGGGGGACCCGAACCATGGAGAAGCAGACCGCTAATACAGCGGCTACCCATAGACACAGCGAACCCCACTGACTAGAATGGGATCAGCCGTTTCCATGCTGACGGGGCAGAGAGTATGGTTCTCCGCGCAGGACTCCTCTCTCTGGCGATTTATAGTAATGAATATGGGGGGAGGACACAGACAATAAAGTATAGCAGTCCTAATGTTCCTCAGGGCTGCAGCTGCTATACACACACTATAGTGACCCTAACATTTCTTACTCATGCACTAGAAAGGGTTAATTGCAGTCAGAACTTGACCACAACTAAACCTAAGTGCAGGGGTCACGGTGCAGGGGTCACGGTCAAGGCGTTACACTCATGTCACATACAAGTTATGTGTAGGATTCGCTGCCCCCATATTTACATGCCAATGTCTCTACCCCCTATAGCTGCCAGCAGCACCCCAAGGAGTCCTGCCCCCCATCCATGCCAGCAGCACCGCAAGGACACCCCCATATTAAGATGCCAATGGCACCTCTGGAACGTCTAACCCCCTCCCCTTAGATGACAGCAAAACCCAAAAGCCCCTGTCTCCCTCCATGCCAACAGCACCCCAGGGGCGCCTATAGCACCCGAAACATCAATCCAATCCCCCAAGATACAGTCCCATGTAACTACATCTCTCCCTCCTCCAGTATGCAGTCCCATGTAACCACATCTCTCCTCTAGTATGCAGTCCCATGTAACCACATCTCTCCTCTAGTATGCAGTCCCATGTAACCACATCTCTCCCGCCTCTAGTATGCAGTCCCATGTAACTACATCTCTCCCTCCTCTAGTATGCAGTCCCATGTAACTACATCTCTCCTCTAGTATGCAGTCCCATGTAACCACATCTCTCCTCTAGTATGCAGTCCCATGTAACTACATCTCTCCTCTAGTATGCAGTCCCATGTAACTACATCTCTCCTCTAGTATGCAGTCCCATGTAAGTACATCTCTCCTCTAGTATGCAGTCCCATGTAACTACATCTCTCCCTCCTCTAGTATGCAGTCCCATGTAACCACATCTCTCCTCTAGTATGCAGTCCCATGTAACCACATCTCTCCTCTAGTATGCAGTCCCATGTAACTACATCTCTCCTCTAGTATGCAGTCCCATGTAAGTACATCTCTCCTCTAGTATGCAGTCCCATGTAACTACATCTCTCCCTCCTCTAGTATGCAGTCCCATGTAACCACATCTCTCCTCTAGTATGCAGTCCCATGTAACCACATCTCTCCTCTAGTATGCAGTCCCATGTAACTACATCTCTCCTCTAGTATGCAGTCCCATGTAACTACATCTCTCCTCTAGTATGCAGTCCCATGTAACCACATCTCTCCTCTAGTATGCAGTCCCATGTAACCACATCTCTCCCGCCTCTAGTATGCAGTCCCATGTAACTACATCTCTCCTCTAGTATGCAGTCCCATGTAACCACATCTCTCCTCTAGTATGCAGTCCCATGTAACCACATCTCTCCTCTAGTATGCAGCCCCATGTAACCACATCTCTCCTCTAGTATGCAGTCCCATGTAACTACATCTCTCCTCTAGTATGCAGTCCCATGTAACCACATCTCTCCTCTAGTATGCAGTCCCATGTAACCACATCTCTCCTCTAGTATGCAGTCCCATGTAACTACATCTCCTAGTATGCAGTCCCATGTAACCACATCTCTCCTCTAGTATGCAGTCCCATGTAACCACATCTCTCCTCTAGTATGCAGTCCCATGTAACTACATCTCTCCTCTAGTATGCAGTCCCATGTAACCACATCTCTCCTCTAGTATGCAGCCCCATGTAACCACATCTCTCCTCTAGTATGCAGTCCCATGTAACTACATCTCTCCTCTAGTATGCAGTCCCATGTAACTACATCTCTCCTCTAGTATGCAGTCCCATGTAACCACATCTCTCCTCTAGTATGCAGTCCCATGTAACTACATCTCTCCTCTAGTATGCAGTCCCATGTAACTACATCTCTCCTCTAGTATGCAGTCCCATGTAACTACATCTCTCCTCTAGTATGCAGTCCCATGTAACTACATCTCTCCTCTAGTATGCAGTCCCATGTAACCACATCTCTCCTCTAGTATGCAGTCCCATGTAACTACATCTCTCCTCTAGTATGCAGTCCCATGTAACCACATCTCTCCTCTAGTATGCAGTCCCATGTAACCACATCTCTCCTCTAGTATGCAGTCCCATGTAACTACATCTCTCCTCTAGTATGCAGTCCCATGTAACCACATCTCTCCTCTAGTATGCAGCCCCATGTAACCACATCTCTCCTCTAGTATGCAGTCCCATGTAACTACATCTCTCCTCTAGTATGCAGTCCCATGTAACTACATCTCTCCTCTAGTATGCAGTCCCATGTAACTACATCTCTCCTCTAGTATGCAGTCCCATGTAACTACATCTCTCCTCTAGTATGCAGTCCCATGTAACCACATCTCTCCTCTAGTATGCAGTCCCATGTAACTACATCTCCTAGTATGCAGTCCCATGTAACCACATCTCTCCTCTAGTATGCAGTCCCATGTAACCACATCTCTCCTCTAGTATGCAGTCCCATGTAACTACATCTCTCCTCTAGTATGCAGTCCCATGTAACCACATCTCTCCTCTAGTATGCAGCCCCATGTAACCACATCTCTCCTCTAGTATGCAGTCCCATGTAACCACATCTCTCCTCTAGTATGCAGTCCCATGTAACTACATCTCTCCCTCCTCCAGTATGCAGTCCCATGTAACCACATCTCTCCTCTAGTATGCAGTCCCATGTAACTACATCTCTCCCTCCTCTAGTATGCAGTCCCATGTAACTACATCTCTCCCTCCTCTAGTATGCAGTCCCATGTAACTACATCTCTCCTCTAGTATGCAGTCCCATGTAACCACATCTCTCCTCTAGTATGCAGTCCCATGTAACTACATCTCTCCTCTAGTATGCAGTCCCATGTAAGTACATCTCTCCTCTAGTATGCAGTCCCATGTAACTACATCTCTCCCTCCTCTAGTATGCAGTCCCATGTAACCACATCTCTCCTCTAGTATGCAGTCCCATGTAACCACATCTCTCCTCTAGTATGCAGTCCCATGTAACTACATCTCTCCCTCCTCTAGTATGCAGTCCCATGTAACTACATCTCTCCTCTAGTATGCAGTCCCATGTAACCACATCTCTCCTCTAATATGCAGTCCCATGTAACTACATCTCTCCTCTAGTATGCAGTCCCATGTAAGTACATCTCTCCTCTAGTATGCAGTCCCATGTAACTACATCTCTCCCTCCTCTAGTATGCAGTCCCATGTAACCACATCTCTCCTCTAGTATGCAGTCCCATGTAACCACATCTCTCCTCTAGTATGCAGTCCCATGTAACTACATCTCTCCTCTAGTATGCAGTCCCATGTAAGTACATCTCTCCTCTAGTATGCAGTCCCATGTAACTACATCTCTCCCTCCTCTAGTATGCAGTCCCATGTAACCACATCTCTCCTCTAGTATGCAGTCCCATGTAACCACATCTCTCCTCTAGTATGCAGTCCCATGTAACTACATCTCTCCTCTAGTATGCAGTCCCATGTAACTACATCTCTCCTCTAGTATGCAGTCCCATGTAACCACATCTCTCCTCTAGTATGCAGTCCCATGTAACCACATCTCTCCCGCCCTCTAGTATGCAGTCCCATGTAACTACATCTCTCCTCTAGTATGCAGTCCCATGTAACTACATCTCTCCTAGTATGCAGTCCCATGTAACTACATCTCTCCTCTAGTATGCAGTCCCATGTAACCACATCTCTCCTCTAGTATGCAGTCCCATGTAACCACATCTCTCCTCTAGTATGCAGTCCCATGTAACCACATCTCTCCTCTAGTATGCAGTCCCACGTAACCACATCTCTCCTCTAGTATGCAGTCCCATGTAACCACATCTCTCCTCTAGTATGCAGCCCCATGTAACCACATCTCTCCTCTAGTATGCAGTCCCATGTAACTACATCTCTCCTCTAGTATGCAGTCCCATGTAACTACATCTCTCCTCTAGTATGCAGTCCCATGTAACCACATCTCTCCTCTAGTATGCAGTCCCATGTAACCACATCTCTCCTCTAGTATGCAGTCCCATGTAACTACATCTCCTAGTATGCAGTCCCATGTAACCACATCTCTCCTCTAGTATGCAGTCCCATGTAACCACATCTCTCCTCTAGTATGCAGTCCCATGTAACTACATCTCTCCTCTAGTATGCAGTCCCATGTAACCACATCTCTCCTCTAGTATGCAGCCCCATGTAACCACATCTCTCCTCTAGTATGCAGTCCCATGTAACTACATCTCTCCTCTAGTATGCAGTCCCATATAACCACATCTCTCCTCTAGTATGCAGTCCCATGTAACTACATCTCTCCTCTAGTATGCAGTCCCATGTAACTACATCTCTCCTCTAGTATGCAGTCCCATGTAACCACATCTCTCCTCTAGTATGCAGTCCCATGTAACTACATCTCTCCTCTAGTATGCAGTCCCATGTAACAACATCTCTCCTCTAGTATGCAGTCCCATGTAACTACATCTCTCCTCTAGTATGCAGTCCCATGTAACCACATCTCTCCTCTAGTATGCAGTCCCATGTAACCACATCTCTCCTCTAGTATGCAGTCCCATGTAACTACATCTCTCCTCTAGTATGCAGTCCCATGTAACCACATCTCTCCTCTAGTATGCAGCCCCATGTAACCACATCTCTCCTCTAGTATGCAGTCCCATGTAAATACATCTCTTCCTCCTCCAGTATGCAGTCCCATGTAACTACATCTCTTCTCTAGTATGCAGTCCCATGTAAATACATCTCTCCCTCCTCCAAGATGCAGTCCCATGTAACTACATCTCTCCTCTAGTATGCAGTCCCATGTAAATACATATCTCCCGCCGCCAGTATGCAGTCCCATGTAACCACATCTCTCCTCTAGTATGCAGTCCCATGTAACCACATCTCTCCTCTAGTATGCAGTCCCATGTAACTACATCTCCTAGTATGCAGTCCCATGTAACCACATCTCTCCTCTAGTATGCAGTCCCATGTAACTACATCTCCTAGTATGCAGTCCCATGTAACCACATCTCTTCTCTAGTATGCAGTCCCATGTAACCACATCTCTCCTCTAGTATGCAGTCCCATGTAACCACATCTCTCCTCTAGTATGCAGTCCCATGTAACCACATCTCTCCTCTAGTATGCAGTCCCATGTAACTACATCTCTCCTCTAGTATGCAGTCCCATGTAACTACATCTCTCCTCTAGTATGCAGTCCCATGTAACTACATCTCTCCTCTAGTATGCAGTCCCATGTAACTACATCTCTCCTCTAGTATGCAGTCCCATGTAACTACATCTCTCCCTCCTCTAGTATGCAGTCCCATGTAACCACATCTCTCCTCTAGTATGCAGTCCCATGTAACTACATCTCTCCTCTAGTATGCAGTCCCATGTAACCACATCTCTCCTCTAGTATGCAGTCCCATGTAACCACATCTCTCCTCTAGTATGCAGTCCCATGTAACTACATCTCTCCTCTAGTATGCAGTCCCATGTAACTACATCTCTCCTCTAGTATGCAGTCCCATGTAACTACATCTCTCCTCTAGTATGCAGTCCCATGTAACTACATCTCTCCTCTAGTATGCAGTCCCATGTAACCACATCTCTCCTCTAGTATGCAGTCCCATGTAACCACATCTCTCCTCTAGTATGCAGTCCCATGTAACCACATCTCTCCTCTAGTATGCAGTCCCATGTAACCACATCTCTCCTCTAGTATGCAGTCCCATGTAACCACATCTCTCCTCTAGTATGCAGTCCCATGTAACCACATCTCTCCTCTAGTATGCAGTCCCATGTAACCACATCTCTCCTCTAGTATGCAGTCCCATGTAACCACATCTCTCCTCTAGTATGCAGTCCCATGTAACCACATCTCTCCTCTAGTATGCAGTCCCATGTAACCACATCTCTCCTCTAGTATGCAGTCCCATGTAACCACATCTCTCCTCTAGTATGCAGTCCCATGTAACCACATCTCTCCTCTAGTATGCAGTCCCATGTAACCACATCTCTCCTCTAGTATGCAGTCCCATGTAACCACATCTCTCCTCTAGTATGCAGTCCCATGTAACCACATCTCTCCTCTAGTATGCAGTCCCATGTAACCACATCTCTCCTCTAGTATGCAGTCCCATGTAAATACATCTCTTCCTCCTCCAGTATGCAGTCCCATGTAACTACATCTCTCCTCTAGTATGCAGTCCCATGTAAATACATCTCTCCCTCCTCCAAGATGCAGTCCCATGTAACTACATCTCTCCTCTAGTATGCAGTCCCATGTAAATACATATCTCCCGCCGCCAGTATGCAGTCCCATGTAACCACATCTCTCCTCTAGTATGCAGTCCCATGTAACCACATCTCTCCTCTAGTATGCAGTCCCATGTAACTACATCTCCTAGTATGCAGTCCCATGTAACTACATCTCTCCTCTAGTATGCAGTCCCATGTAACCACATCTCTCCCGCCTCCAGTATGCAGTCCCATGTAACTACATCTCTCCTCTAGTATGCAGTCCCATGTAACCACATCTCTCCTCTAGTATGCAGTCCCATGTAACCACATCTCTCCTCTAGTATGCAGTCCCATGTAACTACATCTCTCCTCTAGTATGCAGTCCCATGTAACCACATCTCTCCTCTAGTATGCAGTCCCATGTAACTACATCTCTCCTCTAGTATGCAGTCCCATGTAACCACATCTCTCCTCTAGTATGCAGTCCCATGTAACTACATCTCTCCTCTAGTATGCAGTCCCATGTAACCACATCTCTCCTAGTATGCAGTCCCATGTAACTACATCTCTCCTCTAGTATGCAGTCCCATGTAACCACATCTCTCCTCTAGTATGCAGTCCCATGTAACTACATCTCTCCTCTAGTATGCAGTCCCATGTAACTACATCTCTCCCTCCTCCAGTATGCAGTCCTATGTAACCACATCTCTCCTCTAGTATGCAGTCCCATGTAACTACATCTCTCCTCTAGTATGCAGTCCCATGTAACCACATCTCTCCTCTAGTATGCAGTCCCATGTAACCACATCTCTCCTCTAGTATGCAGTCCCATGTAACCACATCTCTCCTCTAGTATGCAGTCCCATGTAACCACATCTCTCCTCTAGTATGCAGTCCCATGTAAATACATCTCTTCCTCCTCCAGTATGCAGTCCCATGTAACTACATCTCTTCTCTAGTATGCAGTCCCATGTAAATACATCTCTCCCTCCTCCAAGATGCAGTCCCATGTAACTACATCTCTCCTCTAGTATGCAGTCCCATGTAAATACATATCTCCCGCCGCCAGTATGCAGTCCCATGTAACCACATCTCTCCTCTAGTATGCAGTCCCATGTAACCACATCTCTCCTCTAGTATGCAGTCCCATGTAACTACATCTCCTAGTATGCAGTCCCATGTAACTACATCTCTCCTCTAGTATGCAGTCCCATGTAACCACATCTCTCCCGCCTCCAGTATGCAGTCCCATGTAACCACATCTCTCCTCTAGTATGCAGTCCCATGTAACCACATCTCTCCTCTAGTATGCAGTCCCATGTAACTACATCTCTCCTCTAGTATGCAGTCCCATGTAACCACATCTCTCCTCTAGTATGCAGTCCCATGTAACTACATCTCTCCTCTAGTATGCAGTCCCATGTAACCACATCTCTCCTCTAGTATGCAGTCCCATGTAACTACATCTCTCCTCTAGTATGCAGTCCCATGTAACCACATCTCTCCTAGTATGCAGTCCCATGTAACTACATCTCTCCTCTAGTATGCAGTCCCATGTAACCACATCTCTCCTCTAGTATGCAGTCCCATGTAACTACATCTCTCCTCTAGTATGCAGTCCCATGTAACTACATCTCTCCCTCCTCCAGTATGCAGTCCCATGTAACCACATCTCTCCTCTAGTATGCAGTCCCATGTAACCACATCTCTCCTCTAGTATGCAGTCCCATGTAACCACATCTCTCCTCTAGTATGCAGTCCCATGTAACCACATCTCTCCTCTAGTATGCAGTCCCATGTAACCACATCTCTCCTCTAGTATGCAGTCCCATGTAACTACATCTCTCCTCTAGTATGCAGTCCCATGTAACCACATCTCTCCTCTAGTATGCAGTCCCATGTAACTACATCTCTCCCTCCTCCAGTATGCAGTCCCATGTAACCACATCTCTCCTCTAGTATGCAGTCCCATGTAACCACATCTCTCCTCTAGTATGCAGTCCCATGTAACCACATCTCTCCTCTAGTATGCAGTCCCATGTAACCACATCTCTCCTCTAGTATGCAGTCCCATGTAACTACATCTCTCCTCTAGTATGCAGTCCCATGTAACCACATCTCTCCTCTAGTATGCAGTCCCATGTAACTACATCTCTCCTCTAGTATGCAGTCCCATGTAACCACATCTCTCCCGCCTCCAGTATGCAGTCCCATGTAACTACATCTCTCCTCTAGTATGCAGTCCCATGTAACCACATCTCTCCCGCCTCTAGTATGCAGTCCCATGTAACTACATCTCTCCTCTAGTATGCAGTCCCATGTAACTACATCTCTCCTCTAGTATGCAGTCCCATGTAACCACATCTCTCCTCTAGTATGCAGTCCCATGTAACTACATCTCTCCTCTAGTATACAGTCCCATGTAACCACATCTCTCCTCTAGTATGCAGTCCCATGTAACTACATCTCTCCTCTAGTATACAGTCCCATGTAACCACATCTCTCCTCTAGTATGCAGTCCCATGTAACTACATCTCTCCTCTAGTATACAGTCCCATGTAACCACATCTCTCCCGCCTCCAGTATGCAGTCCCATGTAACTACATCTCTCCTCTAGTATGCAGTCCCATGTAACCACATCTCTCCCGCCTCTAGTATGCAGTCCCATGTAACTACATCTCTCCTCTAGTATGCAGTCCCATGTAACTACATCTCTCCTCTAGTATGCAGTCCCATGTAACTACATCTCTCCTCTAGTATGCAGTCCCATGTAACCACATCTCTCCTCTAGTATGCAGTCCCATGTAACTACATCTCTCCTCTAGTATACAGTCCCATGTAACCACATCTCTCCTCTAGTATGCAGTCCCATGTAACTACATCTCTCCTCTAGTATACAGTCCCATGTAACCACATCTCTCCTCTAGTATGCAGTCCCATGTAACTACATCTCTCCTCTAGTATGCAGTCCCATGTAACCACATCTCTCCCGCCTCTAGTATGCAGTCCCATGTAACTACATCTCTCCTCTAGTATGCAGTCCCATGTAACCACATCTCTCCCGCCTCCAGTATGCAGTCCCATGTAACTACATCTCTCCTCTAGTATGCAGTCCCATGTAACCACATCTCTCCTCTAGTATGCAGTCCCATGTAACCACATCTCTCCCGCCTCTAGTATGCAGTCCCATGTAACTACATCTCTCCTCTAGTATGCAGCCCCATGTAACTACATCTCTCCTCTAGTATGCAGTCCCATGTAACCACATCTCTCCTCTAGTATGCAGTCCCATGTAACTACATCTCTCCTCTAGTATGCAGTCCCATGTAACTACATCTCTCCTCTAGTATGCAGTCCCATGTAACTACATCTCTCCTCTAGTATGCAGTCCCATGTAACTACATCTCTCCTCTAGTATGCAGTCCCATGTAACCACATCTCTCCTCTAGTATGCAGTCCCATGTAACCACATCTCTCCCGCCTCCAGTATGCAGTCCCATGTAACTACATCTCTCCTCTAGTATGCAGTCCCATGTAACCACATCTCTCCCGCCTCCAGTATGCAGTCCCATGTAACTACATCTCTCCTCTAGTATGCAGTCCCATGTAACCACATCTCTCCCGCCTCTAGTATGCAGTCCCATGTAACTACATCTCTCCTCTAGTATGCAGTCCCATGTAACGACATCTCTCCTCTAGTATGCAGTCCCATGTAACTACATCTCTCCTCTAGTATGCAGTCCCATGTAACTACATCTCTCCTCTAGTATGCAGTCCCATGTAACTACATCTCTCCTCTAGTATGCAGTCCCATGTAACTACATCTCTCCTCTAGTATGCAGTCCCATGTAACTACATCTCTCCTCTAGTATACAGTCCCATGTAACCACATCTCTCCTCTAGTATGCAGTCCCATGTAACCACATCTCTCCTCTAGTATGCAGTCCCATGTAACCACATCTCTCCTCTAGTATGCAGTCCCATGTAACTACATCTCTCCTCTAGTATGCAGTCCCATGTAACTACATCTCTCCTGTAGTATGCAGTCCCATGTAACCACATCTCTCCCGCCTCTAGTATGCAGTCCCATGTAACTACATCTCTCCTCTAGTATGCAGTCCCATGTAACTACATCTCTCCTCTAGTATGCAGTCCCATGTAACCACATCTCTCCTCTAGTATGCAGTCCCATGTAACCACATCTCTCCTCTAGTATGCAGTCCCATGTAACCACATCTCTCCCGCCTCTAGTATGCAGTCCCATGTAACCACATCTCTCCCGCCTCCAGTATGCAGTCCCATGTAACTACATCTCTCCTCTAGTATGCAGTCCCATGTAACCACATCTCTCCCGCCTCCAGTATGCAGTCCCATGTAACTACATCTCTCCTCTAGTATGCAGTCCCATGTAACCACATCTCTCCCGCCTCCAGTATGCAGTCCCATGTAAAACACTCCTCCCCCTCCCCTTCCACCATCCAGGCCTCGCTGCTTTCTGTTCTCCATGTACACAAGCTCCGCCCCCTCTATAGAGCACAGCGTTGATAGCAGAGACCCCGCCCCTTCCTGTGACATCACACCTACCAGGAGAAACTCCTCCCTAGTCACCACCGTTATAGAGCTGTGCTGAGGCGGCGCCGCCATTTTGTCACTTGTGTGAGGAGGAGAAAGCAGGGCTGGGAGTGTGAGGGGACATAGCCGGGGAAATAAGGACAGAGCTAGGAGTACAGAGCAGGGACAGACAGCTATAACAGCCAGATATATAGGAGACAGCTACAACAGCCAGATATATAGGAGACAGCAGGGAGAGACAGCTATATAGGAGACAGCTATAACAGCCAGATATATAGGAGACAGCTACAACAGCCAGATATATAGGAGACAGCTATAACAGCCAGATATATAGGAGACAGCTATAACAGCCAGATATATAGGAGACAGCTACAACAGCCAGATATATAGGAGACAGCTATAACAGCCAGATATATAGGAGACAGCTACAACAGCCAGATATATAGGAGACAGCTATAACAGCCAGATATATAGGAGACAGCTACAACAGCCAGATATATAGGAGACAGCTATAACAGCCAGATATATAGGAGACAGCTATAACAGCCAGATATATAGGAGACAGCTACAACAGCCAGATATATAGGAGACAGCTACAACAGCCAGATATATAGGAGACAGCTACAACAGCCAGATATATAGGAGACAGCTATAACAGCCAGATATATAGGAGACAGCTATAACAGCCAGATATATAGGAGACAGCTATAACAGCCGGATATATAGGAGACAGCTACAACAGCCAGATATATAGGAGACAGCGGGGACAGACAGCTATAACAGCCAGATATATAGGAGACAGCTATAACAGCCAGATATATAGGAGACAGCTACAACAGCCAGATATATAGGAGACAGCTACAACAGCCAGATATATAGGAGACAGCTACAACAGCCAGATATATAGGAGACAGCTATAACAGCCAGATATATAGGAGACAGTGGGGACAGACAGCTATAACAGCCAGATATATAGGAGACAGCAGGGAGAGACAGCTATAACAGCCAGATATATAGGAGACAGCTATAACAGCCAGATATATAGGAGACAGCTACAACAGCCAGATATATAGGAGACAGCTACAACAGCCAGATATATAGGAGACAGCTATAACAGCCAGATATATAGGAGACAGCTATAACAGCCAGATATATAGGAGACAGCTATAACAGCCAGATATATAGGAGACAGCTACAACAGCCAGATATATAGGAGACAGCTACAACAGCCAGATATATAGGAGACAGCTATAACAGCCAGATATATAGGAGACAGCGGGGACAGACAGCTATAACAGCCAGATATATAGGAGACAGCTATAACAGCCAGATATATAGGAGACAGCTACAACAGCCAGATATATAGGAGACAGCTACAACAGCCGGATATATAGGAGACAGCTATAACAGCCGGATATATAGGAGACAGCTACAACAGCCAGATATATAGGAGACAGCTACAACAGCCAGATATATAGGAGACAGCTATAACAGCCAGATATATAGGAGACAGCGGGGACAGACAGCTATAACAGCCAGATATATAGGAGACAGCAGGGAGAGACAGCTATAACAGCCAGATATATAGGAGACAGCTATAACAGCCAGATATATAGGAGACAGCTACAACAGCCAGATATATAGGAGACAGCTACAACAGCCAGATATATAGGAGACAGCTATAACAGCCAGATATATAGGAGACAGCGGGGACAGACAGCTATAACAGCCAGATATATAGGAGACAGCTACAACAGCCAGATATATAGGAGACAGCTATAACAGCCAGATATATAGGAGACAGCTATAACAGCCAGATATATAGGAGACAGCTATAACAGCCGGATATATAGGAGACAGCTACAACAGCCAGATATATAGGAGACAGCTATAACAGCCAGATATATAGGAGACAGCGGGGACAGACAGCTATAACAGCCAGATATATAGGAGACAGCAGGGAGAGACAGCTATAACAGCCAGATATATAGGAGACAGCTATAACAGCCAGATATATAGGAGACAGCTACAACAGCCAGATATATAGGAGACAGCTACAACAGCCAGATATATAGGAGACAGCTATAACAGCCAGATATATAGGAGACAGCGGGGACAGACAGCTATAACAGCCAGATATATAGGAGACAGCTACAACAGCCAGATATATAGGAGACAGCTATAACAGCCAGATATATAGGAGACAGCTATAACAGCCAGATATATAGGAGACAGCTATAACAGCCGGATATATAGGAGACAGCTACAACAGCCAGATATATAGGAGACAGCTATAACAGCCAGATATATAGGAGACAGCGGGGACAGACAGCTATAACAGCCAGATATATAGGAGACAGCTACAACAGCCAGATATATAGGAGACAGCTACAACAGCCAGATATATAGGAGACAGCTACAACAGCCAGATATATAGGAGACAGCTACAACAGCCAGATATATAGGAGACAGCTACAACAGCCAGATATATAGGAGACAGCTACAACAGCCAGATATATAGGAGACAGCTACAACAGCCAGATATATAGGAGACAGCTACAACAGCCAGATATATAGGAGACAGCTACAACAGCCAGATATATAGGAGACAGCTACAACAGCCAGATATATAGGAGACAGCGGGGACAGACAGCTACAACAGCCAGATATATAGGAGACAGCTACAACAGCCAGATATATAGGAGACAGCTACAACAGCCAGATATATAGGAGACAGCTACAACAGCCAGATATATAGGAGACAGCTACAACAGCCAGATATATAGGAGACAGCTACAACAGCCAGATATATAGGAGACAGCTACAACAGCCAGATATATAGGAGACAGCGGGGACAGACAGCTATAACAGCCAGATATATAGGAGACAGCTATAACAGCCAGATATATAGGAGACAGCTATAACAGCCAGATATATAGGAGACAGCTATAACAGCCAGATATATAGGAGACAGCTACAACAGCCAGATATATAGGAGACAGCAGGAGCCGCCATGTCTGCTCATATTATCTATCTGCCATTACACAGGGGAGGGAGAGCTCTCCTGACCATATATAGCACACAATATGGCTATATATATATATATATATGTTTAACCCCTTCCTGACACACGCCATAGTAGTGTGTTTAAAGATGGCGGCCGCTCGGGAGTCGTGTCCGCCATAGCCGCCGGGTCAGTTTTATACAGCAGAGACCCGGTGCTAATACCTGCGATCAGGGCCCACATTGATCACGGGCATTAAACTCTCTGGCGCCTCGGTCAAAGCTGACTGAGACGCCATTTTACTCTATGTAGCCTGCAATAGAAATGTTTTTTTGCAATGCATTAGCATTAGTGATCAGACCCCCTGGGGTTCAAAACCCCTTGGGGGTCTAATAAATATAAAAAAAAATATTCAAAGTTCAAATCCCCCCCCCCCCTTTCCCTAGAACACATATAAAAGTACTGAAATACTGTGAAACACACACACATTCGGTATCCCTGTGTCCGAAAACGCCCGCTCTACAAATCTATAAAATATTTTTCCCGTACGGTAAACGCCATAGTGGGGAAAGAAATCAAAAGTGCCAAACCGCCGTTTTCTCACTGTTTTGCCTCTGATAAAAATTTTGAATAAAAAGTGATCAAATCAATAGTAATTCCCCAAAATGGTAGAAATAAAAAGTACACCTGGTCCCGCAAAAAAAGACGCCCTATGTATCCCTGTACACGGAAGTATAAAAAAGTTCCGGGTGTCAGAATATGGCGATTTTTAGAAAAAAATTTTTTTTTGCAGTTTTGGATTTAAGGGGTTAAAATGTAAATAAAACCTTAAAAAACTTGGTATCATAATCGATACCGGAATCGTACCTAAACATAGAATACAGGTGACAGGTCATTGCGTCTGCAGAGTGAACGCCGTAAAGACGAAGCCCGTAAGAAAGTCGCACAAATGCAGTTTTCCTTCAAATCCCCCCCCATTCTGAATTATTTTCCAGCACATTGTACAGAATAACTAATGGCAGCATCATGAGGAAAAATAATCCTGCAGACATTAAGCCCTCATATGGCTCTGAGAGCGGAAAATAAAAAAGTTAGGGGGTTTGGAAGGAGTGGGAAGCGGATAATACACCGCCACCGTGTACACTAGATGAAGCAGGGCAGCCAGGTACACACACGTGGCACATATATGACTATATACTCTGTACGCTGCCTTGTCAGATGAGGACACTTGGCTTATGCCAGGTCTAAAAAGCATTTGTAAAATAAAACGTCACAATAAAATCCTTCTATGCAGTTTATAGAGAGAATGTGCAGAGTACAGAGGCAGGGGCAGCGCAGCCCTTCCTCACATCTAACAGAAGAATAAGAATATATAAAATCTCTACCACTGTTATTACATGACGCAGAATAATAGTATATGCCGGCCAGAAGAAAATACACATACATTTATATGTGTAAAAAAGCCATGGAGCAATCCATGTATACATCAAACATGACTTAGTATATAGGAATCATTCCTATACGAGTCCATAGTATACATCTATAAGAGCCAGACTGTGCACATTACTAGAATCTTGTGCCGTAAATATAACAATGGAAACAGAACCGTGTTATGGTGGAGTAATAAATAAGTATAATGTAAAGCATAAAAATACTAGGTCACCAGATGGGGAAAAGATAAGAATAAACATGGATGAAAGAAGGAAAATCGATGTGTAATCCATATATACTGTAAGAAGGGACTATACCTGTGTCCAAAGCAATATTACAGACAATTATTACCGACAAATCCTGACTCAATAAACATCTGAAGTTTTGTATTGATAGATAAGTGGCGAATACACCTGTAATATGGCGCCATACAAAAATACAGCCCTATAGATGGGAGGACGACCAAAATATTCCCAAATTATAAGGAGGCTCTTCATGTGCCAAACACCACAAGGCCCAGCCATTAACCGGTTAAGTACCAGGCCTAAAAGTGTCTTATGGACCAGGCCTCATTTTTCACATCTGTGTCACTTTTTATGGCAATAACTTTGAGACACTATAACTTACACAAGTGACTTTGAGATTGTCTTTTCGTGACACATTGTACTTCATGTTAGTGGTAAACATTGATCAATATTGTTGTAGTTATAAAAAACAGTAGGAAATTTTATGGAAATTTACCATATTTCTGCCTTCTATTGGATCATCTTTTAATCGTCCTGTAATTTATTTTGGACATTATAAATCTTACAAGTGTAACAGCGATTTACAAGAAAATTTCCCAAACTCATTTTTTAGGGACCACTTCAGTTCTGAAGAGGATTATAAAGGTCTATATATTAGAAACCCCCATAAATCTCCTCATTTTCAAAACTGCCCCCCTCAAATAATTCAAAACAGCATTTGGGAGCTTTGTTAACCCTTTAAACATTTCACGGGGATTAAAAGAATATGAAAGTGAAATGTTAGACATTTCATTTGTATCCAATAATACATTCATTCTTAATGGATGTGGATAGTATCACCAGTCCGTGCGGAGTAGGGTCCCAACCCTTAACTTGTCATATATAATGGACTCCGTACATCAAACGTTTTGTATAGTGAAATATGTTTTATTTATTTCCCAAACACAGTGCGTAGAGCACAGTTATAGTTGTGACATTTCGGTCTAATTGACCTTCATCAGACCCTACAATGACAATAAATCATACAGTGACAAATGTGAAAGATTGCAATAAAACATATTTCACTATACAAAATGTTTGACGCACGGAGTCCATTATCTATGACAATAATACATTCATTTATCCCTAAAATTATCACATTCACATATGGTTAAAGGAGAAAATACATCTCACTATATGTTACACATTTTCTCCCGAGCACAGAAATCCCCCACATGTGGGTGTAAACTGATGTTTGGGCGAATGGCAGCGCACGGAAGGGAAGGAGCGACACTGGGGGTATGGAAAGCAGATTTTGCTGGAATAGTTTTGGGGTGCCATGTCTCATTTGCACAGACCCTAAAGCACCAATACAATGGAAACCTCCAAAAAGTGACCCCATTTTGGAAACTACACCCCTGAGAGAATTTATCAAGGGGTATACTGAGCATTTTGACCCTACAGCTGTTTCACAGATTTTGTTAACATTGGGATGTAAAAATTACTTTTTTCCAATAAACCGTCCATTTAGCCCAAGATTCTTAATTTTTAGGGGATAACGAAGAAAAAACACCCCACAGTTTGTTACACAATTTCTTCTGAACACAGAAATGCCCCATATGTGGTCGTAATAAGATGTTTATTAAGGGTAACTTTGATTGAAAAATTAAAACTTCAATAATAATTAAATTCAACCAATCTATATAATCAATGAATCAATATATCACAACCAACTAATTCAGGATTAAGCACCGAGTCCACCCTGCATAAGCTGCGTGACCAAGTCCCACAAGCCATGTCATCAGAATGACAAGGCCCCACCACAACACCGCAGCCAATTCTCAATAATATTTTCTAATCCCAAATGAAATCTGTCTAAATCAGATGTATAAAGGCCCTGGTATAAGCCCTCCAAATCAGAGTGCCTATAAGAGCGGAAGCTACTTCTCCATGCCCCTGGTCACTCTTTTCCTGATACGTTCCAAGAATGGATTTTCTTTAATAGACCACAACAGCCTAGGAACAATCTGAGAGAAAGCCATAAATCCGTGCCAAGTCCCTTCTCATGTCCCATAACAATCTTAAAGTATTACTTTTTCCTAAATCCTTGCCCCAGGATGGATAATATCTGGCTCAGGCCACACTAGTATCTGGTATCAACAATTCCCAACGCCTACCCTTTACTCCATGACAAAAAAACTGAAAAAACACTTGGATCCATAGATAAGTTCTCAGAATAAGGCCAAACGCTGCATAAATGGCGTATGATCCAAATGGTAATCCTTGTCCTACCAAAGAAAGATGAATCCGGCAGCAATTCAGGCCTAATACACAGTTTATGGGAATTCCATCTCCCAATGTGCTTAATAACTCCTTCATTCTAACCTAACTTGGCAGCCAATTCTGAATGCGTGAGAGGAGTAATTTATATTGTCCACATCTAATCTTTTATAACAATTCTTTAAAACTGGATTGAATTGAAACCTTGTTAAATGTTCCCCATTGTGATGAGATAGCCGTGTAACTCCCTTAGAAGGCCTAACTTCTAACCAGTTTCTTAAATGGAGAACTAGGCATAAAACTGAACCTGGAAAACGATTCCTTCTTCTATAACAACCTCTACCAAATCCATCGCTTTTTGGTCAATTTAAACGAATAACTAAGCAATCCGACTTGCAACAAACATTCTCCAATTTTAGGCCCGACGGAACTGTTCTACTGTCCGAAACCAACTCGCCTATCCGTAACGCTGCAAAAAATGAGACAACAAACTCATTAAAGCAAAGTACACTAAGAATATTAACTCAAATGAAATGGGTCTCCTTCTATCTACTGCATGAGACCACCTACCATCCCCATTATGGTACCATACAGCATTATTCTTCTATCTCTGAACTCACAAACCAAACTACAGCCACTACTACAGGGAATTCTCACCCCAAGACACCGGCCATCCTTCTGCCGACCAGTAACCGTTAAGGTAACGCCGGTACCCTAAACTCCCTGCCGCATCTGTAAACCACTGAAGACAGTCCAAATCCGTAAGATTCTAAATAACCTCTAACCATAGCGCCATGATGTTGCGTGAGCAGATCTCATCTCAGCCTCCAAACTGAAGGACAAGTTACAGACACACTATTCTTGGTCAGACATGTTGCCCCAGGTTGTTTTCAATTCATCCTTATCAAGAACTGTAAGCTTCTTCTGCTAAATGCATTTCTATGATTATAATAACAAGCTAAGAATTAGAGACATGACATTTCCATAACAGCCTCAACCTTATCGGCCTCGTCATTGAATGAAGCTTTCTTTGGATAAGATAAATGAATTAGGTTCTTTTTTAGGTACAATTCCAAGGGGGGGGGGGGATAAATGAAAATTCTTAAACGGTGGAGAATCAAAAGCTTTTTCTTTCTTCATTATTTCCATCACTATGTCTGCAGGATGCTGAATGGATTTCACATTCTCCGCACATTCACAACCTGTTCCATCAAACACAGGGATTTCAATCCAAATTTAAAACTCGCTTTCTGTTGCTCTGGGGACTGCTCTAGCCACAGCACCAGATCTTAATGTTGTACCATTTGCACATGGGGTGAGATCCCCCACAAAAGGAACATTCGTGCTTATATCTACGATTATTTAACCATTTACATTGAGATTCGTTCCGTGCAAAGCAAACCCCTTTTCTATAAACGCCGGTTATCACATTTGTTGGCTCTTTCTGACCTGTAATCGGTTTCTGTGGTAACATTAGATTAAGCCAAAGGCCCGCATCTTTTGAGCCCCATTTCACAGAAGGATATACTGACAATTTTTGGCGAAACATTTCATCATACGAGAAGCAGGCCATACCGCCAAAGTGACGGGACGCCTCTCACACAGTATCAACATGTTTCTGGGTATTTCTCCCCCAAAACTGAAGCAAAAATGCAAAATGCTTGAAGCCAATTATTAAAAGACCTAGGCGGTAATCTCTTCTGATCATCTTCATTCTTATCAGACTTAGAATCTTTCCCAATGGCTCCCTGACCGAAGGCAAGAGCGTAAATAAATCAACATATTCATTTCGCCAAATGCCTTCCTTCACAGCACGCTGTAAATGAAACCCCAATGGCCAAACTACACAAGGTAAAACGTCCTTCATACACATCTGAGGAACACCAATTCCTTTCTCTAAAACCGCTAAACTTTCATCAACATTACAAACAGACGGGACGGAAACCTTATCATTAACCCAAACATAAGCTGGTGAACTACAAACTGCTGGTTACTTAACTAACTCTAAAATAACTTTCATAAAATCAACTAAATTAACATTCTTATCATCTAACATGGGGAAGGGATTTCATCTCACCCCTGTGTTCCTCTGGAACTCCTCCTGGCACTGCTGCACTGGACCTCTGCTGCTCCTCCTGTTCATGGATCCTCCTTCTAGGTATAGTGCGGTGAGTGCCCGCTGTCCTGCCTCTTCTCTTCACATGCGGTGTGGGTGGTGAGTAGGTCACTCTGCTCTTCCTGCTCCTCTTGCTTGAGCACCGCTCTTCCTCATCTTCTGGCATCCCTGGCGCTGGTTGTGGTCTCCATTGAAATATGTGCTCCGCTGTGGCTGAGGAGAGCGGCGCTGACAGCTGCTCATTGTGCTCAAATTGATAATTAATACATTAATAATAATAAGTAATTCAAATAATTAAGAACCATTAAAATGAACCATATCAGTGTTAAACCCCACAAGCCATGCCTTAAAAAGACATGCCCCCCTCAAAGCATCGCAGACCATGTTCAATTGAATTTTGCAAACCTTAATTAAAAACATCAATACCAATTTCAGATAAGTGAACACCGTCGGATCTATAAAATCTGGGCAAAAAACCCTCCAGGTCAGTAAGAAAAACCTCCCAGACAGGGCAAGTATTTGCACAATGCCCGGTTTCCTCTTTTTTTTCTAATTTTGTCTAAATATACAGACTCTGTACCTGAGCAGATCAGTCTTGGTATTATCTCTGAGTAAATCGACAGAGCATCAGGGAACATTCACTTGATGAGAGCGAGATCCCTACGCATCTGCCACAGTAAATTCAAAGTCTTTACCTTGCCTAGGTCATTTCCTCCTCAATGTAAAACAATTACTTTAGGTTTAGGCCACAATAGAAACAACTTATGCACTTCTTGTACTAGACCGCTCCAAGAAAGCCTCTAAAACCATACCAACAGAGTTTAACCTCAGAAGAAGAGAACGGAGAAGCTCCTCATCTGTGCCCAATAAATAAGAGTGGCCAAGTATCCAAATTATTACCTGATTACCTAGAAAAACTAAATTAGAAAACAGAGAAAATACTTCTTTTTTATATATAACAATTCTTACTATAAACTTTCCCTTTCAAATGTAATCATTGTAATATAGGCATTTATTTCCATTTGGTTGATTCTATCATCCTCATCATGCCTTGCCTGCAGTTTTTGGGAGTTGTGGTTCATAGCTGCTAATCCAGATCTTCTTGGCATCCCGTCACTTTACACGGTGATGCATGATGTCTCCTAAAGTGTTTCCCTGCAGGATATTGCTGTGTAGCCGGCTGTCATAAATTGTGGCACATGAATGTTGGTGGCACATGTGGTTTTATTACAATAGACCCTCATGAGGCTGCTTTTCATGGAGTCTTCTAGATTTTGAGGACAGGTCATCTTTGAAGGCACCTCTCGCATGTACAGCATTGCTAAATACACTTCAGGTATGGTTGACTTGTGGCTTATCAACATCTACTTTTGGCTCTATGTTTATCAGAGTTGTTGTAGTCCCGAACATGGTTGTGGAGCAGTCAGGCACCTTTGATGACTATGTCAAAGGTGACTGCATCCAATTGCAGCCTCACGTCTAAGAATCTACACCGAGCATCCCCTGCGTGGGCATATAGGTACAGCAGGTTGGTCATAAGCAGAAAAATCCTGTCCGATACCATGATTAGGAGATGAAGCTTGGTGCCCAGAAGAGTTGCCTGCTCTGACACCACGTGTTTTCCAAATGCCATAGTCGCTAACACCTGGTCGTCTGCGGTACTATCATAGATGCCAACTGGCAACATACTTGTAATTGGCATTAGCCACCACCATCTTCATGACTGAAAAGTACTTCTTGTAGTTAATCCAATAAGATCCTGAATGCAGTGACTTCCGCAGACACGTCTGCATGGATGTGCTTACCGCAGTGTCTGAGCAAGACAATTGGCCACAGATGGAAAGCCTGCAACCAAATCTGCAGGTTTGATACCTGCAGGACAATAGACTGCGGATACTGCTAGATCACATGTCATGCGCTCCTTACAGTTTTGATGATGGTAGATTTACCAACCTGGAATTGGAGGTGCAGTGATTCTTACCGCTACTCACTTGTCAAATACCTGAAAGACCAGAAGTTTATAAAAAATAGAAATGCAAATGTATCAGGGGCCTATCTGGCCCATACCCATAAATTACAAATAAATTAGGAAAGACGGCCAAGAGGGGCCAAACCTCTAAACCAAAAAAAATAAAAAGGTTTTAAGTAAAATTTGCCACAGCGCCACATATTGTAAGTAAGACTTGGTCCTCCTCATGAGGTCGATGTTCCACTAGGTTACCTTCAAGCTGATCCAGCCTCTTCATTGGCAGAACCCTAAATTTCCCTGAAAAGCTGTAAATAATTAAATGAAATGGTTAATAATGTAGAGTGCAGCGTATACATTATATTCACCAATCCTCCTTGTGCTCTCCTTATGACTTTTATCTCCGTTGTTAAGACGTTGCCACTTCTGTAATATGTTCATGATCTCTTTTCACGTCTTTTCTGCAGAGTTCTAGACCTGGTAATTACTGATTATAAGACATCGCATGCAAGTAACAAGACAAGAGACAGAAGATTCTTAAGATTTCTGATGGCGTTATATTAAATAACTGGATGTATGGTAATAATTCATATTAATAAATATCCTAAATCTAAACTCTACCCCCACACTAAGAACATTCTGCCACTTTTTACAGGGAGTGTGGACGAGATGAAGCAGCTTCTTACTGTGTAGAATGTACAGAATAGATTCTCACCATTAGAATCCAAATGACCAATGGGATGGCAGGAATAACACGATGTGCATGTCCTGACCCAGAGAGGGCGCTGCTAACCTAAATGTGACCTCTACATTAGATTTTCTGTCAGAATTTGTGTCCTTAATAAATATTATAATATACATAATACATTTCTGCTCCTCTCTGTGATATCCTGCGCTGGAGTCCACTTTGTCCCTTCTTTGGCCTGTCCACCGCTTCTCACTGGAGTACAGATATACCCTCCAGCATATTCCTGCTAATGGGAACAGAAGGGCTACATGACACATACACACGTGGACAAAATTGTTGGTCCCCTCCCTCGTTTAATGAAAGAAATACCCACAATGGTCACAGAAATAACTTGAATCTGACAAAAGTAATTTGCCAAACTACATGTTGACAAGCCACAAAGCCTCTGGGAGAATGTCCTATGGACAGATGAGACAAAAATCGAAATTTTTGGCAAGGCACATCAGCTCTATGTTCACAGATGGAAAAATGAAGCATATCCTGAAAAGAACACTGTCCCTACTGTGACACATGGAGGAGGCTCTGTTATGTTCTGGGGCTGCTTTGCTGCATCTGGCACAGGGTGTCTTGAATCTGTGCAGGGTACAATGAAATCTCAAGACTATCAAGGGATTCTAGAGAGAAATGTGCTGCCCAGTGTCAGAAAGCTTGGTCTCAGTCGCAGGTCATGGGTCTTGCAACAGGATAATGACCCAAAACACAGCTAAAAACCCCCAAGAATGGCTAAGAGGGAAACATTGGACTATTCTGTAGTGGCCTTCTATGAGCCCTGACCTAAATCCTATTGGAAGGAGCTGAAACATGCCGTCTGGAACAGGCACCCTTCACACCCGAGACAACTGGAGCAGTTTGCTCATGAGGAGCGGCCAAAATCCCTGCTGAGAGGTGCAGAAGTCTCATTGCCAGTTACAGGAATCGTCTGATTGCAGGGATTGCCTCAAAAGGTTGTGCAACTAAATATTAAGGGAACCCTCATTTCTGTCCAGGCCTGTTTCATGTTGCAGCCTGGTTGGAAAGCAATGTCTGACTTTCATTTGTTCATTTTCATAGAATTTTTATATATTGTTACTTTTGTCAGATTCAAGTTATTTCTGTGACCATTGTGGGGTTTTCTTTCATTAAATGAGTGAGGGGGACCATCAATTTTTTTCCGTGTGTACAAAGCTGTACATAGACAGAAATAAATACAATAAACTAAACTGGCTGCGGAATTCATTAATAAACTGTAATTATTCATAAATATACATAAAATATCTGAAAAACCAACAAATAACTGAAAATTCATCACATCCTTGACTTGTCTGCTCGAATCTGGGCAACTAAATCCCACAAGCAATGGAGAATTTTCCCGTACATTCCCCCCACCCCATAATATTGCAGCTTTTTTAACTATTGAATTTTATCCTACAATAAATAGATCTAGACCTGCACCAGACAAAAGATGTAAATCCTCTCTCTACAAACCATAAGATCCTGGATGTCATTCTGACCACCTTCCTATGGAAAGGAAATCTTCTCCATCCTTCTATTAACCCTTCTTCTATTCTCCGCACCACCATCCAGTTGTGTTACTATACCATTTATCTTACTAATCCAATCCTCATAACTGAATACAACCACTATACACATCGGCTGTAACCGTACAATCCATAGTAATCCTAGTAGTGTGGTATAGTACATAAATGTGAACACCTACCAAAGCAAAGCCGTCTGAGACTAAATGTCAGACTGATAAAATCCTCTTTATTACATTAGAAATCTAAAATACCAACAGTAATAAATATATGGAGCGAATCACACTGAACAAGAGGGAAACCCAAAATCCATCGACTTCTCTTATACAATAATGACCATATCCCAGGGCAATGTACAAACCATGATAGAATAATAGAAGATTCAGGGGTTAATATAAAAGTACAAATACATGAATATGGAATTTACCGTAGTAGGGATAGTAAAATCCCAATAGACCCTACAGGACATGGATTCATTGGATAACCCACCAAACCATTCATAATAAATGGTACTGTGTACAAATAACAAGGGACACTAGCCATAATGAAACTTCCCCCTCCCAACACACATTTTAGCGTAGCCTTCTTGAATTGTCCCATATATGATAATAGATTGCGATAGGATTTATTTGACATCAGTCTGGATTGATGTATATGGATCATCTTCTCCCGTCTCGCTGCAGCGGGGTTGCGCATGCGCGCTGCTGCCCTCTCTTGCTCCATTCTCTTTCATTCCTCTCTGACCAAGTCACATTTACATCACATAACAAGGGGCTTGCATATAAACACAACTAACAAGATGAATAACCTGATACATGTAGAAGATCTGACCTTGCCTGCAAGGCTAAACCGTCTGTCATATCTCCTTGGACACGGCACAATCCCAGAGAAGGCCCTTGTTTTGGCGTCACGTCCAGGAACGAGGATGGGAGGGTCAAGGACATAGAGATGAGAACATGATGGGAATTTGATAGTGGGAGAGAAAGAGATAATTGTGGGTATATAGATTGTGTGGGTAGAGGTAATGGGACTAGCCCCTGACTTAGAGGAGGGGGTAGTTCCAAGCATCCATGAGTTGGAGTTCCCCCATAGAGCTTTGTCACTTTATGAAGGGAAAACTGAGAGAGATGTCACGTCAATAATGGAAAGGATCCAAGGTCTTGTTAAGATCTCTTCACCCCTACAGGAAATCCAGAATATTACACGGAACAGACCTCCAGCAAGGCCAGCTGACCAGAGTTAGGAAGGTAAATGTAGTGTTTGCCATGTTACCCTCGATAAAATGGAAGGGTCTCACAGCATGGCTGTGTGAGCTATTAGAATGCCGATGCCCTTAGTTTTTGTGTCTGTGAAGCAACTGTGGTAGATCTCCAGAAACCTCAAGATTTCATGACTCTTAGTGCAAAATGGAGTTTTCTGGATAACCCACACTGAGGCCCATTTATTCCATTGTAAATGCTGTTTCCTTGCGGCTTCAAGCTCCTTATAATGCCATGTCTTCTACAGATGTTTGTTTCCCAGCCTTGTCTTTCAATGTACATGGTCTATTGTTCATGTCTGCAAATGGCCCTGAAATATTCTACAAGAAATTAAACCAAATACTCAGTGAGTAGATCCAAATAACACAAAGGCACCAAATAGATGGTGTAGAGTACAATGGCAAGTAGCAACACTCCTCAACGACATCCCCAGTCATTATCTTTTTTTTTTTTTTTTTTTGTAAATCAACTTTTATTAGATTTTTCACAAGTTTTTACAGTCAAATAAATATAAATACATAGTGGACATTTGACTTCTGATAAACCAAGAATATGCATTTATTACAGAGGTCGAGCTTGTTGGGGCGAGAGAGAAGGGGTTAGTAGTGCGATCTGATCAACTTTGTTCATCCATTCGGATATGGATAGGGTGGACGATTGTCCCCAGTGGAGAGGTATCAGTGCTTTCGCAGACTCCAGCAAGTGGGTTGCCAGGTTGGATTTGGAAGAGGTGAAACCCGGTTGCAGGACAGAGAGACAGATCAAAGCTGGGTTCAGGATTAAAGGTAATGCGGTGACATTTTGAATAATCTTTTGCACCTCCGTCCAATAAGGCTTTATGAGAATGCAGAGCCACCAGATATGTAGAAACGACCCTCGACCATTATGGCATCTTCAACATTCATTTGATGCCTCTAGTTTGTTGGCGAATAGCCACTCAGGGGTTTTATACCATCTCGTCAGTATTTTATAGTGGATTTCTTGCAATCTAACACATGTCAAGAAGCCATGAGAATGTGCCAGTACGAAAGAGGATTCGGTCTTGGACAGTTTCATACCCAACTCAGATTCCCACGAGCTCAGGAACAACAGAAATGTAGGAGAAGCAGCCTCTAGGAAGGATTTGCAGCTGGAGAGTCTCCTAGTAATCCTGGGTCTGGATAATAGCAGTTTCTCAAATTGAGATCTCTATTGATCGAAGCTTGGTTCAGGAGTGACTGAGCACATCAACGATAATGGTAGTAGTGTAGATGTGAGATTTTTTGGTCAGGAATCAGATTTTGCAATGAGTCCATTGACAGGGGTGAGCTCTGGTGGAACAAATCTCCCAGCAGCTTGTCTCTAAAATTGGACCAAAAATCTTCATAAGTCCTGTTACTACCCCATCTGCTTCAAGATTGTAAGTCGGCTGGAAAAAGCTTGGAGGGTGTCGGCATAAGACTTTCTCGTAGTTCTTGCTATATTGTACACGGACCAGGTAGTAACGGGCTGAAGGATTTAGACTCAATGGCCTTGGGAGTAGAAAGCCATAACAAGCGGTTGAGGTCTTGACCATGCATAGATTCGGCAATTTGTCTAATGATGTGGAATTTAAATAGAGAGACTAAAGCAGGCCAAGTATGTAGGAGGTTGGCTCTGTACAGCGTAGTGACATCTGGGAGGGATATGCCCCCCAATTCTCGCCTCTGGGTGAGGAGCTTGTGAGTAATGCGAGCAGGTTTACCTTTCCAAACATAGCATCCACATAGAGATCTAAGTGAGCGGAGTTGCGTAGTCGACAAGTGTATCAGGAGCATCTGTAGGACATACATCAGTTTGGGAACGACATATGTTTGTAGCAAGTTTTTCCTTTCAAACCAGGAGATATATGGAAGATTATAAGAGCGTAGGAGGTCCGTGAGTTCCCGTAGCAGGGAAAGAAAGTTGTGTACATAGAGATCGGAAATACGGCTTAACTTCACTCCTAAATATGAGATGTGGTCAGAGAGCCAGGTGAATGGAGAATCCTTTTTTGCGATAGCAAACTGGGAAGGTGAGACAGATACAATAAGGATCTCTGATTTAGTTGGGTTTACTTTATAGTTCGACACAGTCCCATATTCGTGAAGCAAGCTGGGAAGTATAGGAAGTCCCTCCACTGGGTTCGATACCCCAGTCCTTATCTTGTACTAAGAAGCCTCTTCTCAACTGGTGGAGAATTATGAAAATTATACATGGACTGTATGTTATACATAAGACTGATAAAGTGGGGCTACAATCACTAGGCACAATATAATGGATAGTGGGGTCTCCCTATAGATAAACGTGACTGAAGAACTGGATAGACAGTCCTGACATCCTTCACCAGCAGGGTGGGCCTGATGCATTTGAAGGAGAAGGTGAAAACTTGAGAAAGTCAAGGTAAATGTGGATTTTCTTGTTTGAACCCTTGTCGGCTTCTTTCCATTCTTATGGGTGTTTGCCTTTTTCTCATGAAATGTTTTACTCTCAGGTTTTGGAGAACAGATGGCTTATAGTGATCATTTATCATGAGAGAAGCGTCCAACTAATAACCCGCCATAATCTCTCTCTCATCTGTTTTGCAGACTGCATTTGCCTGATGGACGATTCTGACCACACCGGGGTCTTACAAGGGTCAGCACCATGTGTGGCTCTCTTTGTGGGAGTCATGAACCTGTGTATGATAGAAAAATTATCTACAAGATTTTCTCTTCCACCATACACTCTACACACTCACATTCCATGCAGACATCTCAGTCAGTAGTACTTACCTAATTACCTAATTTTCTTTTTTCTGCTTTGTGCTGGCTTTTCATTGCATCATCTATTTCCTTTGGCCTCCTTTGGAGGTCATCTGCAGTGTGTCCCGTGTCCTCAGCTTGGAAATTGTCTGGAGACAACAAACATTACATAATTCTGTCCGTGTTTACTATAATTTTCTTACAACTGGATATTCCTAGCTCTTGTTCCCAAGCCATTAGATAACTGGGTTTGTTGGACACTTTAGTAAGAGCCCTGTGTAAATGTTTCATATGAGAGTATAAGGCAGTAAAGGTAAAAGTACATACCTATGTAGCCATGTGCATTTACTGCCCCTGGATGGTCGGACGGGTCTAGGGAGAAAAACCTGCTTGTGTGGTCTCCGCAGTAATAAAGAGATCTATTGAGGGCATCTCCAACATGCTGGATATCTGATGGAAAATCTCCTTATTCAGGCACCATTCTCCATGTTTGAGACTGAAAAAATCTGCCTTTTCTCTGCCCACAGACTGCTGAAATGTTTCTTTTTGCCCAATGGTTGATTGACCGAGTCAGAGAAAAGAGTGGAGTAGATTCATCCCCATCGACTTGCATCTGTTGGTAAGATAATTGGATCCTGGACAGATGAAGCCATCCCTGGCTGTAGATTTCCTTTGCTGGTCCACCAGGAGGGACATCCTTATTTTGAAAGGAAGATGACATTTTAGGTTTACCATAAGCTGAGTCTGGATTCACATGAAATGGTACAAGGCTGGGATTATAGATATCATGAGATCCAGACATGACATTACTTCTGTGATTGGGCATGGATAACATAAAGAGACCTGAGAGAGAAAACACTTGAGGCAGGTTTCCTTGGATTTCCCTTTCCTCTTATAACAACTCCTGGGTCAAAAAAACGCAGCAAAATGTGCAACAAAAAAAACAGCTTTTCTGCCACATGGGGGGGGGGGGGCTCATCCTTCATTGGGATCAGTATAGCGAGGATTTTTCCTGATTTATCTTCCAGCCTAAACCCTCTAAAGTCAAACTGACAGATCTCATATTCTGCCAACAAAAGAGAGGAAGTCAAGATGCATAGAAAATTGTCTATGTAAGGAATTTTCATAGCCATTTGACATCAATTTATTGCCCCATGCTAAGAACACATAAAAACACATATATATCAGACAATATCCCGTTAGCGATACAATCCCCTCTAAGTAGGGGGGATTGGGGGGGGTCATCACTTTATCATTATAACCATGTATTAAAAATAGTCTTTCCTCTATTTATCAGGTCAGAATGCCGCTAGGGTAACTTCCCGGGGTAAGTGCTTGCCATGGACAGAAAACTCGCCCTATTATGCCCTGGTCTGTTCCCTATAAATACAGTCTGTGCACCTTCCTCAATTAGAAAAAGACCCCTACTTGTAAGGTCCTAGGCAGTATTCAACATGGTTCACATGCTTCCACTTCAATGGTGAGTCTAAGATTCCTACTCACAGTGGTGAGGTACAAGGCAGGGAAGGCATGGATGCCATTTTGGCATCCTACTTGTGTTTTAAAGGTCCACCTGGCTCGCACAATCCACCCACCTTGGCTCCCTATTGGCGCAGATACTCAGTCCTGGCGGAAGGACGTAGTCTGGAAAGAGTAACGTCTCGAGACGCCACTCAGGCTAAGTCTCGCTTGCAGCAGCCCAGACACGCCCTAATCACGCCTCCCTGTGCCCTTGATGGGACCGAGGCTTATGACGCAGCCATGACATCAACTGGCAATGCCTATGAAGCCTAGCCTTGATAAGCTGCAGCATCCTGGATACCGGGTGCAAGTGCGTTTTACATGATACTGGCTGGAGTTTTACTTAATCCAGGTATCAGTTCCCGGTAGTCATACCTTATAGCCGCTGCGAGGCTCGGGTGGGATGGGGCAAGATTTTTAACATTCTTTGTTTGAAAAAGATTAGGTTTTTGTTAAAGGGAAATGTCCATTATACTATTGGAATTCGGTATATCACTGGTGTGTCTATGTTCATCACCGCTGCTGCTGTCATCAGACTGTCCTAGCCCATCTCCTCCTCATCCTCCACATCACAAACATGTTCTTCATCCTCATCCTCCTCAGTGATGAGTAGAGACAGCAGCCATCTCTACCTGGTCACCGTGCCAATAGACATAGTGGTCCCTTCCTGCAATGCCATGATAGTGGAAAGACCTTTCGGGCAGCAAGGACATTTCACGTCACCAGCAAGACACTTCTGTATGTTTTATGTATGTGTGTGTGTCACGACTCTTTCCGGGCTGCCGGAGACCAATGGCTGGGGTCTGTAGTGCAACAGGTACACAGTATATATCTATATGAATTCCATCTCCCAATGCGCTTAATAACTCCTTCATTCTAACCTAACTTGGCGGCCAATTCTGAATGAGTGAGAGGAGTAATTCATATTGTCCTCATCTAATCTTTTATAACAATTCTTTAAAACTGGATTGAATTGAAACCTTGTTAAATGTTCCCCATTGTGATGAGATAGCCGTGTAACTCCTTTAGAAGGCCTAACGTCTAACCAGTTTCTTAAATGGAGAACTAGGCATAAAACTGAACCTGGAAAACGATTCATTCTTCTATAACAACCTCTACCAAATCCATCGCTTTTTGATTATGTAAACGAATAAGTAAGCAATCCGACTTGCAACAAACATTCTCCAATTTTAGGCCCGACGGAACTGTTCTACTGTCCGAAACCAACTCGCCTATCCGTAACGCTGCAAAAAACGAGACCACAAACTCATTAAAGCAAAGTACACTAAGAATATTAACTCAAATGAAATGGGTCTCCTTCTATCTACTGCATGAGACCACCTACCATACCCTTTTAACACTTGTCTGACCATAAAATTCTCAGAAATAGGAGACAAACTGTTCAATTTAAACAAGAAAGACTTACCTGCTAGGGTCTTCATGACTGATGCATAGACCAGATTCCTATCCATTAGCTTACAAATACTAAACCTACCTCATTCTGCAAGAAATCACCTTCTAATTCATGACAAAAAGCTATCCATTCTGTCCATGCAGCTGAATAGTCAGCCCATGAATTCTGTACATTACTGACAATCTGAACCTCTGCCATTGGCAACCAGATAAGCATCAGCAAGATCATTTATCTTACCTTCTACATAGCTTGCCTTTAGCCAAATATTCAGTTTAAGGCAACCTAGTGTTAGATGTGGCAATAGTTAGAAGATAATGTGTTAATAGCTGTTATCGAAAGCCAAACTGGGTTCAAAATCCTGATTGTCAAGTGGTGCCAAATTATTTATAATCCATATGGATATATATATTGTGAGCTCACAGAACTAGCCTGACACACTCAGTCGGTGTTAAGCAAGTTGTGTTCATTAAAAACATCACATAAGATTTTATACAGAACAGTAAATAATTATGAATTATAACAGAGCATGCGTGAAAACTGGTAAACCTGATTGACCATTGGCGGGAGGAGGGTCTTGACACCCCCCTTACTCATCTCAATAATCAAAGTATATTAGTACTACAGGCTACGTAATGCAAAGCATGGCTGGGACCTGTTGTTCTACATTGCACATCTGAGGGGAGAAATTGCGCAGCTACGCGCTGGGGCAGGATACGTAAGCAGTGTTTTTTTATTCGTGTCTGGATTAAAGAGTGATTTTGACGTACCATCTGTGGTGAAGCGCTGTGTCTTTCTACAAGCCTTCCTGTTCCTTGTCCCTTGATGTGGGTTCGGATACAGGTCCGCTACTGGTATCCCTTTAGCCCTAGACTGGGTGTCTGGCCTTGCTCTCAGTGTATATCCTTATCATTAGAAGCTGTAAGCTTCTTCTACTAGATGCATTTCTATAATTGTTAAGAATAGCAAGCTAATGAGAAGTTAGAGACAGGCATTTAATTTCTATAACATATTCCCACCTGTTTGTGATTTTAACACAACGGTATTGTTCAGTGCCTGTACTTTCAGTTTCTAGAACTGCTGGACTTTAATTCTCTTCACCAGATTCCAGGTCATGTGGACATGCTATTGTGTCAGACATCACAACATCCTGACTTCCCGCACACATTGAGTGGGATATGGACCGGGAGGCGACCAGGCGATGGGCCCGCAGGCTACGGTCGGTGTGCGGGCTTCTGCCGCTGCCCGGGCGGGCCAGCGAGGGCCGTCCACGGCGTCCCCAAATCCCCCCCCCGGGAGCGCCGCGGCGTCCCCAAATCCCCCCCGGGGAGCGCCGTGGCTGTCCTTTTTGTGCGTCTCGCGCCACGTAGGCTTATGGGACTTTGCTCGAGACGCGGCTCTTCTGCTGGAGGGCTACGGGGGCGACCAGGCTGCTGCCGCTGCCCGGGCGGGTCAGCGAGCACAGGAGCCGCGACACGGTCGGCTCTCTAGCGTCTTGAGCTTGCGCCTCGCGCTACGTAGGCTTATGGGACTTTGCTCTCGACGCGGCTCTTCCGCTGGAGGGCTGCGGCGGGGGGGGGGGGGCGACTAGGACCGTGCTGCTGCTGCTGCCCTGCGGGCGAGCGGAGGGGTCGCAAGGTGACCGGTAGGCGCAGGGATCGAACGGCCCATCCTGTGGAGGGCCACGGTCGGCCTTTAGCGCCTCGTGGGCTCGCGCCCTCCTTTCCTGCGCTCCTTTCTGGACTTTGGCACTCTAGGTGCTTTTGCTGGACTCTGCCAGAGGAGATACGGAGGGGTTGACTAGGCCCCATATTATGCTGCTGCCCGTCGGGCAGAAGGCGCAAGGTGTCCGGTAGGGCTCAGGGGTCAGCCTTTATCGCCTCGGGCTTTTGCGCCCTCGTGTCCTGCACCACCTTCAGGACTTTGGCACTCAGGGTGCTTTTGCTGGACTCTGCCAGAGGAGATACACGGAGAGGGGTGGACTAGGCCCCATATATGCTGCTGCCCGTCGGGCGGAGGGCGCAAGGTGACCGGTAGGCGCAGGGGTCGGCCCTTTAGCGCCTCGGGCTCGCGCCCTTTGTCATTCACCATCTTTCGGGTAACTTTGCACTCGCGGTGCTTTCGCTAGACGGAGGCTGCGGGGGCGACCAGGCTACTGCCGCTGCCCGGGCGGGTCAGCGAGCACAGGAGGCGCGACACGGTCGGCCTTTTAAGCGTCTCAAGCTTGCGCCTCTCGCTTCCCTTACAGGACTTTGCCATCGGGAACGCATTGAGCTTTGAGCTATGCGCCTTCTGCAGTGGGATATACACGTCTGCAGTGTTGGTCATATTCACATGTCCCTTTCTTACAGATAATACATTTCTCTACAATACATATGATCAGTCTGTACATTGCATAGACACATAACAGGATTATGGGTGCAAATCCATCAGTCCAATAATCTTTAGATTTTCTTCTCAGGATCCATATCCTTTAACAGTTTATTGTCCCATTTGTCTTTAAGAACGTTATCCAGTGGGGACGCCACTATGACAACAAGGTTTTCCTTGTAGTTTCACAGCTGTACTGGTTGTCACCAGGACCTGGAAGAAACCGTTGAATCGAGGCCCTTCTCACGTGGCTCTTTATCTCCATCCAATCTTTGGGTTGTAGCTTATGGGTTCCTTCCACTAACTCAGGATCTGGAAGGAAGGAGGAAACTCGAGAGTGTACATTAGTCAAATGTTCTTGGCAATCAATCACATAGTCAGTCTACACACCATACTACATCTGGAACAATTGTGAAAAAAATACAATCCAAATACTCTAGGAGCTGAGGCCAATCCTTCTGTCAGGAGTGTACCTTACAGAAAGACAAATACAAGTGACAATATTCTCCACTTCTCTGGGGACGGTACGGGTAAGGAACACTTGCTGTATCCCCACAGCCTCCATTATTTCTCTCATTACCTGTCCTGTATAGTGAGTTCCATTATCACTTTGATGGTCTCGGGGATCCCATACCTGCACACTACTTCTTTCAGTAGTTTATCTGCAGTTCCTTTTGCGGTGGCTTCCTGCACCAGAAATGCCTCAGGTCATCCTGAAGAGACATCACTACACACAAGCACGTAGTCATACCTTCCCACCTCCGGTAACTGTATATAGTTAACCCGCAATCTCTGAAACCGGTACAAGGGATTCGGGGTGTGTTTCTAAGAAACCTTTCACCTTCTGGCCTACATTGTGTTTGACACATGTTATGCAACTTACACGTATCTGTCTGCAGTGATGCTAAATCCTGCAGCTACCCATCATCTGCTCACCAGGTCACACATGGCTACTTCCGAGTGATGCACTTGAGCTGCTTGCGCCATCCTTGGGAACAATGCTCTCGGTAACATACTCTCTTACCACTGGCCATCAGGACTTGTTCATCCTTTTTCTTCCTTCTTGCGGTTTCCAAATCTTCTTTTCTTCTGGGCCATTTTGGTCCTGCAGTATTTTTAGAACCTGAAAAGAGAGCTGAGAGTTTTGGTCCAGTATGGTGACCCCCTGTGCTGAGGCATGTTCCCTAGGCTTATCTGCAGCTAGTTTGGTGGCAGCATCTGCCTACACGTTACCTCTGCTTTCTTTGTATCAGCCTTGGTGTGTGCCTTGACTTTGATTATACCCACCTGTTCGGGTAGCAGCAAGTCCTACAAAACCTACTGACTTGCCTGGACATCCTTTTAGGCTTAACATTAAACGCACAGATTGGACGATAGTCCTGTGCTAAACCGAAAGCCCATCAGGCTTACCCTCAGCCATTTTACACTGTTTCAGTGAGTGCTTTTAGGGGGATTCTGCTTGTTTCACCTCGTGTTCAGGGACCATGGCATAGAATAATGGTGTAGAATTTACCATCCTTCCCAAAATCAAGAGCCATCTATAAAAGAACTCAAAATCAAGGTTCGCAAAATCAGGGTTAGCAATAGGTTCATCAAACAGTTTCTTGTGGCATAAAAACATATTGACAAATCCTTGTGCCTTCCCCACCCCCCCCCCCCGAACCTATTGATAACAAGTGAAAAGGGATTTTTTAGTGGTGTGCAGCATGCAAAAGTGACATGAGGAGGCATAAGTAAGGCACACTGTAGTCTGAGACACTCACAGGAATTAATTCATATTATAATCCAATATGACCAAAACTCAAAATCTGCATTAACAATGGTTCTTGGTCTTCCACATTTTTATTTTTTTTAACCTTGTTATAAACAATCTTCATGTATTAAATTACTTTGCGTTCTGACTCTCATGGACAAAGTCAAGTTCTCTTTATCATGCAAGCAGCAGCCCACGCACCGCTGCGCTGTTAAACTCTCCACTTCTCCCATTGTAGAACTACAAAATTCAGCAGAACCTGCAATACATAGCTTTTAAAGGGCCAGTGGCTTGTGTGTTTTTTTTCCTCTCTACAACTTCTACACACTCCAGAATTACAAACAATTCAATAAGGTTAGTAAATTCTCAGAATATATCAACAAAGAAGGCAGAAGCCTTGAATAGTCGATCCCCTGTTCACATAACAAAAATTATACACAAAAAGACATTACAGCATAGCAGATATGTGAGTGACTTCTAATTCACTTAGTTAGCGCTGAAACACAAAAATTTGTCCCTTTTTTTTTTTCCTTAAAAAAAAACAGTCACATAACCGTCTTTTGATTAAACAACGTACACATACATGTTCACAAATTTGGAAATATGGGACACGTTATTCATTTTCTAAGTCTTCATGACAATCTTTCTACAATGGGGGACAATTGGGGATGGTTCATAACAAAGTAACAAAATGAAACGGATTTTGCTGTCTACATCTAAGGCGGGCAGGTTCGGCCGGCTGGTTACCCGTCTATTTAAACCAAAGATGATGCTGAAGCGCTTCCTCCTGCATACAAAACAAACATTGGCACCAAATCCTTTGTGTTCTTAATTGACTTAACTCAACCCTTGTCCACTTGAGGGACCACGGACGGGTCGTCCATGTTACCACAGGATACAGACCAGCTCTTGGAGGATGCGGGTATGGTTGGGGAACTCCACAAGCTGCACAGAATTCTCTCCAATCAGGGTTTTGTTGACCGCAATCTCTGCAGGTCCTTCTAGACTGCTGTTTGCTGGTGTTTTCTCGGGGTACTTAGGAGATTTTACTACATTCCGTTGCTCTTTCTGAATCACTTTCTTCAACTCCTTCTCCTTAGAATCACTTTCCTCTTTTTCCCTATTATTCTCACTATCAAAGCACTGATAATAGTACTTATTACCTCCTTCTGTCTCTCTACACCCTCCTTCCTGCACTTCCTCTGACACCTTCTACCACATACATGCTCCATCTATTAACCCGTGGTCTCTTAACCTCTATGTTGTCTCACTATCTTATCTCACTTTCTTGGTACCTCTCCATTGCATCAGCATCTTCTTTTACTCTTCCAATCTCTGTAACTAGAATTTCTCTATGCTTGGGATCAGCTCCGCACCGCCCAGGCAAATTCTCCCACACCGAGTGTTAATGAGTGCAGCTCCTTGTTCAGAACCTGGAAAGATATATCCCGGACACACACAGTAGCCCTGGGTTACTGCATTCTCCTCCACTACAATCTGAAGAAGATCGGCGGTGGGGCAACCAATCCTTCAAACTTTTCACATGATCCAGCACATTAATGAACCAAATGGGAGGCCAAAAACCCAGCACAAAATCTCTTATTGGTTATACATTGCTGAACCAAAGAAAAGGGGCCATTAGTATCATTAACATAACATGATTGGGTATAAAGTTATAACATAAGTTTTAACACATAACTATTGGATAAAACACCAAGAAGTTTCAGAACATGATGGATAACAGTTTTCAGTAAAGGAGGGGGATGAGCTCTGGGCAGCGCCCGAGAATGGAATGTAAGATGGCGACAGACAAGCGGCATCACTCACATCTAAAACCTCTGTAAATGATCTAACCCATACTCAGGGTACATTAGGAGCTGCTAGTCAGATCCTGAGGACTTCTCCACAAACTTCACCTCATTCCCCATGGATATGTTTATACCATTCACATACCTATCGGTCTTAGAGGCATGTCTTCACCGTCACGTTTGGCAGTATAACCAACCACCATAGTCCCACTGTCCCAGGCTTGTGTCTCCTTCTAGCAAATGTCTTTGTAAACCAAATTATGTAGATAATACATGAACACATAGATACATAAACACAGTGATAATATTCACAATATTCCCTGTAATATTCCCATAATCCCTTTGTGCCTTGAATTCTTGCACTAGGGATTAGGCACCTTAGAATAAAGATTCTCAAACCCCAGTGCTGTGGGCTGCTTTGGCGATGGAGTGGGTGAGGGGCCCTTCTCTTCCCCTCCATGACCCGCCATACCCACGCTGTGGAGATCCAGAATCCTTCACTGCCACCTTTTTGCTCTTTTAGCAGATACCTTACTTCAGGTGATAACAGGCAAGACAATAAATTCACATAACATAGTACAAGACATAATTTCATATGTTTGAATACTTTCTTGAATATTTTACACATATACAGTCATATGAAAAAGTTTGGGCACCCCTATTAATCTTAATCATTTTTAGTTCTAAATATTTGGGTGTTTGCAACAGCCATTTCAATTTGATATATCTAATAACTGATGGACACAGTAATATTTCAGGATTGAAATGAGGTTTATTGTACTAACAGAAAATGTGGAATATGCATTAAACCAAAATTTGACTGGTGCAAAAGTATGGGCACCTCAACAGAAAAGTGACATTAATATTTAGTAGATCCTCCTTTTGCAAAAATAACAGCCTCTAGTCGCTTCCTGTAGCTTTTAATCAGTTCCTGGATCCTGGATGAAGGTATTTTTGACCATTCCTCTTTACAAAACAATTCCAGTTCAGTTAAGTTTGATGGTCGCCGAGCATGGACAGCCCGCTTCAAATTATCCCACAGATGTTCAATAATATTCAGGTCTGGGGACTGGGATGGCCATTCCAGAACATTGTAATTGTTCCTCTGCATGAATGCCTGAGTAGATTTGGATCATTGTCTTGCTGAAATATCCATCCCCGGCGTAACTTCAAATTCGTCACTGATTCTTGTACATTATTCTCAAGAATCTGCTGATAATGAGTTGAATCCATGCGACCCTCAACTTTAACAAGATTCCCGTTCCCGGTGCCGGCATTGGCCACACAGCCCCAAAGCATGATGGAACCTCCACCAAATTTTACAGTGGGTAGCAAGTGTTTTTCTTGGAATGCTGTGTTTTTTTGATGCCATGCATAACGCCTTTTTGTATGACCAAACAACTCAATCTTTGTTTCATAAGTCCACAGGACCTTCTTCCAAAATGAAGCTGGCTTGTCCAAATGTGCTTTTGCATACCTCAGGCGACTCTGTTTGTGGCGTGCTTTCAGAAACGGCTTCTTTGGCATCACTCTCCCATACAGCTTCTCCTTGCGCAAAGTGTGCTGTATTGTTGACCGATGCACAGTGACACCATCTGCAGCAAGATGATGCTGCAGCTCTTTGGAGGTGGTCTGTGGATTGTCCTTGACTGTTCTCACCATTCTTCTTCTCTGCCTTTCTGATATTTTTCTTGGCCTGCCACTTCTGGGCTTAACAAGAACTGTCCCTGTGGTCTTCCATTTCCTTACTATGTTCCTCACAGTGGAAACTGACAGGTTAAATCTCTGAGACAACTTTTTGTATCCTTCCCCTGAACAACTATGTTGAACAATCTTTGTTTTCAGATCATTTGAGAGTTGTTTTGAGGAGCCCATGATGCCACTCTTCAGAGGAGATTCAAATAGGAGAACAAGTTGCAATTGGCCACCTTAAATACCTTTTCTCATGATTGGATACACCTGGCTATGAAGTTCAAAGCTCAGTGAGGTTACAAAACCAATTTTGTGCTTCAGTAAGTCAGTAAAAAGTAGTTAGGAGTATTCAAATCAATAAAATGATAAGGGTACCCAAATTTTTGCACCGGTCAAATTTTGGTTTAATGCATATTGCACATTTTCTGTTAGTACAATAAACCTCATTTCAATCCTGAAATATTACTGTGTCCATCAGTTATTAGATATATCAAATTGAAATGGCTGTTGCAAACACCCAAATATTTAGAACTAAAAATGATTAAGATTAATAGGGGTGCCCAAACTTTTTCATATGACTGTATATTACACAATATTATACACATATACAGTACAGACCAAAAGTTTGGACGCACCTTCTCATTCCAAGAGTTTTCTGTATTTTCATGACTATAAAAATTGTAGATTCACACTGAAGGCATCAAAACTATGAATTACCACATGTGGAATTATATACTTAACAAAAAAGTGTGAAACAACTGAAAATATGTCTTATATTCTAGGTTCTTCAAAGTAGCCACCTTTTGCTTTGATTACTGCTTTGCACACTCTTGGCATTCTCTTGATGAAAATGGTCTTCCAACAGTCTTGAAGGAGTTCCCAGACATGCTTAGCACTTGTTGGCCCTTTTGCCTTCACTCTGCGGTCCAGCTCACCCCAAACCATCTGGATTGGGTTCAGGTCTGGTGACTGTGGAGGCCAGGTCATCTGGCGTAGCACCCCATCACTCTCCTTCTTGGTCACATAGCCCTTACACAGTCTGGAGGTGTTTGGGGTCATTGTCCTGTTGGTCCAACTAAACGCAAACCGGATGGAATAGCATGCCGCTGCAAGATGCTGTGGTAACCATGCTGGTTCAGAATAAATCCCCAACAGTGTCCCCAGCAAAGCCCCCCCACACCATCACACCTCCTCCTCCATGCGTCACGGTGGGAACCAGGCATGTAGAGTCCATTTGTTCACCTTTTCTGCGTCGCACAAAGACACGGTGGTTGGAACCAAAGATCTCAAATTTGGACTCATCAGACCAAAGCACAGATTTCCACAGGTCTAATGTCCATTCCTTGTGTTCTTCTTGTGCTTGTTGCCTGTCCTTAGCAGTGGTTTCCTAGCAGCTATTTTACCATGAAGGCCTGCTACACACAGTCTCCTCTTAACAGTTGTTGTAGAGATGTGTCTGCTGCTAGAACTCTGTGTGGCATTGACCTGCTCTCTAATCTGAGCTGCTGTTAACCTGCGATTTCTGAGGCTGGTGACTCGGAAGAACTTATCCTCCGCAGCAGAGGTGACTCTTGGTCTTCCTTTCCTGGGGCGGTCCTCATGTGAGCCAGTTTCTTTGTAGCGCTTGATGGTTTTGGCCACTGCACTTGGGGACACTTTCAAAGTTTTCCCAATTTTTTGGACTGACTGACCTTCATTTCTTAAAGTAATGATGGTAATGTAATGACTCGTTTTTCTTTACTTAGCTGCTTTTTTCTTGCCATAATACAAATTCTAACATTCCATTCAGTAGGACTATCAGCTGTGTATCCACCTGACTTCTGAACAACACAACTGATGGTCCCAACCCCATTTATAAGGCAAGAAATCCCACTTATTAAACCTGACAGGGCACACCTGTGAAGTGAAAACCATTTCAGGTGACTACCTCTTGAAGCTCATCAAGAGAATGCCAAGAGTATGCAAAGCAGTAATCAAAGCAAAAGGTGGCTACTTTGAAGAACCTAGAATAG
The DNA here is from genome assembly GCA_947044405.1 of Leptodactylus fallax. Taxonomy (NCBI): domain Eukaryota; kingdom Metazoa; phylum Chordata; class Amphibia; order Anura; family Leptodactylidae; genus Leptodactylus; species Leptodactylus fallax. The sequence continues at coordinate 217,563 of CAMRHE010000979.1, read as the reverse complement.
AAGACATATTTTCAGTTGTTTCAAACTTTTTTGTTAAGTCTATAATTCCACATGTGGTAATTCATAGTTTTGATGCCTTCAGTGTGAATCTACAATTTTGTATCGTCATGAAAATACAGAAAACTCTTGGAATGAGAAGGTGTGTCCAAACTTTTGGTCTGTACTGTATATATTACACAATATTATACACACACATATATATATTGTCATTGTACCTTACTTTTCCATTTAACCTTAGGCTAACACTTTTATCAAAATATTTTCCCTTTGGGCATAAACAGTCATTATACCCAGGCTGCGGACCCCAGAGGCCCAGAGCCAATTGACATGTAACATTATTGGGTAACAGCATCATGTTCAGCTCGTGATTTTCTGCGTGTCCATCACATCAGATACAACGTCCTTGGAGTTACTTGGCAGTCAATTAATGTTTTGGTTATTCCCTGCAGAACATCTGCCCAGTGCTACAACAGAATACAGGAATACAATTCAAGCAGATAGCAGTTAATACTGACACCAAAATTACATATTACTATTTTTGTACAATTTTCAGATATTTTCCAAACCCCACCTTTTGTCATTACCACAGGTGTTCAAAACCCCTGAGTTGTACTGCAGGTTACCTTAAGGGCAAACTGCCAGACTTTAGAATTTTCTTCACTGGATATCAACCAAAAGTTAAACCCCTGTTGAACATCACAATATCCTATTTTCTTCTTTTTTTAGGGGACATTTCCTGGAAGCGGATTTAATTTTATAAAAAAGCATAAAAGTTGAATCCTGGCATTGATCTAGATAGAATGAATATTACAAATACAGGTTGACATATATATATAATACATAATCCTCTAAACCTCATACCGATGGTGGACAGTTTTTCTCTTTGCACTATATCATATTCTCTGAGTGTTTTGGTAAGGTAAGTAATATCTCACACAGAACTGGGAGGTAAGATGGGTTATATTAGACACTAATCCTGAGGAGGGTGAAGTCTCCCTTCAGGCCTGATTCTTGGAGTGAGGTGGGGGTGATTCATTATTTCCTGAGTTGTCATCCCCTTGACCTTCCTTCTTGGAGCTCTGCACTGCCTTCTCACATGTCCTGGTTTCCCACAATTGAGGCAGTAGATCACCTTCTGATTACCCATCCCATAACAGGGGTCAATGCCAGCCACAGCAGGTTTGCGGGGTCTACTATCCAATTCTACCCCCTGAGCAATTTTACACAAAGTGGCTGGATCCATTGTCCTCCACTCTGGCCTGCATTTTTGTACTGTATTTCTTACTTGCCTTACAAGCCCCTCCATGAAGGCCGAGGCTAACACCTTCAAATGTATCTTATCTGCTTCATACCCCATATCTTCCCACGCAATTGCACACCCTCTTGTAGAATTTTCCTACACTTTCCCCTCTGTCCTGTGTCAGGTCTGTCAAATTGACTGATAATTCACTTTGTCTGTCTCTTGCCCATTTCTCCAATTGAGCAACATAGTCTTGTCCTGAAACTTTAGTTGTCAAATAGTCCTTTTCCATTAACATAACATCACATAACAACATGGTACTAGTCATTTTAGCTTCAACTGTTTCATGTCCTTCCATGTGGCCCCATAACTTGTCTGTATCTGAGACAGTACTTTTACGAAGGGCAGGGGTCTAATCTCTGGGTCTGGCAAGGTTTTAAGCAACCTCATCATGTGAGTCGGGGACCATTTGTACACCTGATATTGTCTCACTGGAGGCCAAGCCATTTTACACAAAGACTCTGCAACCACATGTTTCATGTCCTCGCTCTCCCCTCCGCTCCTATCCATTATTTCAGGTGACCCCGCTGACTCTTGAATCTCTCTGTTATCCATATTTGTCAGGTCACCTCCCAGTACAGTATACTGGGGAAAATCATCAGAAAACCTAGGTGATACATGTGTCTTAACCCTTTCTTCTTGGGGAGGTTTCATTTCAGTCTCTTGTGGAGAGTCAGAGAAATCCACCTTAGTCCAGTCTGTCTGTCTTGTTGAGCTGTCTGGTCGTCTTTCCTCATGTCTGTCACAAATGGGAACTTCTATCACTATGATTTTACTGTTCTTATCACTTCCAGACTTTGATTTAGTTCTGGTTGTCACTATGGCCACTACACCTTGGGATGTTTGCTGAGGAGTCACAATAGGATTGTTGGGTGAATGTCCCATCTGTGACAGGATGACCGAATTTATACAATTATCCCTCCAAATGGGATTCTGATTCTGCTGTCCACACGCCAGACACCCCCAACCTCCTGGATTATTTACTGAGGATGGTTCATCAATATCTACCTCTGATTCTTTGAACACTTTAGACCACATCCTGGCTTACCCACTATAGCCACTGTCTTTCAACCACCCCTTGTATTGCTTCTCAATTTGCTCCCATTTCTCTGGGTAAAGTCTACCATCTTTTGGCCACCCCCTTCATGAGCTTATGCTTACTCTTTATGGCTTCTTCTCCCTCCCTCTGCATCACAATCTCTGCAGGGGTTAAGCCTGGTTTGGGCTCACTACTGGAGGAACCCCCCATCTTTGCTGCTTTTGTGTTTCTATACACAACCCCACTCTGGCCAGAGAATTTTCCAGCAAAGGTTACACGCAGCTGCTATTCTGTCCATTCAGATGTGCCAATAATCTCCTGATAGATCTCGGGCTTGGTGGGTTAACGGGTTGGTCCTTGATCTCAGCAGTGTCTCCAACTGTCATCAAAAGCCAAAGTGGGTTCAAAATCCTAATTGTCAAGTGGTGCCAAATTATTTATAATCCATATTGATATATATATATATTGTGAGCTCACAGAACTAGCCGGACACACTCAGTCGGTGTTAAGCAAGTTGTGTTTATTAGAAACATCGCATAAGCTTTTATAGAGAACAGTAAATAATTATGAATTATAACAGAGCAGGCGTGAAAACTGGTAAACCTGATTGACCATTGGAGGGAGGAGCGTCTTGACACCCCCCCTTACTCATCTCAATAATCAAAGTATATTAGTACTACAGGCTACGTAATGCAAAGCATGGCTGGGACCTGTTGTTCTACATTGCACATCTGAGGGGAGAAATTGCGCAGCTACGTGCTAGGGGCTGTTTGCGTAAGCAATGTTACTCTCCAGACTCTTCGAAGGACGGCTCACAGAAAGTTTATAACCAAACAAGTCCACTAGGACGCCCAAGACTGGGTGTCTGGCCTTGCTCTCAGTGTATATCCTTATCATCGAAGGCTGTAAGCTTCTTCTACTAAATGTATTTCTATCATTTTTAAGAATAGCGAGCTAATGAGAAGTTAGAGACAGACATTTAATTTCTATAACATAGCAAATACCACTCCCTTGTTTTCTGTGAGTAGCATTATTCTTTTATCTCTGAACTCACAAACCAAACTACAGCCACTACTACAGGGAATTCTCACCCCAAGACACCGGCCATCTTTCTGCCGACCAGTAACCGTTAAGGTAACGCCGGTACCCTAAACTCCCTGCCGCATCTGTAAACCACTGAAGACAGTCCAAATCCGTAAGATTCTAAATAACCTCTTTTAGAGGCCTAGTTAATGTAATGTGGGGAGATTCCAAACCTCTTGTTGCCAAATAGTCGTCTTGAGAAAACCTTCCCCATTGGGATGGTTCTAGTAGTAAAATTCCACAAAGCCAATAAGGATTGGATATCATGCAAAGTACATTTATTCCTAGCCAACATACGTATAAGAAGATTTTCTAACTTATCAGCAGGGAAGCTAAACTGCATAGACTCTGTATCAAATTTTATCCCTAAAAATTCAAGCGATCTACAAGGGAACCCCAAACACATCCATTAATTCTATAGAGATCAGCACTAGCGTCCCCGACAAATAACAAGTCATCCAAATAATGTAATCTACCCCCTGTGGAACTGGACTCTGAACAACCCAATGCAGAAAGAAGAAAAAGATTCAAAAGAAAGACCAGATACAGAAAATCCCATAAGCAGCCATTTGTCACAGTAATACTTATCATCAAACTGAAAACCTAAGGAATTAAACCCATCCGGGAAAACCGGCAACAACCTAAAAGCTGCTTTTACTTCTGCCAATAAAGCTTCTTTACCAAAGCGTCTTAATAAATCAACTGCTTGATCAAATGACACATAATGTACCGAGGCCTTGTTATCTAAACCCAAACCGGGTGTAATATTCTGATTGTCAAGTGGTGCCAAATTCTGTGTAACCCATATATATCTATCTATATATAGATATACAGTATATATAGTGTGAGCTCACAGAGAAAGAGCTGCCCTGACACACAGTCGGGGTTATCAAAGCAAGGTTTGTTAAAAAAAAAAAACCAATATACTGAAAATTTCATAAAATTATCAATTTTGAAAGTTTCTGTTATTCCGGTAAAAACACCGCTAGTTATATCACACAAAGTTCTTCATAATTTACATTCACCATATGTCTCCTTTATATTGGCCTTGTTTTTTCAATGTCCTTGTACTTTTCTAGGATGTTAGAAGGCTTATAAATTTAGTAGCAAATTGTCAGATTTTCAAGAAAATTTCAAGATTCTGCTTTCTAGGGACCTATTTAGTTGTGAAGTGACTTTGAGGGGCCGATATAATAGAAAACTCCCCTAAATACCCCATTTTAGAAACTATATTCTTCAGACTATTCAAACCAGTGTATAGGAATGTTAACCCTTTAGGTGTTCCACAGGAATTAATGCAAAATGGAGGTGAAATTTCCAAATGTCACACTTTTATGCACATTTTCCATTTCAAACCAGATTTTCCTGTAACAAAGGCGGAGCTAACAGCAAAACCTACCATGATATTTATTACTCTGATTCTGCAGCTTGTAGAAATCCCATATGTGGCCCTTCTGTGCAACTTGACTCAAACACTGTCCAAAGAAATCAAAGAGCACCTTTATGGGTTTTGGTGCACTTTCTTTAGGACAGTTTATAGGTGCCACGACACATTTGTAGAGCACTAGAGGTACCACAACAGTAGAAAACCCCCAAAAGTGACCCCATTTTGTAAACTAGACCCCTTAAGGAATTTGTCTAGGGATATAGTGACACTACAGGCTTTTCTAAATGGTACTTCACAGCACATGGTGCAGAATGAGAATTGTAATTTTTGAGTCATATATGCCATTTCAGTGCCTGATATATTGTGGCCAGCACATAAACCGGAGACATAAACCCCATAAATTATATTGTGGGTTCTCCTGGGTAATGCAGTTTCCTCCATGTGGCTGTTATGTGATGCCTGGCCACACGGTAGGGCTCAGAAGGGAAGGGCCACTACTTAGACTACTGGAGCACGGACATGGTTGGAATGTTTTTCTGGTGCGGAGTCATGTATGCAGGGCCCCTGAGGTAGAAGTACAGATAAGTCCCCAAAAAGTGACCCCGTTTTTAAACTTCACTTATTCATCTATGGGTGTAGTGAGCATTATGACCCCACAGGTGTTTTTAAAGGTATTGTGCAGCAACTGGTGCACAGTGAGATTTGCAATTTTGGAATCGTATATGCCTGATATATTGTGCCCAGCATGTGCGACTGGAGACATAGACCCCATAAGTGTGGACTCTCCTGGGAACGGCAATTCCCTACGTATGGCTGCTATGTGATACTTGGGCACACGGCAGGGCTCACCAGGAAAGAGGCAGCATGTGGCAGGGGGATAAGCTGTGCGGAGTGCATCAGGGTAAATTAAATATCAAGGGATGTATGATAAATGAAAGAACATTCTTTCATACAGAGCCCTGGTTTTTCAGGCCACGTATAACACTGGTATATGGTGTCCTTCCTTATCCCCCTCTTTGAGCAGACTCGGCACCTCGCTTCCAGAAGGTTTTTGATAACCACCTCTTGAAATTCCAGGAAAGTTCTCCTCTGGCCTGCACATCATAATAACACGTATGCATTGTACAGTTCCATCTGTACGATGTGCACAGCCAGTTTTTTATACCACACCCTTGATTTGTGCATGGCCCTGTAGGGCTTCAAGACTTGATGTGACAAGTCCACCCCCCCCCCCATGTACCTATTGTAGTCCAGGATTCAGTCTGGTTTGGGGGTCTCTGTACTGGTACATGGGTGCTGGTGTGGCCATGAATTGTCAATACAAGGACTTGTCCTTGACACACAATATGTTGCTGGTACATTGAGCCCTGCTCTCACCCCTTCTGAGTGTTTGCACAAGCAGCGTCTTAGGGAGGCCTCTCTGATTTTTTTTCTTACGGTGCCGCATGGCGTAGTACTTCTGGAGGCGAGGTTATTGAAGACTGCCACACTGGTATAAGAATTATCCAGGTAAAGGTGGTAACCCTGGTCCAGTAGTGGATGTACCAAATCCCACACCATTTTGGCAGTAACTCTCTGGAAGGGGGGCATTCTGGGGGATCAATTCTGGTGTCTCTCCTTTTGTATATCCTAAATCTGTAGGTATACCCTGATGCACTCTCGCACAGCTTATACATCTTCACACCATACCTTGCCCTTTTGCTTAGCAGGTATTGCCAGAATTGAAGCCTCTCTTTTAAAATGTACCAGCGATTCATCAATAGAAATACACTTCTCAGGGTGTCTGCTTGGGCAAAGCGGGCACTGAAATGGTCTATTAGGGGTCTCAATTTATATAAACGATCAAAACTGGGGTCATCTCAGGGTGGGCACTGTTCTTTGCATCGTGTAGGAATCGAAATAGGGCCTCATAGCGCATCCTGGACATTGTAGCTCGATATAATGGGGTGTAGTATAATATGTCCGTGCTCCAGTAGTCTCTAATGGACGGCTTTTTTTTTACAAGCTCCATGTCCCCAGAATGTGTACATTTCTATTGCTGTTACAGGGGTCCACCTGTGGGGTGCAGATAAAAATGCAGCAGGGTTTTTGGTTTTGTACTGTTGGGCATACAGATTAGTCTGCACCACCATGAGCTCTATGAGGTCCTCAGTGAAAAAAAAAAATTAAAGAAATCAAATTCACTGAGCCCTGTTGTGTCAGATTTAATCCCCAGGGTGCCTGTGTATTCGGGGATCTGGGGAACATAATTTTCAGGAACTGAAGTCCAAATGGGGCCACTTCGCTCTGGGCTTTGTACAGTGTCTCTGTCACTCCTTCCGGGAGTCTCAAATGGAGTAGGTCTAGGGCGTATTCTAGGGGGTCTCTCGTCCTCATCATGACTTGACGAGGATGATGGTAAGTAAAAAAAAAAAGTATGGCACCATCAGAAGAATCGCTGTCGGAGGTGAGAAATGCGTACGCCTCTTCAGCAGTAAAGGAGTGCTGGGACATTGTGCTGTGAAATGTAGGTGTTATGTGTATTCACAGTAAACTGTAGAAAGAAAAAAATATATATACCCAAAAAATTAGGTATATAAATGAAAAGTTTGGACTTCCCTACACTACACTACCCATTCTCTAAACTAACACTACACCTAATTTTATGTAAACTTCCCTAATGCTAAACCTAAATAACCTAACTAATTTTGTGCAAATTCCCTGACACTAACACTAATTAACTACTAGCACTGAACTAACTACACTAAACTACAATGACAATCCCTATTACTAAATCTAACTATGGTGACGGTTTCCTGACACTAAACTAAGCTATTAAAAAAAACACAGAGAACAAATAAGGTGAAAAACAGACGGGACGCAGGTAATACAACAGAGAGGGTAGACAGACAGGACGCAGGTAATACAAGAGAGAGGGTAGACAGACGGGACGCAGGTAATGCAACAGAGAGGGTAGACAGACTGGACGCAGGTAATGTAAGAGAGGGTAGACAGACGGGACGCAGGTAATGCAACAGAGAGGGTAGACAGACGGGACGCAGGTAATACAAGAGAGAGGGTAGACAGACGGGACGCAGGTAATACAACAGAGAGGGTAGACAGACGGGACGCAGGTAATACAAGAGAGAGGGTAGACAGACGGGACGCAGGTAATGCAACAGAGAGGGTAGACAGACAGGACGCAGGTAATGCAAGAGAGGGTAGACAGACGGGACGCAGGTAATGCAACAGAGAGGGTAGACAGACGGGACGCAGGTAATGTAAGAGAGGGTAGACAGACGGGACGCAGGTAATGCAACAGAGAGGGTAGACAGACTGGACGCAGGTAATGTAAGAGAGGGTAGACAGACGGGACGCAGGTAATGCAAGAGAGAGGGTAGACAGACTGGACGCAGGTAATGTAAGAGAGGGTAGACAGACGGGACGCAGGTAATGCAAGAGAGAGGGTAGACAGACGGAGAGAAATCAAAAGGTTCACCGCAGACAAGAGAGGTTTCAGAAGATGCTACTTGATGGGAACAACGAGAACGACCAAGTGGAAAAGACGGTATTACTATCACGGAAGACAAGAGGCCATACACTAAAAGACTTGCTTGAAGAACACTTGAAAGACTAGTCAAAGGACATTACAGGAAGTCTTTGTTACAGCGTTATGGTGCAAAATGTTGCATCGAAATAGACTTCTTACACGATACAAACATTGTATTAAGTGCTAAAGCAGGACCTAAATACAAACTAAACCAAGTACAGGGAACTTATAGACATAATAATAAAACAGGTTCATGGGAATGTACATCGACACAGGTGTTATCTTACAGTGTAGTAATAAAAGGTAATGAATCTGCTGAGTAGTCAGATGATATCACGAATGATAAGGTGCCAGCAGGAAAAATAGGCAGATCTAAGATTGAAATTTGGTTTCACTCCCAAGATTATGTATTTTATTTATGCTTACTTATATAGTGCCATCATATTCTGCAGCGCTTTACAGATATTGTCAGTCACTGTCCCATATAGGGCTCACAATCTACAGTCCCTATCAGAATGTCTTTGGAGTGTGGGAGGAAACCCACGCAAACACGGGGAGTACATATAAACTCCTTGCAGATGTTGTCCTTGGCAGGATTCAAACCCAGGACTCCAGCGCTGAAAGACTGCAGTGCTAACCACTGAGCCACCCTGCTGCCCCTATATAAAATGTAAAAGTTACATCCAGTACATATCCCTATTATGGGTAAGGATAGTGAAGATTGGGTAAAGACATGGAATTTCCAAATAACAAGAGAACCTGTGAGAATAGCTATTTATCTCATAATGAATAATAACACCTGAAATAAGTGGAAATTCCAGAGCGAAGAGATCCTTTACCTTTAGAATGCAGCACAAAACTAGAGAGTTACCACCTGAATCATTATTAACATGGGTTAAAGGGGGCCTATTTTTGGGAAGTTTCTCTAATGGTCCTACAAGTGTAATTCATAGAGGTTTATACGGGAGTGTGAAGTGATTAGATAAGAAATGTAGTTTTTAGCAAGAAAACCCATCTCCCAAGGATTCCGGGGTATATGAGTGCTGTATAACAAATACTAACAATAAGAAGCAATGTTAATATTTCATCAGTCACAGAACTTGTACAGGAGTCAAATTCAATCCATCTAGTCCTTTCCAGACGAATCCTTTCCAATCTAAGCCTCTTCTGACGAATGGGACATTTATGACCATGGTATGGACATTTAATATGTCAGATTGGAAAATTTCCTCAAGGTATCCTCAGTGTAAACAACACCTCGTAAATATGGAAGAAGGAATCGAACAATGGTTTAGTAAAAGTATTTCATAAGAAGTAAAAGAGGTGTTGTAGAAGGTGTTTTAGGGGGAACTGGAACGGTGGGGAGTTTAATAAATAATATGAAGATTAACTCTCTGAGATCAGGTTTGGAAACAATTGGTTATCTAGGAAAGAAGGCAGTAAAAGTCCAGAAGAGTTTAAATCAACTTCTGGAAAAGATGGTTGTAAATTCTGTAAGTGTATTAGGATCTTCTGTGTCACATCTTCAGGATGCAACTCTAGCCATAATGGAGAGTGAGCAGGAAACGCAGGTAGCCGGAGCATGTCTGGAAATTCAGGTTGAATATTCCACCGACTTAAAGATGATGCCTCAGGCTTTACAAAGTGGTAAAGTTACTCCATTGGGTTTAAGAAATGTACCTGTAATGTACAAGTTTAGTTTAGGCCATACAGAGTTATGGGTATACAAGTGGTTGGATTGTTGTCAGAATGTATGTATTGGTACATCACTAAGCCCAATATCAGGAAAGGAGCACATTTTGGTTCCAGTAACTTCTTTAGTGGTTCCTGTAAGTAATACACACGTAATCCATTATAATTTGGAGTTTATAGAGTTTACATATTGTAAAATCAAAACTCCATTATTAGACCTTTCTTCATGGTTACATTTTACTTCTAAGGTCATTTGATTACCAGAGCCAGATAATATTTTCTATCATTCTTGTTTTCATAACCAAAGTACATGTCATGCTGGAATTGAGAATATACCTAGTATACATGATATTGTGACCCTGGTTAGTCAGAAGATAGTCTGTATACAAATCATGTCTGAAAGAGAAAGTTTCAGTATTCCTTCCTTCATGTGTACATGCTGAGAATTTGACAAGAGGATTGTATTGTATTGAAGGAGGTGTGAACACTATGAAGATGAATATGGGAAGATTTCATATTATCTTCCATAGCTAGCAGTTATTTGAAAATCCTTCCAATGCAATATAATCTATCCCAAGTTAATAAATTACCGTGGAAAATGTGGGCAGAAGAAATTGAGAAGGATAAAGGTCTATTAGATGATATAGAACATGACTGGAATACCAGGCCAGGATCATCCAGGATCATCGTCTGTTGGTGTTTGGTCAAGGCAGTTGGAAATGTCTTATCTAATCCTGTTGTTGTTCTAGTTATGATTGTAGTGTTATGGATATTGTATCAGGAAAATACACAGGTAAAAAGGAAAAGGTGACAAAATCCTACAGGAAATGTTAGAAGAACTCCGTATTCTAGTTCTGTCATAAACATTGAGTCAAAGAATGAACATGCTGACAAAATGTTATCACGTGGCCTGTGCGTGAATGTGATACGAATGTGACACGAGTGGTGAGGGAATGAGTTAGAGTAGGGAAATGTATGATTAGAAAATGTATATCAGATCATAATCAGGGGGAAATGCTAAATCTTATGGTGTAAAGTTAGTCTAAGAATGGAAAAGGTCATGAAGTAACATTTGTGTGTGGCATGTCATTCTTGGCAGACTATGGTTAGTGTGACCCTGTGCTGAGTAGGTGAAATAAATCCCATTACACAACACGTCATAGTAGCCAAATATAAGGACTATGTACATTTAGGGAACCATCCAGACTTATCCATATGAGGAATTAGGCTGGACACAAGGAAAGCTTCCTCAGCCTTTCTAAGCAGACGATAGAAGTTTGGAAGGAGAGCACTGACTCCACCTCACACATATTCTGTGTTACTGTAACTTTGTTTTATTTATAGACCTTTTTATAACCTTATTAGTTGTTTGAATTAAACCTTTTTTGCTTTGATCTATTCAACAGACTCCTGCTGTTTCCTGGTGTCACCCAAGTGCACTCCTTGTCTTCTAAATCAAGAAGTGCGGGACGTTATTTTACATGGATCCAAATGCATTTATACATTCATATAGAAAGATTAATGAAAATAATGTATAAACTATCTAATAAAGTCAATAGGTTGATAAAAATGTAAATCTATTGGCAACAGGGTATAGGGATTGTCATTAGCAGGCACATGTAAGGCACACTATAGTTATTTTCTAGACTGTGTTATAAACAACCTCTAGAGATTACTGAAGGCGACTCCTCAACAACAGAACAAGCAGAACCTGCAACACATAAACCCATAGTATTTAAAGTGCCAGCGGCTTATTTATACAATCCCATAGTAATCCCAAGTACATTCAGTTCTCTACAATTTCTACACAATTCAGTAAGGTTCATAAATACTCAGAATATATCAGCAGAGCAGGCAGAAGCCTTAAATAAGGGATCTGGTCTATCCCCCCGACCATCATAGCAAAAATTATACACAAGAGACATTACAGCATAGCAGATATGTGAGTGACTTCTGATTCACTTAGTCAGCGCTGAAACACAAGAATTTGTCTCTTTTTTTTTTTTTTTTTCCTTTAAAAAAACACATTGTAACATGACAGTCTTTTGGTTAAATAGTGTACACATACATGTTCACAAATTGAAAATTTGTGACACCTTGTTCATTTTCTAAGTCTTCATGACAGTCTTTCTACAATGGGGGACAATTGGGGATGGTTCATAACAGAATAGCAGAAAATGGAACAGATTTTACTGTCTACATCTACGGCAGGTTCAGCCTGCTGGTCATCCGTCTATTTAAACAAAAGATGATGCTGAAGCGCTTCCTCCTGCATCCCATAAACATTGTTACCAAATCCTTTTTGTTTTCTCATTTGACTTAAATCAACCCTTGTTCAATTGGGGGGCCACGGCGGGGTCGTCCATGTTACCGCAGTATGAAGAGCAGCTCTTGGAGGATGCGGGGTGGTTGGGGAGCTCCACAGGCCGCACACAATTCTCTCCAATCAGGGTTTTTTTGACCACAGCATTTGCAGGTCCCTTCTGGACTGTTTGCTGGTGTTTCTCTGGGTACTTAGGAAGTTTCACTACGTACCGTTGCTCTTTCTGAATCACTTTCTTTGACTCCTTCTCCTTAGAATCACTTTCCTCTTTTTTCCCTTCTATTCTCACCATCATGATATTACTTATTACCTCCTTCCGTCTCCCTCCTCTCTGCACTTCATCTGATACCTTCTGACACGTACGTGCTCCATCTATCATCCCTTGGTCTCTTAACCTCTGTGTTGTCTCACTATCTTATCCTGGCACCTCTTCATTGTATCAGCATCCTCCTAATAAATTTCTTTGAAAACCAGATAATGAACTTTATAATCAGCTAAATACATAAACAGCAATAATATTCCGAATATTCCCTGTAATATTCCCATAAAACATCTATTGAGTCTCTTTGTGCCTTGAATTCTTGCACTAGGGATTTTACTTTAGAATAAAGGTGCTGCGGGTTGTTCTGGTGACGGAGGGTGAGTGGGCCCTTCTCTCTCTCCGTGACCTGCTATACCAATGCTTTGGAGATTCAGAATCTTTCACTGTCACCTTTTTGCTCTATTAGTGTATACCTTATTTCGGGTGACCATATCCGGCAAGACAATAAATTCACATAATATAGTACAAGACATAACTCCATATGTTTGAATATTTTCTTGAATATTTTCCTATACACATTGTAATTACAACCTCATTGGATAACACAGCATCATGTTCAGCTCGTGATTTCCTTCGTGTCCTGATCTTGCTCGGCCATCAGATACACCGTCCTTGGAACTGCTTGGCAGTCAACAATGTTTTGCTTATTCTCTGCAGAGGACTACAAACAGAATGCAGGAATATAATTCAAGCAGATAGCATTTAATACTGACACCAGTGCAATTTTCGGATATTTTCCATGACAAACCCCACCTTTTGTAATTACTACAGGCGTTCAGAACTCCTGAGTTGTACTTCAGGTTACCTTATGGACAAGCTGCCAGATTCACTGGATTCCAACCAAAAGTTAAACCCCTGTGAAACATCACAATATCCTACTTTTTTCTTTTAAGGGACATTTCCTGAAAGCGGATCTAATCTTACAAAAAGCATAAAAGTTTGAATACTGGCATTGATACAAACAGAATGAATATTACAATTACAAGTAGAAATTCTTCAGATATAACTGGTATAGATCTCTTATCTAGGACAACATCGTCCCAAAAATCATCTAATATATCTAGTAGACAATATACATGTAATAATTCTTTTAGATTCAAAGTTGCCCCTAAAAGAGACAATAAGAGGAATTACTCTCCAGAAATGTCAAAGGTGACAGCTGTAATACACTGAGGACATGGACTATAAGGATAATTCATGAATGTATTAACCTATATCAATACCTTCGTCCACTGCATCAGTGCTAATGGGAACACTGAATGATCTCACAGATCTGGGTATATAATACTTATCTTCCTCAATATCTTCCCACAGAAAATTAAAGTACTGAGGATGAGGAAAAGCATGTAAATGGATGACTGTCAGATATCTGTATCCTCTATAAAAAGTCCAAATTGGGACTATATTATAAAACATATTGTAACGGGATTAGCTCAGGGATCGTTGTCTCCTCAGATAGATGAGCACTTTTTGGCACAGCAATTAGAGTCCTTTCCAGCCAAGTACGGTGCAACTGGCCGCAACCAGGTTTAAGGAAAACAAAACAATAAAAATACAAAATAAAATCCTCACCGTCCGGACACTACCTACAATACAGGTATCTAACTAGAGAGAGCGGGGCCTACTGCACAGCTCCCTAAACACAATACACAACAGTTATAACTCACAGTGATTCCCCAGGAGCAGAGAGAGCCGTCTGCCCTTATATACACACTCTTCAGGAACCAAGGAATTAACCCCCAGACATCCCAAAACCTGAAGTGGCTGAATGGAGTAGAGTCACACCCAACTCTGCCTACTCCAGCAGCCAGATTTGTCACCAGGGTTTAGATAAAACCCTCCAGCAAGGAACACCAGCTTTCCTAGGTGCTTTTAGAAGGAATAAAGAACCTGGGAGAAATATATACTCCTATCACTTTGCCCCTGGTCCTGTCACAATATATATACCAAGAATGGATTCTGTGTCTTGTATCTCTAGTAGTATAATGTTGTAGCTCTAGTAAGAGGAATACTACCAATACATTGTGGACACAGCATATAATGATATTAATTATAATTAATGGCAATCACACAGCGCTGGCAGACATTAGTTTCAGGATAAAGTCTTATGACAACTCTCTTCTCGGAGAGCTCCTTTATCAGAATACAAAGTGTTCGCCTGTCACAGAAGGTGAATTCTACCGTGAGATTCAACCCTTCTTCATATTCTAGCACACTCTATTGTCCCTGGGACAAGGTTTGGCTTTGGAGCCCACACCTAGTCTGAATCCCTTATACAATCACTTCAGACACTCCCGGGCCCAGACACACACAACAATCAGGGATTCTTGTTTCCTTCAGTCACACAGTATCACTATGGTTAGTACAGTTATGGGGGCTGACGCTGCTGGATGCCCAACAACCGCTAGCTGGGAAACACAGTCCCAGGACAGAAGTCACCCAGCCAGGCTGGCCATGACGTGGGGATCCTGTGGAAACTGCCCATATCCACACTAACGCTCACATTAGCAACAACTTATAGTAATTCTTGTACTCTATAGAAGTGTAATATACAAACAATAACAAGATTACTATCTTATAAATTCTAAAAATGAGGTAATAAACTACCTTAATTTCTCTAAGGGCCAGTTCACATCTACGTACGGTCATTCCGTTTGAGATCTTCAAAAACTGATATTGATTTCAATGGGTTTTCAAAGTCATCTGCATGTGCCATTTCCGTCTGGTTTCCGCTTTTTCGTGCAGAGAGAAAAGTAGAACTTGCAGGACTTTCTCTCCGTATTGAAAATCCTGATTCCAGACAGAAACGAAGGCAAACCGTCTTTATTAACATTGATTCCTATGGGATGCAGACACAAACGCATTGCATTTCATTTGCGCCACGCTTGGAATCCTTTTTTTTTTTTTTCTTTATCTTTGCGCATAGACAAAGAGAAGAAATTGAAGTACTTGGGCATAAGGAGTTTGTTTTTGCAGCCCTGCTGCCCATTCTCACGCTTCCCAGGGTGTGGCGGGTATACCTGAACACCTGGGCAACAGCAGAGGAGAGGCTAAAGAACCCCTGACAGTGTTTAAAAATCACGAAGCAACAACAAATTTTATTAAACATCAGAAAACATAAAACATTTAGTGAAAATAGAATCAATTTTTAAAAAAAGAAATCAAATACAGTACAGACATTAATAGACATAATAATGCCCAAAAATTTTAGTTCAAATCATCCGCTCTTGCCAATCAACCCATCCAGCATTGGAAATGAAAAATTCTCAAATTGGTCCCTCATCTGGTTTGCTGCAATTGCTGATCTTGGTCCTGAAGTTTCCAAGGTAATTGTAGACTCAATCTCTTCTGGATTTATTTCACGAGGCTCTCTTTCAAGAAGAAAGTTGTGTAATATTACACATGCTTTGACAACATCATCCACTCCCTCTGGTAAAAGCTGAATGGGCCTTTGTCAAGATCCTCCATTTCTGACTGAGGATGCCAAAGGCACATTCAACTTGTCTCCTTGCTCTGGAAAGCCTGGAATTAAAAATCGTTTTTGAATATATAAAGCCCTGACTCGTGTATGGCTTCAGCAGGTTGACGCACATCTGGAAGACCTCATCACCAACAAGGACAAAAGGCATAGGCAGGACATCTGTTCCTGGAAAGGGTCTTGGTGGTGGAAGTCAGAATTGCCCCGAGTACAGTCTGCGTCCCATAGGTGATTTTTTTGAATACACCGGAGTCATTGCTTCGGCCATATGCTCCAGTGTCTACAGCGATGAAACTGTACTTGTCATCTGCAATGGCCATAAGGATGACTGAGAAGTAGCATTTATAGTTGAAGAATTCAGATTCAGTCCCAGGAGGCTTGGATCCAAATGTGCTTTCCATCCACGGCACCAATGCAGTTTGGAAATTGTGTGACTTCCCAAAATGTTTTTTAAGATAAAAAAGTGCAAGACTAAAATTATAAATAGGGGAAAAATAAATGTTAAAGTGGGTTATGTATGATAAATTCAAGACTTACTGCAGAGTTACCATAAGACGCTCTTCTGGGGACAGATCGGCGGAAGTGTGTGTCCTGCCGTTGAATGCTGGAACAAATGCGCTGTAGTTCATCAAAACTCGAGACAGACATCCGCAAGTAGTCTAAGAATTTGTCAGGGTGTACACGCAGCTCCTGATACACTGTGGAATACACACCACGCGACATCCTCGCTGATGTTATGGTGGACCCAGTAGCGACGACGTCTACGCCCTCTCTGCTGTTGCCTTTGCTTCCTGCGCATCCTCAACATGAAGTAGTTAAAGCCGAAAGTGATGTGAGCAGGCAACACGGCAGGCAGGAATTAAACTGAAGAGTGTCCACATAAATGAATCCTCTCCTTGTGAAAGTTGGATAGAAGCAGGCAGAAATTCAGCGTAGACACTAAAAAGTTTCCTTGTAATAGCTGTCTACAAGCAGGCAGAAACTCAATTGAAGAGCGTAGACAGGAATGATCCTCTCCCTGTGAAATCTGGCTCCAATTGGATAAGATATCTCTACCATATTTATAGTCTTTACACATGTAAGGAATAAATGGTTGGAAAGTATGCGCTCCGAGGAGGAGACCACTATCTATTATATATAGGTAAATCCTCAGTTATTCCTTAGTAGTTGAGGATTTGAACCAACCCAATTATGGTTAGATGACATAGATCGTATTAGGGAATCTAGTAGATCAGGATCGCATTCAAACTAGGGTTACAGACTATCCGAAGGATTGAAGCCGTTGGTGAAAGATATGTATAGCTGGAACAACTGTTCCCAATAGAGTCCCAGGATTTGCTCTCCTCTATGGATAAACAACAACTGGTCTCAAAGTGCGGGAAGTTCAGGCTTTATTTAAGATTACGCGTTTCGGGGTTTTAAGGCGTTCAAAAGAGCGCACCCCTTCATCAGATCTACATAAATAATGATAAGAGATAAAATAAAAACACTTATTTCAATTACAATCAATAAAATAGTAATAAAACATAAAATAAACATATAAAAATTTATAGTAAAAAATCATAAGCTAATATTATAACAAGATATTATAACAAGAAAGACATAAAAGATGTACTATAAGATCATAACATAATCAGATGATAAAAGATCTAACTATCCTGGGACTCTATTGGGAACAGTTGTTCCAGCTATACATATTTATAGTCTTCTTTTAAAAAAAAACCAAAAAACATATATATATATATACAGTCATATGAAAAAGTTTGGGCACCCCTATTAATCTTAATCATTTTTAGTACTAAATATTTGGGTGTTTGCAACAGCCATTTCAATTTGATATATCTAATAACTGATGGACACAGTAATATTTCAGGATTGAAATGAGGTTTATTGTACTAACAGAAAATGTGCAATATGCATTAAACCAAAATTTGACTGGTGCAAAAGTATGGGCACCTCAACAGAAAAGTGACATTAATATTTAGTAGATCCTCCTTTTGCAAAAATAACAGCCTCTAGTCGCTTCCTGTAGCTTTTAATCAGTTCCTGGATCCTGGATGAAGGTATTTTTGACCATTCCTCTTTACAAAACAATTCCAGTTCAGTTAAGTTGATGGTCGCCGAACATGGACAGCCCGCTTCAAATTATCCCACAGATGTTCAATGATATTCAGGTCTGGGGACTGGGATGGCCATTCCAGAACATTGTAATTGTTCCTCTGCATGAATGCCTGAGTAGATTTGGAGCTGTGTTTTGGATCATTGTCTTGCTGAAATATCCATCCCCGGCGTAACTTCAAATTCGTCACTTTTTCTTGTACATTATTCTCAAGAATCTGCTGATACTGAGTTGAATCCATGCGACCCTCAACTTTAACAAGATTCCCGGTGCCGGCATTGGCCACACAGCCCCAAAGCATGATGGAACCTCCACCAAATTTTACAGTGGGTAGCAAGTGTTTTTTTTGGAATGCTGTGTTGTTTGGACGCCATGCATAACGCCTTTTTGTATGACCAAACAACTCAATCTTTGTTTCATCAGTCCACAGGACCTTCTTCCAAAATGAAGCTGGCTTGTCCAAATGTGCTTTTGCATACCTCAGGCGACTCTGTTTGTGGCGTGCTTTCAGAAACGGCTTCTTTCGCATCTCTCCCATACAGCTTCTCCTTGTGCAAAGTGTGCTGTATTGTTGACCGATGCACAGTGACACCATCTGCAGCAAGATGATGCTGCAGCTCTTTGGAGGTGGTCTGTGGATTGTCCTTGACTGTTCTCACCATTCTTCTTCTCTGCCTTTCTGATATTTTTCTTGGCCTGCCACTTCTGGGCTTAACAAGAACTGTCCCTGTGGTCTTCCATTTCCTTACTATGTTCCTCACAGTGGAAACTGACAGGTTAAATCTCTGAGACAACTTTTTGTATCCTTCCCCTGAACAACTATGTTGAACAATCTTTGTTTTCAGATCATTTGAGAGTTGTTTTGAGGAGCCCATGATGCCACTCTTCAGAGGAGATTCAAATAGGAGAACAACTTGCAATTGGCCACCTTAAATACCTTTTCTCATGATTGGATACACCTGGCTATGAAGTTCAAAGCTCAGTGAGGTTACAAAACCAATTTTGTCCTTCAGTAAGTCATTAAAAAGTAGTTAGGAGTATTCAAATCAATAAAATGATAAGGGTACCCAAATTTTTGCACCGGTCAAATTTTGGTTTAATGCATATTGCACATTTTCTGTTAGTACAATAAACCTCATTTCAATCCTGAAATATTACTGTGTCCATCAGTTATTAGATATATCAAATTGAAATGGCTGTTGCAAACACCCAAATATTTAGAACTAAAAATGATTAAGATTAATAGGGGTGCCCAAACTTTTTCTTATGACTGTATATATATATATATATATATATGTATATATAAAGAAAACGGACACGAACGGAGACCAAACGGTTAACAAACTGATACATTTTAAACGGATTTGCGTTTGTTATCCGCATAAACAGACGTATTCTTGTCTCCGCGTGGTAACAGTTTGCAATCCGTTTGTTCACCAATCTGTTTATGTTTTGAAGCGGAATTCATGTGGACAGATAGCATGCGCAGATGTGAACCGGGCCTAAGATAATATCTACCTTGTCCAGAATTTAGAATATCATAATAATAAAAAACAGAACAAACCATGAATAATAGGGACACTACATATGGTATTACAGAGAGGAACCAAAAATTAGAACTTCACACAAGCAAAATTAAGAAAGACAGACAGACAACATGTAATTACAGATCATAGACGTCTTATCTAACAGTACTATCTTTTACATGCTAGCATGGAGCCAAAATTATTTCCTGTAGCCCTTCTCACAATGGCTTTGGACTTAGTCTTGGGACTCTAACCCAAGACCCCAGGGATACGGCTCCAATCCACGATAGACCCTATAAATAAAATATAGTCCCATACGTTACTTGCAAACTCAAGAATATGTTTTACCCTGGTTCAGAAGAATTGAATTCTGGCTCGAAAGACCAAAATGTGAGGAGAATTCACAAACCCTTATCAAATGTAGGACATCAGGCTTATCTGAAACAAAGTAAAATTAGTTGTTTTTTTTTAACAAATAGAGACAACACATAGCAAGCCTCTCTGCAAGCCATCCAGCGTGTTGTCTGCAGATTATAAGTCTGTATAGCTTTTTATATAAATTGGTCATATGGTTTTGTGGTTGCAACATTTACAGAAATACATAAGAAATATGCTGACATCCTAAAAATATCAAACAGAAACTACTGACGATCCAGACAGAAACTTATCAGGGGGATTTCTTAGCTGTCATACGACTGACACAATTTTAGTATCTGTCTGGCTCAAAATGCTGATCTAAACATCAATTATTAAAAATATACAATATATATCACATAATGTAAAAACTATCCTAAGACCTTGACAAGCTGCAGCATCCTGGATACCGGGTGCAAGTGTGTTTTACATGATACTGGCTGGAGTTTTACTTAATCCAGGTATCAGTTCCCGGTAGTCATACCTTATAGCCGCTGCGAGGCTCGGGCGGGATGGGGCAAGATTTTTAACATTCTTTGTTTGGAAAAGATTAGGTTTTTGTTGAAGGGAAATGTCCATTATACTATTAGAATTCGGTATATCACTGGTGTGTCTATGTTCATCACCGCTGCTGCTGTCATCAGACTGTCCTAGCCCATCTCCTCCTCATCCTCCACATCACAAACAAGTTCTTCATCCTCATCCTCCTCAGCAATGAGTAGAGACAGCAGACATCTCTACCTGGTCACCGTGCCAATAGACATAGTGGTCCCTTCCTGCAATGCCATGATAGTGGAAAGACCTTCCGGGCAGCAAGGACATTCCACGTCACCAGCAAGACACTTCTGTATGTTTTATGCATGTGTGTGTGTGTGTGTCACGACTCTCTTTCTGGGCTGCCGGACACCAATGGCTGAGGTGCAACAAGTAGTATCTGGAACCTTGCAGTTCAGCGGTTGTAGCTGGGACTTGCAGTGCAGTGGTAGTAGCTGAGGCTTGCAGTGCAGCAGTAGTATAGAACTGATTAGGAACAATCAATCCCGCTTCAAGGACTAATAGAATCCGGCTTCAACACAATACTCAGGCACTGAGTGATTAGGTGCATATCAGGAGGATAAAGCAGAGTCCTCTTACGGTGCATCAGTGATGATCCGTTTTAGGGTTAATTTCCCAAATTTTTGCTTTCGTGCCTATCTTGGAGGGGTCTAGCTGGGTCCACAGTGTTGTTGTTGGAATGGTCAAGAAGTCCGGCTCCTGCAGACAGAAGCCCTAAGAAGTCCTTAGCTGACCTTGTGGACCCTTGGTGCGGCACTCGAACCGACCTTGTGGACCCTTGGTGCGGCACTCGAACCGACCTCCTGGATCGCCAGGGTCAGTCACCGTGTCGCAGGCTGCACCCTGGCCTGGACTATGTTCTCCTAGGGGTGTTCAAAAAGAGGTCATCCTTTGTATGTCACCTGTCCCATTTTATGGAGATGAGGTGGCCAAAGTGTCCGACCTCATGGAACTCCAGCCTGGCCGCGGCGTTCAAATCCGATCTCATACTGGAAATCAAAATGCAAGCTCAGCAGATCGGCACGCTCCTGGTACCGTCAGATCTGGAGGTATCGCCATATTCCTCTCCCCGTCCTACGGGTGGGAAAATCCCGTCAGCGGGATAATCGGCGTGGGCAGGCCGGCACCCTGGAACTCTGGCCCGGCCTGGCGCTGTGCCTCTCCCCGGTCCCAGGAGAAGGCTCTGGAAGGGCCAGGCGACTTCCTGGGGACCCCGGGAGGTCCCATTGGGCCCCTGACCAGCCGCCTACGCCGCAGGGCTTGACAGCACCCTTGAACTCCGGCCCGGCCCTGGGGGAAGGCACCGGGAGGGTCCCTAGGGACTCCAGGAGGACTGCCGCAGGGTACATCTGTGCCCTGGAACTGTGGCCTGGCCAGGACGTGCTGCCGAGCCCTAGTGCATCAGCCTTCCCCACCAGATCCCTCCTCAGGGCAACCCTCAAGACGGACAAGCTCGGGGGTAGCTGGTGGCCGTCTAGCCAAAGGTATGGCAGCTCCCGGGAGGTCCCCTGAGCCGCCGCCTACCCCGGCCGCCGCCGCTCCTCCTATGGAGCTCTCTGCCTCAGGACTTCCACTCCTGCTCTGCCCGTGCCCGGTGCACTCTGGTTGACCTTGGGATACGACTGCAACCCTCCTTGCTTTTTTCCTTGACTATTAAGCCCCACCGTGGCTCTCTCACACTGTCTGGTTTTTGTCTACGGGGGGCTGACTGCCCAACCATTAAGCTCCAGCTGGACTTGTCCCCGCAGAAATCTGAGATGCCGGACTTATCCCCACAGGAATCAGATGCCTGTGGGGTTGACCGCCCGACCATTAAGCTCCAGCTGGACTTATGTCTGCAGGAGCTGGACTTGTCCCTGCAGCTTTTGCTGGACTTATACTCGCCGGAGCTGAACTTTTGTCAGGGACTCTGCCTCACAGCCTGCCCAGGCTTGTGGATCCCTGGGTCGGCCTACCAGCTCAAGTACAACCCCCTGGGGAAGAAGGGTCAGGATAGGATTGGACACTGGAATCTGCAGTAGATCTCCCAGGCCAGACCTGCGCTTCCCTTCCAAGCAGTCCAAATGGAAAAACGTCATCTGTAAGGGAATTTTTTTGCTGGTAATGTGTCTGTCGGTTTAAGGATGTCTTTTGAGAAATCCATTCTGATTTTGTGTTTCACAATTTAATGTATTTAATTAAATGGACTTTTTTTATTTATAAATATACATAAACATATCAATATAATTGGCAGTGATAGAAAAGCAGGGTGGAGGGGGTTAATGGGGTGGAGGCAGGAATGTGGGGTTCTCGGTCTCGGGAGTGTTTTTGGCAGGAGCCAAGTCTGAGGCAGGAATATTGTACAGAACTCTCTTTCCATTGCTTTTCTGCCCTTTCTTCTTCAGGAAGTTTTCCTTCTCTATTTGTAATCTCCTCTTAGACAAGCACATATTCGTACCTCAAAACAAGGACGTCCCAGGAGCCATTGTGGGGCATTTTATCTCTAGTGTCTGAAAACGCCATGTTAAAATCTCCACTCTGAATCGAGGTTGACCCTCTCCCCGTGCTATGGGGGGGGGGGGGGGGAAATCCCGCCAGCGGGGCGATCGGCGCGGGCAGGCTGGCACCCTGGAACTCTGGCCCATCCTGACGCTGTGCCTCTCCCCGGTCCCAGTAGAAGGCTCTGGAAGGGCCAGGCGGCTTCCTGAGGATCCTGGGAGGTCCCACCGAGCCCCCGACCAGCTGCCTACGCCGCAGGGCTTGCCAGCACCCTTGAACTCCGGCCCGGCCTGGTGCCATGCCTCTACCCGGTCCTGGGGGAAGGCATCAGGAGGGTCCCTAGGGACTCCAGGAGGACTGCCGCAGGGTACGTCTCTGCCCTGGAACTGTGGCCCGGCCAGGACGTGCTGCCGGGCCCTAGTGCATCAGCCTTCCCCACCAGATCCCTCCTCAGGGCAACCCTCAAGACGGACATGCTCGGGGGTAGCTGGCGGCCGTCTAGCCAAAGGTATGGCAGCTCCCGGGAGGTCCCCTGAGCCGCCGCCTACCCCGGCCGCCGCCGCTCGTCCTATGGAGCTCTCTGCCTCAGGACTTCCACTCCTGCTCTGCCCGGGCCCGGTGCACTCTGGTTGGCCTTGGGATACGACTGCAGCCCACCTTGCTTTTTTCCTTGACTATTAAGCCCCACCGTGGCTCTCCCACACTGTCTGGTTTTTGTCTACGGGGGGCTGACTGCCCAACCATTAAGCTCCAGCTGGACTTGTCCCCACAGAAATCTGAGATGCCGGACTTATCCCCACAGGAATCAGATGCCTGTGGGTTTGACCGCCCGACCATTAAGCTCCAGCTGGACTTATGTCTGCAGGAGCTGGACTTGTCCCTGCAGCTTTTGCTGGACTTATACTTGCCGGAGCTGAACTTTTGTCAGGGACTCTGCCTCACAGCCTGCCCAGGCTTGTGGATCCCTGGGTCGGCCTACCAGCTCAAGTACGACCCCCTGGGGAAGAAGGGTCAGGATAGGATTGGACACTGGAATCTGCAGTAGATCTCCCAGGTCAGACCTGCGTCCAATGGTGTAGCGCTTCCCTTCCAAGCAGTCCAAATGGAAAAACGTCATCTGTAAGGGAATTTTTTTGCTGGTAATGTGTCTGTCGGTTTAAGGATGTCTTTTGAGAAATCCATTCTGATTTTGTGTTTCACAATTTAATGTGTTTAATTAAATGGACTTTTTTTTATTTATAAATATACATAAACATATCAATAAAATTGGCAGTGATAGAAAAGCAGGGTGGAAGGGGTTAATGGGGTGGAGGCAGGAGTGTGGGGTTCTCGGTCTCGGGAGTGTTTTTGGCAGGAGCCAAGTCTGAGGCAGGAATATTGTACAGAACTCTCTTTCCATTGCTTTTCTGCCCTTTCTTCTTCAGGAAGTTTTCCTTCTCTATTTGTAATCTCCTCTTAAGACAAGCACATATTCGTACCTCAAAACAAGGACGTCCCAGGAGCCATTGTGGGGCATTTTATCTCTAGTGTCTGAAAACGCCATGTTAAAATCTCCACTCTGAATCGAGGTTGACCCTCTCCCCGTGCTATGGGGGGGGGGGGGGGAATCCCGCCAGCGGGGCGATCGGCGCGGGCAGGCTGGCACCCTGGAACTCTGGCCCAGCCTGACGCTGTGCCTCTCCCCGGTCCCAGTAGAAGGCTCTGGAAGGGCCAGGCGGCTTCCTGAGGATCCTGGGAGGTCCCACCGAGCTCCCGACCAGCTGCCTACGCCGCAGGGCTTGCCAGCACCCTTGAACTCCGGCCCGGCCTGGTGCCATGCCTCTACCCGGTCCTGGGGGAAGGCATCGGGAGGGTCCCTAGGGACTCCAGGAGGACTGCCGCAGGGTATGTCTGCGCCCTGGAACTGTGGCCCGGCCAGGACGTGCTGCCGGGCCCTAGTGCATCAGCCTTCCCCACCAGATCCCTCCTCAGGGCAACCCTCAAGACGGACATGCTCGGGGGTAGCTGGCGGCCGTCTAGCCAAAGGTATGGCAGCTCCCGGGAGGTCCCCTGAGCCGCCGCCTACCCCGGCCGCCGCCGCTCCTCCTATGGAGCTCTCTGCCTCAGGACTTCCACTCCTGCTCTGCCCGGGCCCGGTGCACTCTGGTTGGCCTTGGGATACGACTGCAGCCCACCTTGCTTTTTTCCTTGACTATTAAGCCCCACCGTGGCTCTCCCACACTGTCTGGTTTTTGTCTACGGGGGGCTGACTGCCCAACCATTAAGCTCCAGCTGGACTTGTCCCCACAGAAATCTGAGATGCCGGACTTATCCCCACAGGAATCAGATGCCTGTGGGGTTGACCGCCCGACCATTAAGCTCCAGCTGGACTTATGTCAGCAGGAGCTGGACTTGTCCCTGCAGCTTTTGCTGGACTTATACTCGCCGGAGCTGAACTTTTGTCAGGGACTCTGCCTCACAGCCTGCCCAGGCTTGTGGATCCCTGGGTCGGCCTACCAGCTCAAGTACGACCCCCTGGGGAAGAAGGGTCAGGATAGGATTGGACACTGGAATCTGCAGTAGATCTCCCAGGTCAGACCTGCGTCCAATGGTGTAGCGCTTCCCTTCCAAGCAGTCCAAATGGAAAAACGTCATCTGTAAGGGAATTTTTTGCTGGTAATGTGTCTGTCGGTTTAAGGATGTCTTTTGAGAAATCCATTCTGATTTTGTGTTTCACAATTTAATGTATTTAATTAAATGGACTTTTTTTATTTATAAATATACATACACATATCAATATAATTGGCAGTGATAGAAAAGCAGGGTGTAGGGGGTTAATGGGGTGGAGGCAGGAGTGTGGGGTTCTCGGTCTCGGGAGTGTTTTTGGCAGGAGCCAAGTCTTTGGCAGGAATATTCTACAGAACTCTCTTTCCATTGCTTTTCTGCCCTTTCTTTTTCAGGAAGTTTTCCTTCTCTATTTGTAATCTCCTCTTAGACAAGCACATATTCGTACCTCAAAACAAGGACGTCCCAGGAGCCATTGTGGGGCATTTTATCTCTAGTGTCTGAAAACGCCATGTTAAAATCTCCACTCTGAATCGAGGTTGACCCTCTCCCCGTGCTATGGGGGGGGGGGGGGGAATCCCGCCAGCGGGGAGATCGGCGCGGGCAGGCTGGCACCCTGGAACTCTGGCCCAGCCTGACGCTGTGCCTCTCCCCGGTCCCAGTAGAAGGCTCTGGAAGGGCCAGGCGGCTTCCTGGGAGGTCCCACCGAGCTCCCGACCAGCCGCCTACGCCGCAGGGCTTGCCAGCGTCCTTGAACTCCGGCCCGGCCTGGTGCCATGCCTTTACCCGGTCCTGGGGGAAGGCATCGGGAGGGTCCCTAGGGACTCCAGGAGGACTGCCGCAGGGTACGTCTGCGCCCTGGAACTGTGGCCCGGCCAGGACGTGCTGCCGGGCCCTAGTGCATCAGCCTTCCCCACCAGATCCCTCCTCAGGGCAACCCTCAAGACGGACATGCTCGGGGGTAGCTGGCGGCCGTCTAGCCAAAGGTATGGCAGCTCCCGGGAGGTCCCCTGAGCCGCCGCCTACCCCGGCCGCCGCCGCTCCTCCTATGGAGCTCTCTGCCTCAGGACTTCCACTCCTGCTCTGCCCGGGCCCGGTGCACTCTGGTTGGCCTTGGGATACGACTGCAGCCCACCTTGCTTTTTTCCTTGACTATTAAGCCCCACCGTGGCTCTCCCACACTGTCTGGTTTTTGTCTACGGGGGGCTGACTGCCCAACCATTAAGCTCCAGCTGGACTTGTCCCCACAGAAATCTGAGATGCCGGACTTATCCCCACAGGAATCAGATGCCTGTGGGGTTGACCGCCCGACCATTAAGCTCCAGCTGGACTTATGTCAGCAGGAGCTGGACTTGTCCCTGCAGCTTTTGCTGGACTTATACTCGCCGGAGCTGAACTTTTGTCAGGGACTCTGCCTCACAGCCTGCCCAGGCTTGTGGATCCCTGGGTCGGCCTACCAGCTCAAGTACGACCCCCTGGGGAAGAAGGGTCAGGATAGGATTGGACACTGGAATCTGCAGTAGATCTCCCAGGTCAGACCTGCGTCCAATGGTGTAGCGCTTCCCTTCCAAGCAGTCCAA
The DNA here is from genome assembly GCA_947044405.1 of Leptodactylus fallax. Taxonomy (NCBI): domain Eukaryota; kingdom Metazoa; phylum Chordata; class Amphibia; order Anura; family Leptodactylidae; genus Leptodactylus; species Leptodactylus fallax. Next base: position 190,194 of record CAMRHE010000979.1, on the reverse strand, counting down.
ATGGAAAAACGTCATCTGTAAGGGAATTTTTTTTGCTGGTAATGTGTCTGTCGGTTTAAGGATGTCTTTTGAGAAATCCATTCTGATTTTGTGTTTCACAATTTAATGTATTTAATTAAATGGACTTTTTTTATTTATAAATATACATAAACATATCAATATAATTGGCAGTGATAGAAAAGCAGGGTGGAAGGGGTTAATGGGGTGGAGGCAGGAGTGTGGGGTTCTCGGTCTCGGGAGTGTTTTTGGCAGGAGCCAAGTCTGAGGCAGGAATATTCTACAGAACTCTCTTTCCATTGCTTTTCTGCCCTTTCTTCTTCAGGAAGTTTTCCTTCTCTATTTGTAATCTCCTCTTAGACAAGCACATATTCGTACCTCAAAACAAGGACGTCCCAGGAGCCATTGTGGGGCATTTTATCTCTAGTGTCTGAAAACGCCATGTTAAAATCTCCACTCTGAATCGAGGTTGACCCTCTCCCCGTGCTATGGGGGTGGGGGAAATCTCGCCAGCGGGGTGATCGGCGCGGACAGGCCGGCACCCTGGAACTCTGGCCCATCCTGACGCTGTGCCTCTCCCCGGTCCCAGTAGAAGGCTCTGGAAGGGCCAGGCGGCTTCCTGAGGATCCTGGGAGGTCCCACCGAGCCCCCGACCAGCTGCCTACGCCGCAGGGCTTGCCAGCACCCTTGAACTCCGGCCCGGCCTGGTGCCATGCCTCTACCCGGTCCTGGGGGAAGGCATCAGGAGGGTCCCTAGGGACTCCAGGAGGACTGCCGCAGGGTACGTCTGCGCCCTGGAACTGTGGCCCGGCCAGGACGTGCTGCCGGGCCCTAGTGCATCAGCCTTCCCCACCAGATCCCTCCTCAGGGCAACCCTCAAGACGGACATGCTCGGGGGTAGCTGGCGGCCGTCTAGCCAAAGGTATGGCAGCTCCCGGGAGGTCCCCTGAGCCGCCGCCTACCCCGGCCGCCGCTGCTCCTCCTATGGAGCTCTCTGCCTCAGGACTTCCACTCCTGCTCTGCCCAGGCCCGGTGCACTCTGGTTGGCCTTGGGATACGACTGCAGCCCACCTTGCTTTTTTCCTTGACTATTAAGCCCCACCGTGGCTCTCCCACACTGTCTGGTTTTTGTCTACGGGGGGCTGACTGCCCAACCATTAAGCTCCAGCTGGACTTGTCCCCGCAGAAATCTGAGATGCCGGACTTATCCCCACAGGAATCAGATGCCTGTGGGGTTGACCGCCCGACCATTAAGCTCCAGCTGGACTTATGTCTGCAGGAGCTGGACTTGTCCCTGCAGCTTTTGCTGGACTTATACTTGCCGGAGCTGAACTTTTGTCAGGGACTCTGCCTCACAGCCTGCCCAGGCTTGTGGATCCCTGGGTCGGCCTACCAGCTCAAGTACGACCCCCTGGGGAAGAAGGGTCAGGATAGGATTGGACACTGGAATCTGCAGTAGATCTCCCAGGTCAGACCTGCGTCCAATGGTGTAGCGCTTCCCTTCCAAGCAGTCCAAATGGAAAAACGTCATCTGTAAGGGAATTTTTTTTGCTGGTAATGTGTCTGTCGGTTTAAGGATGTCTTTTGAGAAATCCATTCTGATTTTGTGTTTCACAATTTAATGTGTTTAATTAAATGGACTTTTTTTATTTATAAATATACATAAACATATCAATATAATTGGCAGTGATAGAAAAGCAGGGTGGAAGGGGTTAATGGGGTGGAGGCAGGAGTGTGGGGTTCTCGGTCTCGGGAGTGTTTTTGGCAGGAGCCAAGTCTGAGGCAGGAATATTGTACAGAACTCTCTTTCCATTGCTTTTCTGCCCTTTCTTCTTCAGGAAGTTTTCCTTCTCTATTTGTAATCTCCTCTTAAGACAAGCACATATTCGTACCTCAAAACAAGGACGTCCCAGGAGCCATTGTGGGGCATTTTATCTCTAGTGTCTGAAAACGCCATGTTAAAATCTCCACTCTGAATCGAGGTTGACCCTCTCCCCGTGCTATGGGGGGGGGGGGGAAATCCCGCCAGCGGGGCGATCGGCGCGGGCAGGCTGGCACCCTGGAACTCTGGCCCAGCCTGACGCTGTGCCTCTCCCCGGTCCCAGTAGAAGGCTCTGGAAGGGCCAGGCGGCTTCCTGAGGATCCTGGGAGGTCCCACCGAGCTCCCGACCAGCTGCCTACGCCGCAGGGCTTGCCAGCACCCTTGAACTCCGGCCCGGCCTGGTGCCATGCCTCTACCCGGTCCTGGGGGAAGGCATCGGGAGGGTCCCTAGGGACTCCAGGAGGACTGCCGCAGGGTATGTCTGCGCCCTGGAACTGTGGCCCGGCCAGGACGTGCTGCCGGGCCCTAGTGCATCAGCCTTCCCCACCAGATCCCTCCTCAGGGCAACCCTCAAGACGGACATGCTCGGGGGTAGCTGGCGGCCGTCTAGCCAAAGGTATGGCAGCTCCCGGGAGGTCCCCTGAGCCGCCGCCTACCCCGGCCGCCGCCGCTCCTCCTATGGAGCTCTCTGCCTCAGGACTTCCACTCCTGCTCTGCCCGGGCCCGGTGCACTCTGGTTGGCCTTGGGATACGACTGCAGCCCACCTTGCTTTTTTCCTTGACTATTAAGCCCCACCGTGGCTCTCCCACACTGTCTGGTTTTTGTCTACGGGGGGCTGACTGCCCAACCATTAAGCTCCAGCTGGACTTGTCCCCACAGAAATCTGAGATGCCGGACTTATCCCCACAGGAATCAGATGCCTGTGGGGTTGACCGCCCGACCATTAAGCTCCAGCTGGACTTATGTCAGCAGGAGCTGGACTTGTCCCTGCAGCTTTTGCTGGACTTATACTCGCCGGAGCTGAACTTTTGTCAGGGACTCTGCCTCACAGCCTGCCCAGGCTTGTGGATCCCTGGGTCGGCCTACCAGCTCAAGTACGACCCCCTGGGGAAGAAGGGTCAGGATAGGATTGGACACTGGAATCTGCAGTAGATCTCCCAGGTCAGACCTGCGTCCAATGGTGTAGCGCTTCCCTTCCAAGCAGTCCAAATGGAAAAACGTCATCTGTAAGGGAATTTTTTGCTGGTAATGTGTCTGTCGGTTTAAGGATGTCTTTTGAGAAATCCATTCTGATTTTGTGTTTCACAATTTAATGTATTTAATTAAATGGACTTTTTTTATTTATAAATATACATACACATATCAATATAATTGGCAGTGATAGAAAAGCAGGGTGTAGGGGGTTAATGGGGTGGAGGCAGGAGTGTGGGGTTCTCGGTCTCGGGAGTGTTTTTGGCAGGAGCCAAGTCTTTGGCAGGAATATTCTACAGAACTCTCTTTCCATTGCTTTTCTGCCCTTTCTTTTTCAGGAAGTTTTCCTTCTCTATTTGTAATCTCCTCTTAGACAAGCACATATTCGTACCTCAAAACAAGGACGTCCCAGGAGCCATTGTGGGGCATTTTATCTCTAGTGTCTGAAAACGCCATGTTAAAATCTCCACTCTGAATCGAGGTTGACCCTCTCCCCGTGCTATGGGGGGGGGGGGGGGGGATCCCGCCAGCGGGGAGATCGGCGCGGGCAGGCTGGCACCCTGGAACTCTGGCCCAGCCTGACGCTGTGCCTCTCCCCGGTCCCAGTAGAAGGCTCTGGAAGGGCCAGGCGGCTTCCTGGGAGGTCCCACCGAGCTCCCGACCAGCCGCCTACGCCGCAGGGCTTGCCAGCGTCCTTGAACTCCGGCCCGGCCTGGTGCCATGCCTTTACCCGGTCCTGGGGGAAGGCATCGGGAGGGTCCCTAGGGACTCCAGGAGGACTGCCGCAGGGTACGTCTGCGCCCTGGAACTGTGGCCCGGCCAGGACGTGCTGCCGGGCCCTAGTGCATCAGCCTTCCCCACCAGATCCCTCCTCAGGGCAACCCTCAAGACGGACATGCTCGGGGGTAGCTGGCGGCCGTCTAGCCAAAGGTATGGCAGCTCCCGGGAGGTCCCCTGAGCCGCCGCCTACCCCGGCCGCCGCCGCTCCTCCTATGGAGCTCTCTGCCTCAGGACTTCCACTCCTGCTCTGCCCGGGCCCGGTGCACTCTGGTTGGCCTTGGGATACGACTGCAGCCCACCTTGCTTTTTTCCTTGACTATTAAGCCCCACCGTGGCTCTCCCACACTGTCTGGTTTTTGTCTACGGGGGGCTGACTGCCCAACCATTAAGCTCCAGCTGGACTTGTCCCCACAGAAATCTGAGATGCCGGACTTATCCCCACAGGAATCAGATGCCTGTGGGGTTGACCGCCCGACCATTAAGCTCCAGCTGGACTTATGTCAGCAGGAGCTGGACTTGTCCCTGCAGCTTTTGCTGGACTTATACTCGCCGGAGCTGAACTTTTGTCAGGGACTCTGCCTCACAGCCTGCCCAGGCTTGTGGATCCCTGGGTCGGCCTACCAGCTCAAGTACGACCCCCTGGGGAAGAAGGGTCAGGATAGGATTGGACACTGGAATCTGCAGTAGATCTCCCAGGTCAGACCTGCGTCCAATGGTGTAGCGCTTCCCTTCCAAGCAGTCCAAATGGAAAAACGTCATCTGTAAGGGAATTTTTTTTGCTGGTAATGTGTCTGTCGGTTTAAGGATGTCTTTTGAGAAATCCATTCTGATTTTGTGTTTCACAATTTAATGTATTTAATTAAATGGACTTTTTTTATTTATAAATATACATAAACATATCAATATAATTGGCAGTGATAGAAAAGCAGGTTGGAAGGGGTTAATGGGGTGGAGGCAGGAGTGTGGGGTTCTCGGTCTCGGGAGTGTTTTTGGCAGGAGCCAAGTCTGAGGCAGGAATATTCTACAGAACTCTCTTTCCATTGCTTTTCTGCCCTTTCTTCTTCAGGAAGTTTTCCTTCTCTATTTGTAATCTCCTCTTAGACAAGCACATATTCGTACCTCAAAACAAGGACGTCCCAGGAGCCATTGTGGGGCATTTTATCTCTAGTGTCTGAAAACGCCATGTTAAAATCTCCACTCTGAATCGAGGTTGACCCTCTCCCCGTGCTATGGGGGTGGGGGAAATCTCGCCAGCGGGGTGATCGGCGCGGACAGGCCGGCACCCTGGAACTCTGGCCCATCCTGACGCTGTGCCTCTCCCCGGTCCCAGTAGAAGGCTCTGGAAGGGCCAGGCGGCTTCCTGAGGATCCTGGGAGGTCCCACCGAGCCCCCGACCAGCTGCCTACGCCGCAGGGCTTGCCAGCACCCTTGAACTCCGGCCCGGCCTGGTGCCATGCCTCTACCCGGTCCTGGGGGAAGGCATCAGGAGGGTCCCTAGGGACTCCAGGAGGACTGCCGCAGGGTACGTCTGCGCCCTGGAACTGTGGCCCGGCCAGGACGTGCTGCCGGGCCCTAGTGCATCAGCCTTCCCCACCAGATCCCTCCTCAGGGCAACCCTCAAGACGGACATGCTCGGGGGTAGCTGGCGGCCGTCTAGCCAAAGGTATGGCAGCTCCCGGGAGGTCCCCTGAGCCGCCGCCTACCCCGGCCGCCGCTGCTCCTCCTATGGAGCTCTCTGCCTCAGGACTTCCACTCCTGCTCTGCCCAGGCCCGGTGCACTCTGGTTGGCCTTGGGATACGACTGCAGCCCACCTTGCTTTTTTCCTTGACTATTAAGCCCCACCGTGGCTCTCCCACACTGTCTGGTTTTTGTCTACGGGGGGCTGACTGCCCAACCATTAAGCTCCAGCTGGACTTGTCCCCGCAGAAATCTGAGATGCCGGACTTATCCCCACAGGAATCAGATGCCTGTGGGGTTGACCGCCCGACCATTAAGCTCCAGCTGGACTTATGTCTGCAGGAGCTGGACTTGTCCCTGCAGCTTTTGCTGGACTTATACTTGCCGGAGCTGAACTTTTGTCAGGGACTCTGCCTCACAGCCTGCCCAGGCTTGTGGATCCCTGGGTCGGCCTACCAGCTCAAGTACGACCCCCTGGGGAAGAAGGGTCAGGATAGGATTGGACACTGGAATCTGCAGTAGATCTCCCAGGTCAGACCTGCGTCCAATGGTGTAGCGCTTCCCTTCCAAGCAGTCCAAATGGAAAAACGTCATCTGTAAGGGAATTTTTTTGCTGGTAATGTGTCTGTCGGTTTAAGGATGTCTTTTGAGAAATCCATTCTGATTTTGTGTTTCACAATTTAATGTGTTTAATTAAATGGACTTTTTTTATTTATAAATATACATAAACATATCAATATAATTGGCAGTGATAGAAAAGCAGGGTGGAAGGGGTTAATGGGGTGGAGGCAGGAGTGTGGGGTTCTCGGTCTCGGGAGTGTTTTTGGCAGGAGCCAAGTCTGAGGCAGGAATATTGTACAGAACTCTCTTTCCATTGCTTTTCTGCCCTTTCTTCTTCAGGAAGTTTTCCTTCTCTATTTGTAATCTCCTCTTAAGACAAGCACATATTCGTACCTCAAAACAAGGACGTCCCAGGAGCCATTGTGGGGCATTTTATCTCTAGTGTCTGAAAACGCCATGTTAAAATCTCCACTCTGAATCGAGGTTGACCCTCTCCCCGTGCTATGGGGGGGGGGGAAATCCCGCCAGCGGGGCGATCGGCGCGGGCAGGCTGGCACCCTGGAACTCTGGCCCAGCCTGACGCTGTGCCTCTCCCCGGTCCCAGTAGAAGGCTCTGGAAGGGCCAGGCGGCTTCCTGAGGATCCTGGGAGGTCCCACCGAGCTCCCGACCAGCTGCCTACGCCGCAGGGCTTGCCAGCACCCTTGAACTCCGGCCCGGCCTGGTGCCATGCCTCTACCCGGTCCTGGGGGAAGGCATCGGGAGGGTCCCTAGGGACTCCAGGAGGACTGCCGCAGGGTATGTCTGCGCCCTGGAACTGTGGCCCGGCCAGGACGTGCTGCCGGGCCCTAGTGCATCAGCCTTCCCCACCAGATCCCTCCTCAGGGCAACCCTCAAGACGGACATGCTCGGGGGTAGCTGGCGGCCGTCTAGCCAAAGGTATGGCAGCTCCCGGGAGGTCCCCTGAGCCGCCGCCTACCCCGGCCGCCGCCGCTCCTCCTATGGAGCTCTCTGCCTCAGGACTTCCACTCCTGCTCTGCCCGGGCCCGGTGCACTCTGGTTGGCCTTGGGATACGACTGCAGCCCACCTTGCTTTTTTCCTTGACTATTAAGCCCCACCGTGGCTCTCCCACACTGTCTGGTTTTTGTCTACGGGGGGCTGACTGCCCAACCATTAAGCTCCAGCTGGACTTGTCCCCACAGAAATCTGAGATGCCGGACTTATCCCCACAGGAATCAGATGCCTGTGGGGTTGACCGCCCGACCATTAAGCTCCAGCTGGACTTATGTCAGCAGGAGCTGGACTTGTCCCTGCAGCTTTTGCTGGACTTATACTCGCCGGAGCTGAACTTTTGTCAGGGACTCTGCCTCACAGCCTGCCCAGGCTTGTGGATCCCTGGGTCGGCCTACCAGCTCAAGTACGACCCCCTGGGGAAGAAGGGTCAGGATAGGATTGGACACTGGAATCTGCAGTAGATCTCCCAGGTCAGACCTGCGTCCAATGGTGTAGCGCTTCCCTTCCAAGCAGTCCAAATGGAAAAACGTCATCTGTAAGGGAATTTTTGCTGGTAATGTGTCTGTCGGTTTAAGGATGTCTTTTGAGAAATCCATTCTGATTTTGTGTTTCACAATTTAATGTATTTAATTAAATGGACTTTTTTTATTTATAAATATACATAAACATATCAATATAATTGGCAGTGATAGAAAAGCAGGGTGGAGGGGGTTAATGGGGTGGAGGCAGGAGTGTGGGGTTCTCGGTCTCGGGAGTGTTTTTGGCAGGAGCCAAGTCTTTGGCAGGAATATTCTACAGAACTCTCTTTCCATTGCTTTTCTGCCCTTTCTTCTTCAGGAAGTTTTCCTTCTCTATTTGTAATCTCCTCTTAGACAAGCACATATTCGTACCTCAAAACAAGGACGTCCCAGGAGCCATTGTGGGGCATTTTATCTCTAGTGTCTGAAAACGCCATGTTAAAATCTCCACTCTGAATCGAGGTTGACCCTCTCCCCGTGCTATGGGGGGGGGGGGGGAAATCCTGCCAGCGGGGCGATCGGCGCGGGCAGGCTGGCACCCTGAAACTCTGGCCCAGCCTGACGCTGTGCCTCTCCCCGGTCCCAGTAGAAGGCTCTGGAAGGGCCAGGCGGCTTCCTGAGGATCCTGGGAGGTCCCACCCAGCTCCCGACCAGCTGCCTACGCCGCAGGGCTTGCCAGCGCCCTTGATCTCCGGCCCGGCCTGGTGCCATGCCTCTACCCGGTCCTGTGGTAAGGCATCGGGAGGGTCCCTAGGGACTCCAGGAGGACTGCCGCAGGGTACGTCTGCGCCCTGGAACTGTGGCCCGGTCAGGACGTGCTGCCGGGCCCTAGTGCATCAGCCTTCCCCACCAGATCCCTCCTCAGGGCAACTCTCAAGACGGACATGCTCGGGGGTAGCTGGCGGCCGTCTAGCCAAAGGTATGGCAGCTCCCGGGAGGTCCCCTGAGCCGCCGCCTACCCCGGCCGCCGCCGCTCCTCCTATGGAGCTCTCTGCCTCAGGACTTCCACTCCTGCTCTGCCCGGGCCCGGTGCACTCTGGTTGGCCTTGGGATACGACTGCAGCCCACCTTGCTTTTTTCCTTGACTATTAAGCCCCACCGTGGCTCTCCCACACTGTCTGGTTTTTGTCTACGGGGGGCTGACTGCCCAACCATTAAGCTCCAGCTGGACTTGTCCCCGCAGAAATCTGAGATGCCGGACTTATCCCCACAGGAATCAGATGCCTGTGGGGTTGACCGCCCGACCATTAAGCTCCAGCTGGACTTATGTCTGCAGGAGCTGGACTTGTCCCTGCAGCTTTTGCTGGACTTATACTTGCCGGAGCTGAACTTTTGTCAGGGACTCTGCCTCACAGCCTGCCCAGGCTTGTGGATCCCTGGGTCGGCCTACCAGCTCAAGTACGACCCCCTGGGGAAGAAGGGTCAGGATAGGATTGGACACTGGAATCTGCAGTAGATCTCCCAGGTCAGACCTGCGTCCAATGGTGTAGCGCTTCCCTTCCAAGCAGTCCAAATGGAAAAACGTCATCTGTAAGGAAATTTTTTTGCTGGTAATGTGTCTGTCGGTTTAAGGATGTCTTTTGAGAAATCCATTCTGATTTTGTGTTTCACAATTTAATGTATTTAATTAAATGGACTTTTTTTATTTATAAATATACATAAACATATCAATATAATTGGCAGTGATAGAAAAGCAGGGTGGAAGGGGTTAATGGGGTGGAGGCAGGAGTGTGGGGTTCTCGGTCTCGGGAGTGTTTTTGGCAGGAGCCAAGTCTGAGGCAGGAATATTCTACAGAACTCTCTTTCCATTGCTTTTCTGCCCTTTCTTCTTCAGGAAGTTTTCCTTCTCTATTTGTAATCTCCTCTTAGACAAGCACATATTCGTACCTCAAAACAAGGACGTCCCAGGAGCCATTGTGGGGCATTTTATCTCTAGTGTCTGAAAACGCCATGTTAAAATCTCCACTCTGAATCGAGGTTGACCCTCTCCCCGTGCTATGGGGGTGGGGGAAATCTCGCCAGTGGGGTGATCGGCGCGGACAGGCCGGCACCCTGGAACTCTGGCCCAGCCTGGCGCTGTGCCTCTCCCCGGTCCCAGGAGAAGGCTCTGGAAGGGCCAGGCGGCTTCCTGAGGATCCTGGGAGGTCCCACCGAGCCCCCGACCAGCTGCCTACGCCGCAGGGCTTGCCAGCGCCCTTGAACTCCGGCCCGTCCTGGTGCCATGCCTCTACCCGGTCCTGGGTGAAGGCATCGGGAGGGTTCCTAGGGACTCCAGGAGGACTGCCGCAGGGTACGTCTGCGCCCTGGAACTGTGGCCCGGCCAGGACATGCTGCCGGGCCCTAGTGCATCAGCCTTCCCCACCAGATCCCTCCTCAGGGCAACCCTCGAGACAGACATGCTCGGGGGTAGCTGGCAGCCGTCTAGCCAAAGATATGGCAGCTCCCGGGAGGTCCCCTGAGCCGCCGCCTACCCCGGCCGCTGCCGCTCCTCCTACGGAGCTCTTTGCAAACTCTGAGGCAGGAATATTCTACAGAACTCTCCTTCCATTTCTTTTCTGCCCTTTCCTTTTTAGGAAGTTTTCCTCTCTGTTTTGCAATCTCCGCTTAGAAAAGCACAAATTCGAACCTCAATACAAGGACGTCCCAGGAGGTATTGTGGGGCATTTTATCTCTAGTGTCTGAAAACGGCATGTTAAAATCTCCACTCTGAATCGAGGTTGACCCTTTGGGGAGTTCACGTGTCTCTGCCATATTCTCTCCAGCCTCGGAGGTGGCAGTGGGCGGGAAGGACTTAAATCTGTCCCCAGCTGCAGAAGGCTTTCTCTTCGGATTCCCTGACCATTTTTGGGGCTGTGAAGTACGCTGTATAAGATGCTATAGGTCCAACGGTCCCAGAGCTCTCCTAACACGCGTCCTTCATCACCAGCGTCGGGGACCCCCCCCATCCCTTCTCCATGCACTTGTTTTATTCACGTATAGCACCAATTAATCCAGTGAAGAAACAAAGGAGCAAGATATTCAATGTAACCCTTTCAGTGTAACCCAGTGAATATCTAAAATAGACAAAAGACAGCTAAGCCACTAATGAAAAGTATACACACAAATGCATAAAGAATAAAGGACCTTACAATATATACAAAGAAATGAACACCTAGAAAATAAAATCTATAAGAAAGGTATAAAGACAGCTGTATATCAAGAATATCACATCTAGAGACTGATCTAGAGAAATCCCAGGCTTGAAAAGGTTAACCAATATGGTGGGGGTAGTAACAATGGTGTACATAATGGTATCTGCAAGTTATAGGTCCAAGGATGCAATAAGTATGTATGCGAATGGGGGTGTATGCGAGTCCATATAAACAAAGGGGCACAGAAAAGACTGCAAATAAAGGAAAGTACAGAAGGACACTTGACAATAATCGGTACACACAGCAGCACTGTGACATCTGGAGGCAAGGTTCAGAGGAAGTATGCACTAATGGTTTGTCAGCCGGTCGTCCTCTTTAGACTCCATAGTAATGATGGTCATGATTGGCCGCCAGTTCATCCCCCTCCCCCCATGCAGGAACTGTTACACATATACAGTGCCTTGCGAAAGTATTCGGCCCCCTTGAACTTTTCAACCTTTTGCCACATTTCAGGCTTCAAACATAAGGATATAAAATTTAAATTTTTTGGTGAAGAATTAACAACAAGTGGGACACAATTGTGAAGTGGAACGAAATTTATTGGTTATTTTAAACTTTTGTAAAAAATAAAAAACTGAAAAGTGGGGCGTGCAATATTATTGGGCCCCTTTACTTTCAGTGCAGCAAACTCAGTCCAGAAGTTCAGTGAGGATCTCTGAATGATCCAATGTTGTCCTAAATGACTGATGATGATAAATATAATCCACCTGTGTGTACAAGTCTCCGTATAAATGCACCTGCTCTGTGATAGGCTCAGGATTCTGTTTAAAGCGCAGAGAGCATCATGAAGACCAAGGAACACACCAGGCAGGTCCGTGATACTGTTGTGGAGAAGTTTAAAGCCGGATTTGGATACAAAAAGATTTCCCAAACTTTAAACATCCAAAGGAGCACTGTGCAAGCGATCCTATTGAAATGGAAGGAGTATCAGACCACTGCAAATCTACCAAGACCCGGCCGTCCCTCTAAACTTTCATCTCAAACAAGGAGAAGACTGATCAGAGATGCAGCCAAGAGGCCCATGATCACTCTGGATGAACTGCAGAGATCTACAGCTGAGGTGGGAGAGTCTGTCCATAGGACAACAATCAGTCGTACACTGCACAAATCTGGCCTTTATGGAAGAGTGGCAAGAAGAAAGCCATTTCTCAAAGATATCCATAAAAAGTCACCTGGGAGACACCAAACATGTGGAAGAAGGTGCTCTGCTCAGATGGAACCAAAATCCAACTTTTTGGCCACAATGCAAAACGATATGTTTGGTGTAAAAGCAACACAGCCCATCCCCCTGAACACACCATCCCCACTGTCACACATGGTGGGGGCAGCATCATGGTTTGGGTCTGCTTTTCTTCAGCAGGGACAGGGAAGATGGTTAAAATTGATGGGAAGATGGATGGAGCCAAATACAGGACCATTCTGGAAGAAAACCTGTTGGAGTCTGCAAAAGACCTGAGACTGGGACGGAGATTTATCTTCCAACAAGACAATGATCCCAAACATAAAGCCAAATCTACAATGGAATGGTTCCCAAATAAACGTATCCAGGTGTTAGAATGGCCAAGTCAAAGTCCAGACCTGAATCCAATCGAGAATCTGTGGAAAGAGCTGAAAACTGCTGTTCACAAACGCTCTCCATCCAACCTCACTGAGCTCCAGCTGTTTTCCAAGGAAGAATGGGCAAGAACTGATAGAGACATACCCCAAGCGACTTGTAGCTGTAATCGCAGCAAAAGGTGGCGCTACAAAGTATTAACTTAAGGGGGCCGAATAATTTGGCATGCCCCACTTTTCAGTTTTTTATTTTTTACTAAAGTTTAAAATATCCAATAAATTTCGTTCCACTTCACGATTGTGTCCCACTTGTTGATTCTTCACCAAAAAGTTAAAATTTTTTATCCTTATGATTGAAGCCTGAAATGTGGCAAAAGGTTGAAACGTTCAAGGGGGCCGAATACTTTCGCAAGGCACTGAAGTTCAGGTGGTGGATGGTGCTCTCTGAGCTCATCTGCCGCTCCTCATACGGCACATATACGCTATGTTGACCATTGCTGTCCTCTCTGTAATATGCCATAGCGTTCCCTTCTACACGTTCCGCAACCCAGATGGAGGAGACCGGAGGATGGGAGTTGTAGTGGTGGATGATGTGCCACCTGCTAGGCCGAGTACATTACACCAAGCACTCCAGCCCTGCTCCTGGGCCAGACACCGTCGAGGGGGGTCCTGCAGCACTACCTGATCGTGGGATAGTAGTTTCCCCTGGGGCGCTTCCAGTTGAAGAGGGGACCTCTCCACTCTGAGCCGGTGTGATGTTATTCGGAAGGGCCCTGATGGTAAGGCAGGCACGACTCAGGACGCCAGAGATTCAGTTGAACAGGGAACAGCTTTATTCAGCAACTGAAACAGGTACCAATAGCAGCTTCCAAATGGGGGTAGTAGTAGTACAGTGTCCAATTTTCCCAGCCTTGGTTATAAGAGGGTTCCCAGGGATGTTACAGGCTTTATGGCAAAGTTCTACAGCTACTCCTCCTCTCATGCCTCTTCCAGATGAGGATGCTTGGGGTAGTGGTGTCACAGGGGGACCTGACAGTGACCTGGTTACCTTCAGTTTAGGCCCGAACACGTTCCTCCTGTCAGGGTCCTCTCCTGCTCCTCCTGGCACGACACATAAAATATCCAATAATCTAGACAGCGATACTTGTCAGGGCTGTCTCTAGATGAGCCTGGGGCAAAGGATAATCCTCCAGAGGCTGTATGGGTAGCCGTTGGGCCTCAGTTCAGATGCTGGCTGCACGAATGCTCTGCACACTGTCACTGCACTGAACTAGAACTGGAACTCCACTGAGCAACAACGGACACCCAGGAGACCTAGGTCTCCTACAACCCTGCCCAGTGGCCTGTGATTGGCCAGGGCTGAACCAAGGATAAGGGTTTGAAACACCGGGGGGAAACAACAGGAAAGCTTTAAACAATATGTACAGTGCTGGTCAAAAGTATTGGCACCCCTGCAATTCTGTCAGATAATACTCAATTTCTTCCAGAAAATGATTGCAATCACAAATGCTTTGGTAATAAGATCTTCATTTAATTTGTCTTCAATGGAAAACCACAAAAATAATGGTCAAAAAGCCAAATTGGATATAATTCCACACCAAACATAAAAAAGGGGGTGGACAAAAGTATTGGCACCCTTTGAAAAATCATGTGATGCTTCTCTAATTTGTGTAATTAACAGCACCTGTTACTTACCTGTGGCACATAACAGGTGGTGGCAATAACTAAATCACACTTGCAGCCAGTTGAAATGGATTAAAGTTGACTCAACCTCTGTCCTGTGTCCTTGTGTGTACCACATTGAGCATGGAGAAAAGAAAGAAGACCAAAGAACTGTCTGAGGACTTGAGAAGCAAAATTGTGAGGAAGCATGAGCAATCTCAAGGCTACAAGTCCATCTCCAAAGACCTGAATGTTTCTGTGTCTACCGTGCGCAGTGTCATCAAGAAGTGTAAAGCCCATGGCACTGTGGCTAACCTCCCTAGATGTGGACGCAAAAGAAAGATTGTGCGGATGGTGGCTAAAGAACCTCGACTAACATCCAAACAAGTTCTAGCTGCCCTGCAGTCCGAGGGTACAACAGTGTCAGCCCGTACTATCCGTCGGCGTCTGAATGATAAGTGACTCTATGGTAGGATACCCAGGAAGACCCCACTTCTGACCCAGAGACATAAAAAAGCCAAAACTTACCTGAGAAAGCCAAAAACTTTTTGGAAGAATGTTCTCTGGTCAGATGAGACAAAAGTAGAGCTTTTTGGGAAAAGGCATCAACATAGAGTTTACAGGAAAAAAAAAGAGGCCTTCAAAGAAAAGAACACGGTCCCTACAGTCAGACATGGCGGAGGTTCCCTGATGTTTTGGGGTTGCTTTGCTGCCTCTGGCACTGGACTGCTTGACCGTGTGCATGGCATTATGAAGTCTGCAGCATAATGTAGGGCCCAGTGTGAGAAAGCTGGGTCTCCCTCAGAGGTCATGGGTCTTCCAGCAGGACAATGACCCAAAACACACTTCAAAAAGCACTAGAAAATGGTTTGAGAGAAAGCACTGGAGACTTGTAAAGTGACCAGCAATGAGTCCAGACCTGAATCCCATAGAACACCCAAGGAGAGATCTCACAATGGCAGTTTGGAGAAGGCGCCCTTCACATCTCAGGGACCTGGAGAAATTCCAGCAGAGCATTGGAAGAAACTCATTGGTGGTTACCGGAAGCGGTTGTTCGCAGTTATTTTGTCTAAAGGTTGCGCTACCAAGTATTAGGCTGAGGGTGCCAATACTTTTGTCCGGCCCATTTTTGGAGTTTTGTGTAAAATGATCAATGATTTGACTTTTTTTTTCATTCTCTTTTGTGTTTTTTCATTGCAAGCAAAATAAATGAAGATATTATTACCAAAGCATTTGTGATTGCAATCATTTTCTGGAAGAAATGGAGTATTATCTGACAGAATTGCAGGGGTGCCAATACTTTTGGCCAGCACTGTACATGACATAGAACACAGAGGAAGGGACATACCAACACAACCCAGAGGCACAAAAGACAAACACTTAAAGCAGGAGTCCTCTGGGATGCTGCATACGGGTCAGATAAATGCGAGGAGCAGAATTGTCCCCATGCTTCTCTCATGGTGAGGACATCATCTGATAAGCTCAGCCACATGCTCGCAGCATTAATAGTAATAACCGCTCTGTTCTTATTATGCCTATAGGATACTATGTGGTTTATTACTTTTTTATGCTTTGGTTGCACTTGGACACTGTTCAGACAGTGTTTCTGCGGTTGTTTGCATATAGATGTGATTTTTAGGCCATTTTGGTTTGGTGCTGGGTAGACATTGCGTGTATTCTGCCACCGATGTGCGTGTGAGACGTCTCTAATGAGTGTGAGTTGCAATCTCTTGCACAAGCAATGGAGGATATTGAACTCGCTATGTATTTCTCTCAGCACCCTGTGCATGTAAAAGTCCAGTGAGGAAGTGGCAATGGATGTGCTTTTAGGTGAATTTATAAAATATAAACATAGAGGTCAAAGGAAAAGGTTCTTCAACCTTGCAATGGTTTGTACAAGCTTTAGCCATTGGGAGAAGCGTTCAAAGTGATGACAACCCAAGCCGAGCCTCTCTGTGGATCTGGTTACAAGGACATTAACTTCAGGATGAATCTCTGGATCGTTGTCAGGATCTTGGTGGCTGAAGTTGTCTTCAGTAGAATCCTCTTTGGTCTGGTTCAGCAAGAACTCTGGAGCTGACAACCAAGAAGAAGTTGCAAAGGCACTAAGAGATGCTGGTCTGGTGGCACAATCTGCAGGGTTGAGATGTGATGGAACATAATGCCATTGTGCAGGCTTAGAGAGCTTCCTGATCCTTTCAAGGCGGTTACTTACATAGACATAGAAGCATTTTGTCTGGTTGTATATGTAACCCAGAACAACTTTGCTATCTGTGCAGAATTTAATGTTATCCACATGAATGTCTAGCTCACGCTGTATAAAGTCTGCAATCTCAACAGCCAGTTCAGTTTCACAAAGTTCAAGTCCAGGGATTGTGTGCTCTGGTTTAGGAGCTAATTTATCCTTCCCGAATAGAAATCCAATGTGAGTTTTATTGCAAGAGTCTACTACCTTCAAATAGGCGACTGCTGCTATGGCTTCAGTAGATGCATCTGAGAATACGTGGATCTCCCTTCTCTGGCATGTGGCAATGGATGCTGGAGTATAGCATCGTGGCATGTGGATCCTGTCCATAGCATGTAGAGATTCGTTCCAGGACTCCCACTTTTGTTGTTTGTGGGAGAGCAATGGAGCATCCCAGTCCCCAATAGTCTCTGAAAGCCATCTTAACAGATAATTGCCTTGTACAGTCAAGGAGGCTACGAATCCCAGGGGATCATATAGGCTGTTCACTACTGAGAGGACACCACGCTTACTAAATGGCTTGTCTGCACAATTAACTTAAAATTCGAAGGAATCATTTAACAAGTCCCATCCTAAACCTAGACTTCTCTGTATGGGTGGATTGTCTTGGCCTAGATTCAAGTCTGCACAAAAAGAGAAATAGTGGGCACTACCAGACTGTATGTTAAGTTATATATGGAAGGAGTACTTAGCTGTATCGCTGATTCAAAGCGGAGATCCGGGGGCACGCTGAAATCAGTATCATCCAAATGCAAACGAAGAAAATGAAGTTCCAGCAAACAGCTCCGGATATAGAAGAAACTCCTTTAATGAACACAGTGCAAACAAGTTTTCAGCTGCTGACAAACGACGGGCCGTTTGCGCTTACCGCGCTTCTACAGGCTTGACAGCTGACATACCTCCCGAAGCGTCGTCATATAGTGACGCCTACCTCTGGGGGTGCGTCAGTATCCATCAATGACTGTCAAGGGAGGTCCTTGATGAAGCGCGCAAACGCCGTATACACGGCCAGCGGTACTACGCTTAATTAAAAACAGTACATAAACACAGATACAGCGGTAGTGTTAATATTGTAATGCTATGATAATATACTAAATTATTATTATCCATAATATACTTGCTCTTCATCCTATAAATATTTATAGCGAGCAAACATCACTTTTGATCCCAATATCTGAGATTCTGCTAATAAAAGAGAGATAAGCATTATAAAAATGGATTCATTTCAGTTGTATCATTTAATCCTAATGGACCAAGAGCCTGAGTTCTCAAAATCCATCTTCCCTAACGTCTCAATAGCTCTTGGTGCTGATCTCCTCCCGCAGGGTTATTATTAACTAACTCAATACCCACAAAACGCAAAGTATTTGTGTCACCCCCTTTAACATGTATTAAACAGGGGCAACCTTGTCCTTTATGAATAGGTTTCACATGTTCCCTAAATCGTATGTGTAAACTTCTTATGGTTTTACCAATGTAGAATTGTTTGCAAGGGCAGAAGATAACATATACCAAAACTTTGGTTTTACAATTTAAAAATTGATTGACTACCCAATGGATATTTCCCATAAAAAGGTTCCTGCTTTTTAACTTTTGATTGCAATAATTGCAATGCCCACAGGCAAAATTCCCTTTTGGTAAACTAGATCTCAACCAGTTCTTATTCTCCTCTTTTTCCAAAATTCTGCCACAAACTAATTCCTTAAAGTCGGCCTTCTTCTAAACGCTACTATAGGCTGATTGGAAAATATCTTCCCTAAAATGGGGTCTCTCTCTGCACAGTATGCCAGTTAAATATTGCTGTGCGTATAACACCTGCATGGGGGCTATACTGAAAAGAAAAAAACGCCTTACTCTGGTCACTTTTCTCATATCTATTTTTAGACCTCATTAACAATTCCTTTTGGGTAATTTCGATGAGATTCTATATCTGGATTCTTCCAGGACTCTCTTAGGGTGCCCCCTCTGTGAAAACCTATTTTCCAGGTCATCCGCTTGCTGCTGGAAAATTACATCATCACTATTGATTCGTCTAAAGTGTAAAAATTGCCCATAGGGTACGGCAGATTTAACATGTTTCGGGTGGAAACTGTCATGATGTCATAGTGCATTGGTGGCAGTGGGCTTCCTATAACCTTTGGTAACAATATTATCTCCCTCCAATAGCACTGTAACATCCAGAAAATCAAGATGGCTAGCGCCATACACCGAAGTGAATTTCATATTCATTTTATCCCCTTCGTTCAGATCAGTGATCAGTGAATTCTGAAGATGACCCTGCCCAGACTATAAATATATCGTCGATGAATCTAAAAAGACGTATGATAAACTTCAAAAATGGATTAGATGTTGTAAAAATATAATGGTTTTCAAATTCTGCTAAAAAGATATTTGCTAGGGTACGCGCTACAGGAGTACCCATAGCGTTACCTGTATTCTGAAGATACCCATCATCTCCAAACTTGAATGCGTTGTGTTTAAGAATAAATAACAATGATATCTCGGATAAATTCCGTATATTCTTGACTTTTCCCAGCAGAGGCTAAAGCTTGTAACACTGCCTCTACTTCTACCTCATGTGGAATACGGGTATACAGGTTGACCACATCAGCTGAGGCCAAACTAAAGCTCTATTGCCAATTAATTTCACCTAAAGGTAGTTGGTATCTTTCAAATACGTACACTACCGTTCAAAAGTTTGGGGTCACCCAGACAATTTCGTGTTTTCTATGAAATCTCACACTTTTATTTATCAAATGAGTTGCAAAATGAATAGAAAATATAGTCAAGACATTGGCAAGGTTAGAAATAATGATTTTTATTTGAAATAATAATTTTCTCCTTCAAACTTTGCTTTCGTCAAAGAATGCTCCATTTACAGCATTACAGACCTTTGGCCTTCTAGCGGTTAATTTGCTGAGGTAGTCTGGAGACATTTCCCGCCATGCTTCCAGAAGCCCCTCCCACAAGTTGGATTGGCTTGATGGGCACTTTTTGCGTACCGTACGGTCAATGGGGCTGAGATGTGGTGACTGCGCTGGCCACTCCATTACAGATAGAATACCAGCTGCCGGCTTCTTCCCTAAATAGTTCTTGTATAATTTGGAGGTGCTTTGGGTCATTGTCCTGTTGTAGGATGAAATTGGCTCCAATCAGGCGCTGTCCACAGGGTATGGCATGGCAGTGCAAAATGGAGTGATAGCCTTCCGTATTCAAAATCCCTTTACCTTGTACAAATCTCCCAATTTACCAGCATCAGAGCAACCCCAGACCATCCCATTCCCTCCACCATGCTGACAGATGGCGTCAGGCATCTTCCAGCATCTTTTCAGTTGTTCTGCGTCTCACAAATGTTCTTCTGTGTGATCCAAACACCAGAAACTTGGATTCATCTGTCCATAACACTTTTTTCCAATCTTCCTCTGTCTAATGTCTGTTCTTTTGCCCATATGAATCTTTTCCTTTTATTAGCCAGTCTCAGATATGGCTTTTTCTTGGCCACTCTGCCCTGAAGGCCAGCATCCCTGAGTTGCCTCTTCACTGTAGACGCTGACACTGGCGTTTTGCGGGTACTATGTAATGAAGCTGCCAGTTGAGGACCTGCGAGGCGGCGATTTCTCACACTAGAGACTCTAATGGACTTGTCTTGTTGCTCAGTTGTGCAGCGCGGCCTCCCACTTCTCTTTCTACTCTGGTTAGAGCCTGTTTGTGCTGTCCTCTGAAGGGAGTAGTAGACACCATTGTAGGAAATCTTCAGTTTCTTGGCAATTTCTCGCATGGAATAGCCTTCATTTCTAAGAACAAGAATAGACTGTCGAGTTTCACATGAAAGTTCTCTTTTTCTGGCCATTTTGAGAGTTTAATCGAACCAACAAATGTAATGCTCCAGATTCTCAACTAGCTCAAAGGAAGGTTAGTTTTATAGCTTCTCTAACCAGCAAAACTGTTTTCAGCTGTGCTAACATACTTGCACAAGGGTTTTCTAAACCTCCATTAGCCTTCTTACACAGTTAGCAAACACAATGTACCATTAGAGCACTGGAGTGATGGTTGCTGGAAATGGCCTCTATACACCTATGTAGATATTACATTAAAAACCAGACGTTTGTAGCTAGAATAGTCATTTACCACATTAACAATGTATAGAGGGGATTTCTGATTCATTTCATGTTATCTTCATTGAAAAAACTGTGCTTTTCTTTCAAAAATAAGAAAATTTCTATGTGACCCTAAACTTTTGAATGGTAGTGTAGGTATCTCACTCAGAAGGGGATGTAATAACCAATTGATATATTGTGATAAAGGTTCAGTTAAAGACCCAATTCCCGCTACAATGGGGCGACTGGAAGGATTTGTTATTGACTTATGGACCTTTGGCAAAAAGTACCAATAAGGTTTCTTAGGATTCAGAGGGAGGAGTCGTTCAGCCATCTTTTGGGATAATGCCCCTTTCTCTACTCCTCTTCTACGAAGGGTTTGTAATAAAACTAAATACTTTCTTGTGGGATCAGCATGGAGTCACTGATAAGTATCCCTATCTCCTAAATGACGGTTGGCCTCTTCTAAATGATATTGCTTAGTCATTAAGACCACATTACCCCCCCTTGTCAGCTGGTTTCACCACGACGTCATCCAATGAAGCAAGTCATTTAAGGGCTATCAAGTCCCCTTGTGACAAATTCTGCTTAACTGGGGCATAAATTAAGAAATCAGAATCAGAACCTGATTTTGGAAGACATTGAGGATACTCCCAGCCGGGCAGGGGGGGACAAAAAGAGGAACTGATGCCACATCTAAAACCCTCAACTAATGTAGAATCACTAAGATATTCCCATTTACCTTCTTCTTCCTCCAAAAGACTGGTAAGCATATTAATGCCATCCAAGTCTGAATCCGAAAATTGGGATTCTGCAAAAAAGCCAAAAGAACCCACTACACACGGTATTTCACCTTCTTTCGCTATTTTTTTCTACATTAGGCACATTATTATAATACTTTTTCAATTTCAACTTTCTAACTGCTTTAAATAAGTCGATTTCAAAATCCACAATGTCAAATTCATTAACAAGACCAAAATTTATTCCCCTACTTCAATAGGGAAATACAATTTTCATCCAATATGTATGAAGTCAGATTAATAATGTTCAACTCTGGGGGGTTATATGATTCACAGGTTAATGCCAGGTGACTTGCTTCCTCTTCTGACCTATGCTGCAACCTCTTCCTCCACTGTTGGCCCCTCCTGGTGCGTTTCCTAAAGGGGTTGATTCTCGTGTTAGTGATTTAGTGCAAATTTGTTGTTCTGATGCTTTCATAGAGTCATCCGATATTCTTGATCCTGACTCAGTGGTTAAGTAGTCAGATGCACGTTTCCATCTCATCCTGACCTCCATTTGTCGTTTCTTGCTCCAATCAAAAATATGACCTGAGTCAAAGTCCTCCTTATCTCTTAAAAATGTATCTCTCTTTCTTTTCTTTTATTTCAGCCTGAGTTACCACAGATTTCTTATCTAACTTTTTGAAAAAAATTCTGACACTGTGTTTCCTACCACCGTTTCCTTAATTCCACTTCGGCCTTACAGTGGGGGAAAAAAATATTTAGTCAGCCACCAATTGTGCAAGTTCTCCCACTTATAAAGATGAGGCCGGCCTGTAATTGTCATCATAGGTAGACCTCAACTATGAGAGACAAAATGAGAAAACTAATCCAGAAAATCATATTGTCTGATTTTTTAAGAATTTATTTGCAAATTATGGTGGAAAATAAGTATTTGGTCACCTACAAACAAGCAAGATTTCTGGCTCTCACAGACCTGTAACTTCTCCTTTAAGAGGCTCCTCTGTCCTCCACTCATTACCTGTAGTAATGGCTCCTGTTTGACATTGTTATCAGTATAAAAGACTCCTGTCCACAACCTCAGTCACACTCCAAACTCCACTATGGTGAAGACCAAAGAGCTGTGGAAGGACCAGAAACAAAATGGTAGCCCTGCACCAGGCTGGGAAGACTGAATCTGCAATAGGCAAGCAGCTTGGTGTGAAGAAATCACCTGTGAGAGCAATAATTAGAAAATGGAAGACATACAAGACCACTGATAATCTCCCTCCATCAGGGGCTCCACGCAAGATCTCACCCCGTGGGGTCAAAATGATCACAAGAACGGGGAGCAAAAATCCCAGAACCACACGGGGGGATCTAGTGGGTGACCTGCAGAAAGCTGGGACTAACGTAACAAAGGCTACCGTCAGTAACACACTACGCCGCCAGGGACTCAGATCCTGCAGTGCCAGACGTGTCCCCCTGCTTAAGCCAGGACATATCCGGGCCCGTCTGAAGTTTGCTAGAGAGCATTTGGATGTTCCAGAAGAGTAATGGGAGAATGTCATATGGTCAGATGAAACCAAAGTAGAACTGTTTGGTAGAAACACAACTTGTGGTGTTTATAGGAGAGTGAATGCTGAGTTGTATCCAAAGAACACCATACCTACTGTGAAGCATGGGGGGGGCAACATCATGTATGGGGCTGTTTCTCTGCAAAGGGACCAGGACGGCTGATCTGTGTACATGAAAGAATGAATGGGGCCATGTATGGGGAGATTGTGAGTGCAAACCTCCTTCCATCAGCAAGGGCATTGAAGATGAAACGTGGCTGGGTCTTTCAGCATGACAATGATCCCAAGCACACCGCCAGGACAACGAAGGAGCGGCTTCGTAAGAAGCATTTCAAGGTCCTGGAGTGGCCTAGCCAGTCTCCGGATATCAACCCCATAGAAAACCTTTGGAGGGAGTTGAAAGTCCGTGTTGTCCAGCGACAGCCCCAAAACATCCCTGCTCTAGAGGAGATCTGCATGGAGGAATGGGCCAACATACCAGCAACAGTGTGTGCCAACCTTGTGAAGACTTACAGGAAACGTTTCACCTCTGTCATTGCCAACAAAGGAGATCGAACAAAGTATTGAGATGAACTTTTGTTATTGACCAAATACTTATTTTCCACCATAATTTGCAAATAAATTCTTAAAAAATCAGACAATATGATTTTCTGGATTTGTTTTCTCATTTTGTCTCTCATAGTTGAGGTCTACCTATGATGACAATTACAGGCCGGCCTCATCTTTATAAGTGAGAGAACTTGCACAATTGGTGGCTGACTAAATACTTTTTTCCCCACTGTACATAGTTCAGTTGTTACAAATCCATATTCCTGTTCATTGTGTTTCAGAATTAACCGCATAAGTTGTAGTGAACACTGTAGTTGGATTTCATTCCATTCTTCCACAAACTTTAAATCATGTTGGTATTGCAAAGGCTCTTTATAAGTTCTTAAGCCCCGCAGTACTCTCTTATTAGCTTCATATGATTTTAATGAATTTATAGTCCAAAACAATCGTATCTCAAGATCTGCCAATTGCATTACTTTAAACTCTAGCGCCTTAGTACTAGATTCAAGTCTCAGAACTCTGCGGCATGATCGCTGGGGTGGAAGGCCTTCATGACATCAGCGCTGTTGGAAACAATTTTATGTAACCTCAGATGAGCCTTAGAATTCCTTGAGTCCTTTTGAGCAGATCTATTGCTTCTTCTACTGTAGGCAAGGATTTGAGCCCGTCAGCCCGATCTGCAGGTGAAGGACTGTTACCAAATACTGTACATGCACCTTCATGCAGTGCGCAATTTCCTTGGTGGTATCATTGTCTCTGTGCCACAGAAACCTAAGGTAATTCCTGTGATATTGTCGTACAATAAAACAACAAAACATCTGCTGAATGTCGGCAGTAATGGCGACCGCCTCTTTCCTGAATCTACCAGAATATTGGTCAGGTTTGGACCTGTGAGGAGAACGTCAATCAGAGATGCTTCACAATGCTTGGTGCTTGAGTTAAATACCACCTTGATCTGTTTAGATATTCGTGGGTGATACACTCCAAAGGAAGGTAGATACCAGCACTCTTCATACTCTTGTAAAGGTGGAGCTGGCTCTGCATGGTCATTGCAGAATATCTTATCCATAAAGGCCACAAAATGATCTTTCATTTCTGGCTTCCTTCTCAATGTTTGTTATAATGAGATGAACCTGGATAAGGCCTGTTCCCGGTTGTTTGGAAACTTGACTCTAACAGATCGAAATGGTAAGGGTGCAACCCAATGGTTAGATTCATTCTTGGAAAACCCACTGTCCATTATTGTGATAAACTCTTTGTCTTCTACGGACAAGGCGAGTCTGTCATCATCCTGCATTGTGCAAAAAGCTGACTTCTCCAGGTTGTAATCGTAAGGGGTAGGAATGGCATCAGGAATCTGGATAAGGTTAGGGAGCCTTTCTTTCACCTCATAGTGATGAGGGCATGGCTTGAAGTGAGTTGTGCAACCATTTTTGAGCACATGTTTTAAAGGCGTTAACTTCAGATGGTTTGTGGCTTTTATCAAAGCATACATCGCCCACAATTACCCAGCCTAAATCCAGTCTTTGTGCGTATGGGGCATCACCTGGACCATTGCACTGTTGTCACACCTTGTGGACCCTCAGAATATCTCTTCCAAGTAAGATAAGAATGTCTGCAGTCATGTCCATGGGAAGAATTTCGTTAGCTAGGTGTTTTAAGTGGGGATGATGATGTGCAGCATCTGGAGTAGGAATTTCTTCTCTTTCATCAGGTATCTGGTCACATTCAGTTAACATTGACAAGGGTATGTGAGTATTCCCTTCAATTGGAGAGACAACGTAGCCGGTGGCCCTTCTGCCGGACATCTCTACACGACCAGAGCAGGTATTGAGGGTATATGGCATTGCTTCTAGTTTAATACTGAAGAGTTCAAAGAATTTAGGTTTTGCTAGAGACCTATTGCTTTGTCTGTCTATAATGACATACATTCTGAGGGCTTTCTCAGCTTGTCCATCAGGGTAGACCTTCACCAGACACATGTTGGCACAGCATTTAGGACCAGTTTCTTTCCCACTTAACTCCATTCATGAAGAGGAGACTGGTGGTAGTTGAATCTAGAGCTTGTAGCTCCCCGCCATGCTTTGTCTTGGGGTTAGAAGCTATTGAAGGTTGTGGGCTGACAGGCGGTGGAGAAGGATGCATAGCTGTAACGTGTTTGTCACTACTGCAGTCAGCACACTTAATAGTCACTTTACAGTCCCTTGCAGTCTGATTCAAGGAGGCATAACATACACCAAGTTACTTGAGAGTGTCTCTGCGTTCCTGCAAAGACTTTGCCCTGAGCCCACGACATTCTCTAAGTGGGTGAGGTCTTTTGTGGATAGGACACGTACGATTGGGGTCACTCTGATTAGGGGCAGGAACATCCTGCTTAATAGAGGAGGATGCAGTGAGTGGGACATCAGTCTTTCTAACAGATACCGTACTTCTTGAGCCTATGTTTGGCTGCTGCATTATCAGCATATTGAGGATGCAGTTATAGGAGTAGGTTCAGTAAAGTCAAAGCTGGGATCATTCTTCCTGCTTTTCTCACTGATAAATCTGCAAAAATAAGAGAAAGGGGGAAAAGACACATTATGTTCTCTTTTGTACCAGGAGCCCAGGTCTGCCCATTTTTCCTGCATTCCATGTTGGTAGTTTGGACACCACTGGGTTCACGCCATCAGCAGTATCATGGTAGCTGAGTCCTGACAGGCATGGGTTTAATTTGGCCAATTTTAGCTCCTTCAGCAGATCACTCAGATCCAGTAGTTTGCGGTTGTCCTTGTTAGTTAACTTTGGAAAGGTATGGAGTCTCTTAACCGCTTCCGTACCGACCATAGACTATATACGTCAAGAAGGAATTCAGCAACTGCACAAAATCGTGCAGCTGCTGAAACGGGGAGCCGGCTGTAACTTCAGCCAGAGAGAAGGCAGGGAAGGTTTATTACCTTCCCTTCCTTCCCGATCGCTGGGTATATATACAGCGATATATGTGTATATATATTTGTATACAGCGCTATGGGCACCGCCATCTTGCAGCTCCCCTCTGACCCGGCGGTCATGTGATCCACCGGGATCAGCATCTGCTGGAGCTGCTGGGTCCTACAGAACCCAGATCAGCTCTATAGTTATGTGAAAGCAACGTGTAGGAGGCGGCTGCATTTCTCCTGCAACTGGGACTAAATGTACCAGCCCCAGTTACAGGGAAAATCAGACTCCCGAAAAAAAAAAAAGTCATCAGATGTCCCCAAAGGTCTACTGTAACCTTATGGGGACACAATGTAAAAAAAAAAAATAAAAAAAAAAAGTATAGAAAAGTAAAAAAAAAAAATGTAAATAAAATAATTAAAAAAATAAATAAAATAATACGCCAATAAAACACCCTTATTACAGGTTATAGTCCCACCCCCAACGACACCATAAAAAATAAAAATTACCGTAACAGAGAGGAAAAACTATTTTATAAAGTTTTTTAGTAGCACTTTGTGTTATTAAATAAAAAATGAAAAGTGAAAAACAGACTCGTTTTCCCTCCTCTTTTGTTTATATTTTCCCGGATATAAAAAAACATTAACACACATGCAAAAATAAAAACAACATAAAAATAAAGCCCTATGTGTCACCGAAAAAGACGCAGCGCCCTTCAAACAGTAAAACATATAACTTACACCGCCGATATCTCCAGCCCCGGGGCACATACCGGGAAAGCCGGCAGTGCGCTGAATTCAGCACGCTGTCGGCTTTCTAGCGGTATGTAAAACCGCATGTGCCTGAGGACACGAAATGTCCTCTTTAACAGTGTTAGTTTTTTTTTTTTGTTTGTTTCTCCTTTCTGAGCATGCGCAGGGAAAGTAAACGGACATAAAATAACGGACAGTAACTGATGGCTATCAGTTACTGTCCGTTACCCATAGACTTCAATGTTAAAAAATAACGGACACTTGCTGTCCGTCAAGAATCCGTTTTTTTCAAACGGACAAAAAGTCCTGCATGTAGGATTTTTTGTCCGCGAAAAAATAACGGACTTCTGACGGATTGGGTGTAAACGGACACTAATGGACACAATATAAAAACCCATTGAAATGAATGGAAATTTTAACGGATTTCTGACGGTTCAACTAGTGTCCATTGCTAAAATCTTGTAACGGACAATAGCAACGGACACTACTGACGGTCACCAACGGTAATGTGAACGCTCCCTTAACTTTAGGCAAAACGTCAAATAAAAACCCTGCTCGTCTGAGCACTAACCTAAACAGTAACAAAAACTAACTATACGTGTGGCTTACTACCAGCCACATGACAAACAAATCAGCACAATATAGTCTCACCAGACTCAGTGTCAGGACAGACCCAGACGCCTCCTCACACTCCCAGGATCTGCCCTGAAGTGCAGGCTCTGCAGCCTTCTATGGCCCAGTAACAAGCCTAGGACCTATACCTGGGGCTGAGGCCTACTCAAAAGCCGCCCTGGACCACCCTGCCTGTCACCTTCTCACAGCTGGTATAACATATTTATTTTAGAAATCATATCATTTTATTGAATCAAAGTCCAAAAACTTCAATAATGAAATGTACACATAACAAAAACCTGAATCTGCGTGCTTCGTGTAGCAAACCCTCCCTGTGGAACCAGTCATACCGCCCTCTTGTGGACTCAGTCGGTACTGCAGCTCACTACCGACATCTTGTGGATTCGGTCAATATTGCAGCTCACCCTGGTCTTGCTCAACCATTAAGCCCCTCCGTGTACTTTGCTCATGTAGGAATGGACTTGTTCACACAGCCGTCTCTGTCTGGACTTTTCTTACCACCAGATGCCTTCACTACCCTTCTGGGCTCCCGTCACAGTCTGTTGTGTTTGTTCAGACTCAGGTGCTTGTTCCTGTAAGACGCACAAAACTGAGAAATCTAGCTTGCCCGAGGAACCAAAAAAATCTCTACTTTTTCAAATTGGCCCATAATTGTGGGTGATGCCAAAAGCGTTCCTGGAATCTGTCCTTAGGATCTGTGCTTGTGGGTGACAATGTCCAGTCATTTGCAATGCATTGTCATCTTCCTCAGAGCTTTTGTCTCAAAAGTACCTGCGGAGCACTCACTTAGCTTTGATCACTTCATCTATTGGATAGTTAAGACCCTCCACTGACCATGATTCTCCACCATTTAGTTATCAAGTGAATATTAAAGGGGTATTCCACTTACCTTATCTTTTTTCATCATCCCTATCAATTTGCTCATTCATCCAACTAATTTTCTCTCAACCCAAAGACGTTTCTTCTGCTCAAAGATACTAAAGGCGGTGGGCTCTGACAGTTGAGTATATTTATTGTACAAGCTTCATAAAAGTCCTCCGCTCACTTGCCTCCGGTGTGCCATTGAGAGGGTTGTTAAGGAGGGGAACTATATGGGGTTTTAGTAGTTTATCATGCTTGGCTTTCAGGCCGCCATTTGTGCTGGGGATTTGTTGTTGTGGAGTTAGCCAGTTGCCCATGTGGCTACTACTCTGTTATTGGAGATGAGGGGGGTCTTTCTTTAGTCTCTAGTCACCTTGGGCAGGTTAGTGGTAAGCAAATCCAAGGCAGCTCGAGAGTCGTAAGGTTGAACAGCGACTAATTGGGCAACAAACACTGCTTGAATATCAGCGAAGGAGGTGGCTGGTGTCCCACTATCGGGGTGGCAAACCTCCAGGGCCATTTGTCTAGTACAGTAAGATCTGGTTAAGTGGGCTACGTCTTCCCATCTTTCCTACCCATTGAAAACAATGGGAGGCAGTTTCGAGTCCACCCACAAATCTGCAGCAAATTCCTAAGTGTGAACGTACCCTAAGTCTCACAGACTGGAAGAGTTGAGGTCATTACTATGGGTGAAGGAGAAATAGGGTCAACTTGGATAGCAGGGTCTTGTATTTGATCTGTCTGACTGCAGAAGTGAATTGCTGATGGTGAATGGATTGTGTCTTGTGACCTTGGTTTTCATCAGTTATTTTTTGGATTAGGGCATTGATGTCATTGAACTTCTGTCCTGTATGTTTCATCTTCTCAAATGGTTTTGGTAAGGTGTGCATAATAATACTTTCCTGTTTCATCATGCTTAATGACACATGGAGACACTGTGTGACCTAGGCTGTGCAGAAGCAGTGGTGACATGAGGAGTTACAGAGGGCACATGAAGGACAAGGAATGGAGAAGGAGGGAACAGGGGAGAAAAGAAATGATTAATAAGGGCAAATGAGAGGGTAAAATCAGTCCCCTTGGAGTAAATGGCATGGTGGTCTCACATGCACACTGCTTGTAACTTGAGGGACTGCTGTACTGTACAAGACTCTCAAAAAGTTCCTATTCTCTAAAACTGAGGGTGCCCATCTGTCGGCACGTGCCCAGCTTGTGAACCGTCAGACTGGTATCTGGGCGTGTGCGGGTGTGACCTCAACATGGTTCTTCAGCACGTGCCCAAAAGTAGGTCACCCTTTCAGTGGCTTGCAAAAGTCTTCACACCCCTGGACCTTTGTCACATTTTGTCACAACCACAAATTTCAATGTATTTTCTTGAGATTTTCAGTGATAACAACACAAAGTATCCGATAGTGAAGTGGAAAGAAAATGATACAAGATTATCAAAATTGTAATCCAATAAAAATCTGAAAAGTGTGATGTGCAAAAGTCTTCAGCCCCCCTATAGCAATACTTTGTAGAGCCGCCTTTGGCTACAATTCCAGCTCCAAGTCTCATCTAGAGATGAGATTTCTGCCCCTTCCTCTTCTTCTTTGCAGCCAGATTGGATGGAGCGTCTGTGATCAGTAATTCTCATGTCTTGCCACAGATGCTCAATGGGATTTGGGTCTGGACTGTGACTGGGCCATTCTAACCCCGGAATATTCTGTCATCTAAACCTTCCCCTGGAGCTCGGGCTGGAGGTTTAGGGTCATTGTCTTGCTGGAATCTCCTTCCCAGTCTTGTCTTTTGCAGCCTCCAGTCTCAGGTTTTCTTAAAGGATTGGCCTGTATTTAGCTCCCTCCATCTTGCCATCCCCTCTGAGCAGCTTCCCTGTCCCCCCAGCATGATGCTGCCCCCTATGTGTCACAGTGGGGATGACGGGGTGCTCAGGGGGATGAGCAGGGTTACTTTGTATTTAGGCCATAGAGTTCCCCTTTGGTCTCCTCTGAGCAGAGCACCTTCTCCCACATGTTTGCTGTGTCCCCTATATGACTTGTGGCCTTAAACTGCAGACGCCACTTCTTATGTCTTTCTTACAACAATGGTTTCCTTCTTGCCGCTCTTCCATATAGATTGGCAGATTTGTGGGGTGCGCAGTGACTTCTAGTTGTCCTGTGGACAGATTCTCCCTGTACCTGAGGATTTCTGCAGCTCCTCCACAGTGACCATGGGCCTCTTGGCTGCTCCTCTGACCAGCGCTCTCCTTGCTCAGTGATCTGTTAGTTTAGGTGGACGGCCATGTCTTGGTAGGTTTGCAGTTGTAGAATACTTTTTCCGTTTTTGGGTGATGGATTGAACAGCGCTCCTTGGGATGCTCAAAGCTTGGGATATGTTTTTATAACCTAACCCTGCTTTACACTTCTCCACAACTTTATCTCTGACCTGTCTAGTGAGTTCCTTGGTCTTCATAATGCTGTTTGTTCACTAGTGATCTCTAACAAACCACTGAGGCCTTCACCGAACAGGTGTATTTATACTGAGACTACATTGCACACAGCCGGACTCTATTAACTCATTAAGTGACTTCTGAAGGCAGTTGTGTGCACTGGATTTTATTTAGGGGTATCAGAGTACAGGGGGCTGAAGACTTTTGCAAGTCACTTTTCATATTTTTATTGGATTACAGATTTGATAACCTTGTATCATTTTCCTTCTACTTCACAATTATCTGATACTTTGTGTTAGTCATCACTGAAAATCTCAAGAAAATACATTTAAGTTTGTGGTTGTGACAAAATGTGACAAAGGTCAAGGGGTTTGAAGACTTTTGCAATCCACTGTATATCACCTGCCCCATTTTAAGGTGGCACAAGTGTCCGACTTTATGGAACTGTTGCCCGGGCGCGGCAGTCAAATCCGATCTCATACCGAAGGAATTCATGTTTTCTCCCTCTGTAGCTTAAGATGGCTATGGCCCGAGACTCTTTCGCTTATGTCTGGGTATGCAGCCACCAAATCTGACCCCATCAAGTCCCCATGGGCATGCCAGGCTACCTTGTACACGGCTGTTGGAAATGAGGTCCCACCCTTGACTGTCACCTGTCCCATTTCACTGTCCCTTTGTGAAAAGTGCCCGGCCTCCTGGAACTCTGCGGCTGCCAAGTCTGACCTACTGGAGGTCGGGAGGTGAGGTCCAGGGATTCACCCACCGCCTTCCTGATTTATAGTGGTTTTTCTCTCTTGGAGATAGAACTGCTCGATCAAGCTGGTGCCTTGGTACTCTGATCTGGCCATGCGCCTGATGCTGTCCCAGGTGCCGGGGAAAGGCAAGGAAGGAGTTGGGCGCCTGGGAATCTGCTCCAGGGCAGCCATGAAGACTGGAATGTATGGTGGGAGTGATCGCCGAGCATATAGAGTAAACCCCCTGTGAACTTGCTATTTCTGACTTTAAAACAGTAGTTCTAAGATCTCAACTGATCACCTACCCACATGGATTGCCAGGGACAGCCGTGACATATACTCAACTTCTCTTTAGCAGTCCCTAAGAATTGATGTGATGGTGGCTTGCATGCTCAAACAGCCTCTATTCAAATGGAGAGATGCAAGACCTCTATTCTATTGATCAGAGGGCGTTCCAGCGGTCAGATACTTAACAATCACACGCTGATCCCCAATTCACCAGAACCTAAAGTCTTTCAGATAATTAATACTTTATTTCATCAGCTCATTTCTCAAATTTCTGAGATTCTAAGTCATCCCAATTGACTAAATCTGCACTCATCAACCATGTGACATACCCTACCCTTTATACCAGAGTAGTGGCGATGAACCTACATATCTCTCAATTTCCTCTCTCTCCTGTATGTAATACTAGAAGTGGGGACTAGAATCCCCTTCAAGTCGGGGTCAGAGGTGCCAATGGCAGGTAATCTGTCTATGACATTCATCTAAGGTACCCAGACATCTTATTTGTTTTTCTGCCATTTCTTTCTTTTTAACCTGTAATAGACTCGATCAGTCATCCTAGCCCTGGGAAATGCACGGTGCAATATCCTAGTGGGATAACCTCTAGCTTTAATCCCTTAATGATCAAGGATGTATGGAGAGGGCTCAGGAACTGGAAAAAAACCCCACTTTCCTGGAAGGGGATTTGTTTGTACATGAATCCATATTTTTGGCTTTAGTCGGACCATTTTGGAGATCCTCTGGCAGAAAGCCTGTTTTAAAGTGATTTGACATAGACTATTGTACTCCAGGTCATTTGCACATGCTCTCTTGGTACTTACAGTACAAGTTCCCCTACTGGTATAGTTTATAGAGTGTGTTTCAGATGGTTTCTAGGTACATGACCAATGGTGTTACCTGCTTGTTTTGTACGGTACTTTGTTGTACGTTTTTTTGCTGAATTGAAATCTACTGTTATGTTCAAGTCCAGGAAACATCTAGATCTTTCGGATCTGACATACGGGTGAACTTCAAGTTTATTATTTTATGCTTATTTGTATAGCGCCATCATATTCCACAGCGCTTTACAGAAATTGTCGATATGCCTTACAAATTTGGATATGGGCGCTCCATCCCCTGACTATACCATAATGGTATCATCGATATAGCATCCATACCAATAAATGTCTGTCAGAATGGATTCTAATTCAAATAGATGAAATTCTCCTCCCACCAAGACATCACAAGATTTGTAAGTGAAACTTAGAAATGTGCCCTCCTTAGTGCCCCGCAAATCTGCAAATAAAAAATCTTATCAAACGTCAAGTAATGTCCTTTAGAAGGTTCTCTGTGACCTGTATGAAGTATTTAGATAACGTCCCCATATTTGTATAAATGACTATAATTGCTATATTATGGGGCATACAATGCACTCCCGTCACTGGTAACCCACATCTTGTAGGTTTCCCACTCTAAAATATGCTAAACCTCCTTACTGACTTTAAGATAACCTTCTTCAACCTCTGGTCATGGAGGAAGAATATCCTTATGAATCTTTAGTAATCCATGAAAGATTGGTTTTACCGGAAATTGTACTGTAATACCAGTATTATGCCACGGTTCACACCTTCATCATTTTGGCTTCAAGGGATTGATGGAAAACATGGGTTGGGTCAGAGGTTAAGGTCCTGTAAGTTGCTGTATGTTTGAGTATATTCTTTACGCTTTTGTAATTGTTTTATTTAACACCACAACTTTTCCCGCTTATCCGCCATCCGTATCATCACCATATTAGAATTTTTTTTGTAATTGTTTTAAGGCGATTGGAGTCCACATTGGTACTTGAGGAAATCTCTTATAGTCTCCTTAAATCCCTTTAAACAGTTTGTTGACATTGATGCTGTTGTAGCTGTGATGGGATAAACATTAGGATTGTGTTTCCTGACCTTTGTGGTGTGAAGACTTCTCATTTTTTAACATTCTGTAACTCGTGTAACTTTCACAGTTTACCTTGCTCTTTAAGATCTGAAGATTCATCATGTTGTTCTATTGGGACAAAAGGTTTCTTTGGAATCTCCAGCTCGACTGAATCAAAAAAGTGTCTTAACCATAATCCAGCGAATGAATTGGTTGACTTCAAGTAAGGTGTTAAATAAATGAAACTTTTCTGTGGAGCAAAATTCAATCCTCTGTTCAGCTCAGAAATCTGATCTCAAGATATTTCAAAAGATAAGTTCAAAACACTATTTTCCTCCTTCCCAAAGAATTACTTTTATCCAATGAAGATCCTTGTTTTTTCCATCGGGTATCGTTTTGTGTGGTTGGTGTATCAATTTTTTAAAGACCTGGTTTTGTAACCCCTAGGTACTGAATCCACTCTAGGTTCTAAATCCACTCTAAGTCCTGAATGCACCCTAGGTTCTGAATCCACTCTAGGTCCTGAATGCACCCTAGGTCCTGAATCCACCCTAGGTCCTGAATCCACCCTAGGTCCTGAATCCACCCTTGGTCCTGAATCCACACTAGGCACTGAATCCACCCTAGGTTCTAAATCCAATCTAGGTCCTGAATGCACCCTAGGTTCTAGATCCACCCTAGGTCCTGAATCCACCCTTGGTCCTGAATCCACACTAGGCACTGAATCCACCCTAGGTTCTGAATCCACTCTAGGTCCTGAATCTCTCAAAATGGACCGCATGTCTCTCCTAGCGTTAAACGATAGCTCCCTATGTGATTATTTGGGTTCCAACTCTGAGGAACTGAGAGACTCTTCTCAGACAACAATTATCAGTATTTTGATACAGGCGGTGTTCCCTTTTTTTTAAATGGATTCTTCATTTTCTGAATCTTAGTCTCCCTTGTCTCTGGCATATTTCTTTTTCTTGACAGACACTATATCACCACGCAGATTATCTGATGACTGTGCACCTGTGTGCTCATCACATGACCATGGACCGTATATCACATGACCATGGTGAGACTGTTAACTACTAGAAGTAAGAAGAATGAATGACAGCAAGCAGCGATCTAGAAGACTGTGAGGAATTGATACAGAAAGTAGACTGAAAAAACAAACAATAATATTTGTCTCTGAATATTGGTCTGAAAGTGGCCAACCCCTTTAATGGCACAACCCCTTTAAGTTTTACTTGCTTCTAGCATCTGGATCAATTTTTTGGAGTACATTAGGTTGGTGACCCCAAGTCTGAAGGGTGGGATCTACAGTGTAGCTTTCAAGATTTGCCTGATCCTTATGGAAACTTATGGACTTCTTGGGGATGTGTGAGTTAGCCACATTACAACGGTCCTTAGTTATTACACCTTCTTCTACTGCTTTCACCAGGATATCATCCAATCCCTTGCTAAATGATAGACGGGGATTGCATGTCAGTTTTTTGTGACACCTTTCATCTTTAAGTTGTCTATATACTTCAGCTTCATGCATATTGCTGTTTTTGGGGTAGCACGTCATCATCTTAGCTGGAACAATGCTGTCAATATAGAAACTGATAGAATCGATTACCAACTCCACTGTCAAGTCTGTATCATCTCCCATGTGATCAATAAACACCCCCTACTCCATGGTTTCGAAGCAGGACTGCAGTTTGTTTTCCACCTTGGAGAGACCAGTGACCTGTATTTAGGATGCAGGAAGATCATGTTATGGACCGACCTTGCAAGTGAGGGCAGCACCATGCGCCTATAAGCATTTTTAATGTTAGTAAATAGCAGGTCCATAGTTTTCTCATCCTTGGTGGGACACTCCACAGGTTGGTAAAATTTGGGGAGTATGACTGAGTCACTTCATGGTTGAAGTCGCCTGTGATGACCATAACAAAAAGTATACCT
The DNA here is from genome assembly GCA_947044405.1 of Leptodactylus fallax. Classification (NCBI taxonomy): domain Eukaryota; kingdom Metazoa; phylum Chordata; class Amphibia; order Anura; family Leptodactylidae; genus Leptodactylus; species Leptodactylus fallax. Next base: position 154,608 of record CAMRHE010000979.1, on the reverse strand, counting down.
ATTCTGCAGCCCTGCCACCATATCAGAGAGGATCTCACATGCTATTTTACACATAACAGATGGCGGGATGTTCACAACCACCAAGATCACTACAGAGAATTCCCTTGGGAGATAGTATGGTCGCAGGACCACTACAAGGATCTTAATGTTCCTACTGTGGTGGCGGACCATAACTGTAGCATGTTTCCCTAGACATCAGGGCTCGATCACACAACCCCACCTCTCATCTTGTCAGTAGTAACACTATCACTGACTCCTCTAATAGTGCAAAACCCTTGAATAGTACCTCCTGAGACTGGGATATCATCACTTAACCATGATTCTGTGAAACACAATAGACTGCACTGCCTGAACTTTCAAGACTAATGCAGGTCATCCATCTTCATTACAATGGAACGCACATTTCCTGTGATAATTAGGGAAAAAGGGCTTGTCTCCTCTGCTTCTACAATTAGCCTTAGAGCCAGATCTTCTAGCTGCCGTCCCTGCATTGCTAGCTGCCATGGTACCACACAGCCATTTTTTTCCTGGCGACCCAGAGAAGGTCTTCCCATGTCCAGGTCCCATTCCATCGCAGCCTCCGCAAGTAGTCTTCCATCTGACATTCAGTGTTGTGTAGGGTGAGCAGCAAAAGAGAAATGGAAGAGTAGAAGGGAATGTTGGGAACAGCCGTAGAATAAGCAGCCATCTGCAAGATGTACAGGAAGCAGCATTACTAGGAAACAAAGAAGAAACAGCTGCAGGAGGCTTGACCTTTGTTTTTTGCAGTCTCCTGCGGGGCCAATAAAGTCTTTACAGACTGCGACTTACAGAATATGATCACTGATTTTTTGTGATCTAATCTTTTAGTAAAGGATCATCAAGTTTGTATAGTATTTGTCAAATCTTGTTCTGATTCACATTATATGTAGTAATGAAGTTGTGCGTGAAAGTGTTCTGGTTGTCATTGCTAAAGCAGTCATGGCTTTGTGCTAGATATCCAGCCATCTTGTGTGCACCATTTGTGCCTTTAGAGGGATACTCTTTAACTTTAAATCAATCTTTAAGGATGGTTCTTTGCTCTTCACCGTCTGATCGATTACTACAGTTCTACCTCATTCTTTTGGGCTGGCTGGAAAGGAAGTTATTTTGACATTTTATGTAGTTTGTATGTGTTGTGTATTCCACAGTCATGGTTATTGGGTTTCCTGAACTTCAGGCTCCATCTAGAGGGCTGTTACAAATGATGATGAGATGAGACAATGTAAGGAGACCAGCAGTGTCATTCATATATATGGAGTTCCACCAAAGGTCCATATAGAGGTTTGCTAAGCTGGGCACAGATCGTGTCCCCAATGCTGTTCCAGAAGTCATTTTATATATTTTCTCGCCTAAAATGTAAAAATACTAAGGGTACATTTTCTATATTTGTTATTTTAGTTTGAAGCATAGTTTGGTCTAGATGTAGAAAGCTTTGATGGCCCAAATTCATTCTTAAGTCGGTAAAGCACGGCCACATCTTAGGTCAACCATCTAATGGATAGCCATTATTCCGCTCTACCCATTCTAATAAGGTAGCAGAGTCTCTTGGATAGGATTGTTGGTGGACAACATGATATCCACATACATTAAATAATTCATATTCCTAGGGGGCTGGGGACAGGCACGACCAGCTCTCAGGCTGGATGGGAAGGCCTTTGGGGAGAAAAGGGAGTGCCCAGGTATAGTAACCGTCTTTCGGATCCTATTGCATGTGCTTATGCTCCACCTGCCTAAGAGTTCGGCAACACGGGCCGGTGGTGGAGATGACGTCGCCTGAACAATCAGGTGATGGGATCCCAACCCTCACCTTCATTGTGCCCCTGGGCTTTCAGGATAGGGGGCGTGGATAAAAGTTCATAGATAATGGACTCCGTACGTCAAACGTTTGGTATAGTAAAATATGTTTTATTTATTTCCCAAACACAGTGCGTAGAGCACAGTTATAGTTGTGACATTTCGGTCTAATTGACCTTCATCAGACTCTACAATGACAATAAATCATACAGTGACAAATGTGACAAAATACAATAGTATATATACATATATTCAAAATGACAAATATTAAACATGCATCAACAATAGTCGCATCACATTCAATATATGACCCAATGAAGGGACCACATAAGGCTGAGGTGGTGACCTGGAATGATATTTCACAATGCATAGTTGTAATATAATGTAAACTGTAGCCAAGGTATACGGAGGAAGAAAGTGTCCATCCAAGTTCTGTGCAGAAAGTCAAGGGTATATATAGTATGAGGACAGGGAAAGGTGTCACAATTCTCTCGCATCTCCTGTATTGTGGATGATCCCAAGAGAGGTAAGACTGTCGCAAGCCAACAACAAATTCCTAGAACGCGGCTACCCAACATCACGCGGCACCCTGAAACCTAAACGACTAGCTTTTGTACACACTTATCATCCATTTGCCTTATCATCAGATAATCAGGAAACATTGGAACCAGTTAGGTGTGGCTTATCCACAGATAAGTGAGTTCCAGGCTCCCTTTTTACCCTGTTACAAACATTAAGAACAAACTAGTCAGAGCGGACATAGGTTCTTAGGTCAGACCTTTGAGACAAGAGTTTTTAAGTACCCCCAGAAATGGGACCTATGCATGTCTCTCATGTAATCAGTGTTCCAATGTCATTAAGGGCGACAGTTTGTATCATCCCCTCAGTGGGGAACGAATTCAAATTAGGGATTTTTTCACATGTAATTCCAATTTCGTGGTTTATTTAATTAAGTGTCCATGCGGTCTCACATACGTTGGGGAGACTACATAAAACAACATAAATCTAACATACGATGTCAGAATTTACTATTACCCATACTGGCCCATTTCATCAAACACACAGTGGCACAGCTCAGATTTCAGGTTTTAGAACATGTTACTTGTGGGAGAGGTGGGAACAGGATCATGCTTCTAAAAAAGAGAGAGGCATATTGGATTCACAGATTGCAGACCTTAGAACCCCAAGGGTTAAACCGTGAATATGAAATCTCGGCATTTATCTAAGTGGACTGTGATTAACTGTATAATCCAGATTTTACAACTGTACTATGACAGAATTGTTTAACAGTATGTCCTACTTTCTAGATACGTTGATTGATCAGAGTTTCTGCACTAACTTCATCTGGAATCTCTACTACAGTATCCTTCTTTGCACTATATGGGTTTGTAGTCCTTGTATAGTCTATCCTGTGACTTTTCCATTCCTCTTAACCTAACGCCTTACTTTCTCTTCCTCTCCCCCCCCCCCCTCTATTTCTCAGTCTCTACTATCATGTAACAGTTAAATGTGTTCTTATTGCCCTTTTGCTTTACACTGAGTAATTCTTAACACTATTTTTTTTCATAATTTTTTATAATTTTTTTTTATATATGTTTGTCCCCCCCTCTTTCTCTCATTTGAATTAATAGTAGTCCCTTATTTATCTTTATTTATTCATATCTTCATCTTACCATAATAGATTATATGTATTATTACCCACCAACACCGTATATATAATTTAGACCATGTAACTTTAATTCTTTTATATTATTTAGCGTCCTTATCATTTATACAGTAATTACTAGCAGTATTTCCGCGTATAGACTAGATTTGTCTCTTTTGACTTGCCTTATAGGTCTTATTTGACCTTCTTCCTGTTCAATATGCCCGACATACGGCGCATGTGCGGAGAGCGCTGACGTCATAGGCGTCTCACACATGCACACTCTATCTATTCAAATACTACACAGCGGCGGCAGCGCCTTACATACAGCAAGATTTTGCTTTTTGATGCTCTCCATGCACCTGAAACTATTTGGGATTATTTTCTGTATACTATTTTTCAAGGTGGGTCTACTATATTACTTTTAATCCATATTCCGCTATCTGAGTCTAGATTTGGGATGGTTACCTAACAAGGAGGGTTGTCTATCCTGTTTATCTCTTGTAATCCACATCCTCTTGGCACACAGTGACTATTGCTTCAAATTTGACACCTTTCCCTGTCCTCATACTATATTTACCCTTGACTTTCTGCACAGAACTTGGATGGACACTTTCTTCCTCCGTATACTTTGGCTACAGTTTACATTATATTACAACTATGTATTGTGAAATATCATTCTAGGTCACCACCTCAGCCTTGTTATGTGGTCCCTTCATTGAGTCATATATTGAATGTGATGCGACTATTGTTGATGCATGTTTAATATTTGTCATTTTGAATATATGTATATATACTATTGTATTTTTTCACATTTGTCACTGTATGATTTATTGTCATTGTAGAGTCTGATGAAGGTCAATTAGACCGAAATGTCACAACTATAACTGTGCTCTACGCACTGTGTTTGGGAAATAAATAAAACATATTTCACTATACAAAACGTTTGATGTACGGAGTCCATTATATATGACAAGTTAAGGGTTGGGACCCTACTCCGCATGGACTGGTGATACTATCCACATCCATTAAGAATGGATAAGAGTTCAGTTACAGAAAGCTATGTTGGAAGGGATAAATGATCTCCTGAACCTCTCACTGCGGTAACATAGCTGGACAAACCTTCAACTAAAGTTGCTCTTGTTCCCGATGATCAGGCTGTAAAGAGGGTTTTTTTTGGGTTCACCACAATTGAGTGGAGTTTTTTTTTTTTTGTGCGTCATCTTCTTTAATATCTCCTCCTAGCTATCCTGCTAGATTCTGATAGTGGATACAGTCCTCCGGATCAGTTTGTCAATCTTCCTTGCATTAGACTAGGAAGTGCAGCTTGGTGTTGAACGCATTGCTGAAGACAGAGAACATCAGCCTGACTGCTCCACAATATACTCTGTGGTGTAGGTGGCTAATCCCATCATTGACAATGGGTGGATAGGCAAATTGAAAGCCATCTAGGAAGGAGGCCACAAGGTCCATGAGGGAGGACAGCACAATTCACTTGAAGACTTTCATGACTTGTGAGGTGGACGTGATTGGGTGGTAATTGGCCCTGTCACTAACCCTGGTTTTCTTAGGAACAGGTATTAACCATGAGGTCTTCCTGAACAGGTATTAACCTGAGGCCCTCCCCCGGTAAACTAAACAGTTTCCTCAGAATTCTGTAGGATGCCATGTCTGGCCAGCTTTATCTGTTGTAGTTCTTTAGAGACAACTTCAGCACCTCTTGTGTTGTCTGCAGAACTTTTGCCTGTAATCATTTTTTTCAGCCTCGATGGCAACAGGGCTCTCTCATGTTGTAGTTTTTTCAGCCTCGATGGCCACAGGGCTCTCTCGTGTTGTAGTTTTTTCAGCCTCGATGGCCACAGGGCTCTCTTGTGTTGTAGTTTTTTCAGCCTCGATGACCACAGGGCTCTCTCGTGTTGTGGTTTTTTCAGCCTCGATGACCGTAGGGCTCTCTCGTGTTGTAGTTTTTTCAGCCTCGATGGCCACAGGGCTCTGTCCTGTTGTAGTTTTTTCAGCCTCGATGACCGCAGGGCTCTCTCGTGTTGTAGTTTTTTCAGCCTCGATGGCCACAGGGCTCTCTCGTGTTGTAGTTTTTTCAGCCTCGATGGCCACAGGGCTCTCTCCTGTTGTAGTTTTTTCACCCATGATGGCATCGCTGAATCTGTTAAAATACTTATTCAGAGCATTCGCATACTCTTCTCACCTCTGCCTGTGTTGATCTTTGCTTTGAGGCCTGCAAAGGTCCTTATCCCAGCACAGACTGTTTTCAAATCATTGGTTGGATATTGTGAACAATCCAGTGACATTTCCTACGTCGGCAGTTTCTGTTCTTCAGACGATGAGCGTCTTCAATAATAACACAGCACCATTATATTTCCCGCAGCTCAGGACAGTCAGAAAGCTCCATTTCAAATGTTGTGATCAAAGCATCAAACTTATAATCTCCAGGGATCAGACAATGGCCGGTGAGTCTGCTCCAAGGATCAGACAATTCTTAGAGTCTTAGCAGTACATTTCATGCTGCCATATGATTTCTTGGCTTGTTAGTCTGCCATGATATACAATGTTGTTCATCTGTGCCCAACTAGCAAACATACACATGGGTATTCCCCTTGCTGAAGCTCCGCCAAAAAACCTGGAGCTTGGATAAAACGCGAAATTCCCAATCTCCTCCTCTTTTTGGAGGTCTTACCTATTCAATTCCCTGAAATTGCAGGCTGTTCACAATGCTCCCTGACAATGTGTAGGGGCATGAACTGAGGTAGATCACTCCCATCGTCTTGCATTTAATGTAATCTTGGATCGCGCTTTTAAATTCCTTCCCTGTCCGAATAAACAGACAGGCAGTCACTCACCGCATTTATAGGGACCCATCCAATTTTTTTTCTCCAGTCACATCTTGGGGACTAGATCTGACTCAAGACTTCTCACTCTTCTGTCCCATAAGTTTTTCGCCCTTCTTTATGTTACTTATGGCTTCATCAATACGCGATCTGCAATGTCTGTATCTGAGAATAAAATCTTCCAATATTCTTTAATACCCCCATTACCTGCTTACAATCATATGTACCACTGATCTCTCCTGAAGCCTTTTCCCGAGTCCACCTGCTTGTCTCTTGGTATCCATAACTGAGGTCCCGCTGTGACCTTAGGGATTTCCCTCTCGTTTACTCTTCTGTGCACTATAGTTTTGATCCTCCAATCCATTGAGGATGGAAACGATTATTTGTTGAGTTCACTGGTGTTTGAAAGCGTTGAACAATAACACAAATTCTTGGACCAATGAGGACGGAAACAGCAGGATGTCCTCTATGTACCTGATCATACGGGTAGAACTATACATGACATCCATCTTGTGGTGTTCTCAGAATAGAATACTGTGTCCTCCCACCAGCCAAGGTCCAGATTAGCAAATGTTGGGGCTGCTCCGCTCCCCATAGCTGTACCCCTCAGCTGGTGGAAGACACAACCCCCAAAGAGAAAGAAGTTTGTTTCAAGGACAAAACGTAATAACTTTATCACAGATTGATTATGTGGTGTATAATGCGATCCCTGTGATAATATTATATTTCCTGACAGCCCTTGTGATGAGGGATTTATGAATAGATTGCTTCTACGTCTAGACTTCAATCATCACTTCTGTCTCAAGAGTGATCCCTCCAATTTATTCAGACCCTCCGTAGTATCTGAGAACAGACTTATTACGGATTAGAATCTTGTTCACATATATACTAATATTCTGTGTCGGATTGTTAATCCCTGACACAATTGGCCTTCCTTTTAAGGGGGAATAACCTTTATGTATTTTTGGTAAGCCATAAAACATCGACATCCCCAGAAATTTTGGTAACAGGAACTCCAAAGTATTTTCCGTCAGCCAAGTCTGTCTCTTGCTTCCAGCAACATCTCCCTCAATTCCTGCTTGAATCCAAGAGGAGGGTCAGTTGTCAGAATAGTATAGCACATCTGTCTAGAAGAATATTCTCACACATCATTAAAATATACATCTCGTCACATGATTACTATATTACACCCCCCCCCCCCCCCATCTTATCTGAGGGTTTAGTAGCCAGCTCATGTCTCCGTTCCAAAGTGCTTTATGCTGTCTGCTCCCTGGTGAAACGTGGTCAAGATGTTTCAACTCTCCAGTGACTAAAGTCACCCAATGGGGGGAAGCCTTCTACTTTTTGAGCTTGAGATCTGTAAATGGTGCCTTACCTTCAGGTTTATTAGATTCTTTGCACAAACCTGCCAAGGTATCCAAGCACTCTAATTCATCCATCTCAATACCAAGTTCTGAGGATCTTTTTCTATTATTGTATTTCAAAAATTGGATTCATTTTAATTTTCAGGCAAACAACTGTAAGTCTTTTACCCATGTAAAGAAGTCCAGTGTAACTATTGGCACATAAGTGATGATTCTGTCTCTGTTAGCTTCAACCTGGATAAGTTGCTAATTTGCAATTTGTCCTTTACCCTTAACCAATCCTACATTCTATGGGGGAACAGAGATCTATAGTAATGGCTCCTGTTTGACATTGTTATCAGTATAAAAGACTCCTGTCCACAACCTCAAACAGTCACACTCCAAACTCCACTATGGTGAAGACCAAAGAGCTGTGGAAGGACCAGAAACAAAATGGTAGCCCTGCACCAGGCTGGGAAGACTGAATCTGCAATAGGCAAGCAGCTTGGTGTGAAGAAATCACCTGTGGGAGCAATAATTAGAAAATGGAAGACATACAAGACCACTGATAATCTCCCTCCATCAGGGGCTCCACGCAAGATCTCACCCCGTGGGGTCAAAATGATCACAAGAACGGTGAGCAAAAATCCCAGAACCCCACGGGGGGACCTAGTGACTGACCTGCAGAAAGCTGGGACTAACGTAACAAAGACTACCGTCAGTAACACACTACGCCGCCAGGGACTCAGATCCTGCAGTGCCAGACGTGTCCCCCTGCTTAAGCCAGTACATATCTGGGCCCGGCTGAAGTTTGCTAGAGAGCATTTGTATGTTCCAGAAGAGTATTGGGAGAATGTCATATGGTCAGATGAAACCAAAGTAGAACTGTTTGGTAGAAACACAACTCGTGGTGTTTGGAGGAGAGTGAATGCGGAGTTGCATCCAAAGAACACCATACCTACTGTGAGGCATGGGGGGGCAACATCATGCTTTGGGGCTGTTTCTCTGCAAAGGGACCAAGACGACTGATCCGTGTACATGAAAGAATGAATGGGGCCATGTATGGTGAGATTGTGAGTGCAAACCTCCTTCCATCAGCAAGGGCATTGAAGATGAAACGTGGCTGGGTCTTTCAGCATGACAATGATCCCAAGCACATCGCCAGGACAACGAAGGAGCGGCTTCGTAAGAAGCATTTCAAGGTCCTGGAGTGGCCTAGCCAGTCTCCAGATCTCAACCCCATAGAAAACCTTTGAAGGAAGTTGAAAGTCCGTGTTGCCCAGCGACAGCCCCAAAACATCCCTGCTCTAGAGGAGATCTGCATGGAGGAATGGGCCAACATACCAGCAACAGTGTGTGCCAACCTTGTGAGGACTTACAGGAAACGTTTCACCTCTGTCATTGCCAACAAAGGAGATAGAACAAAGGATTGAGATGAACTTTTGTTATTGACCAAATACTTATTTTCCACCATAATTTGCAAATAAATTCTTAAAAATCAGACAATGTGATTTTCTGGATTAGTTTTCTCATTTTGTCTCTCATAGTTGAGGTCTACCTATGAGGACAATTACAGGCCGGCCTCATCTTTATAAGTGGGAGAACTTGCACAATTGGTGGCTGACTAAATACTTTTTTCCCCACTGTACTTGTGTGCTAGGATGCAGTCTGGCTTGGGGCTGAGGGTACTGGTACCACGCAGAGGGACAGGGGGGCTGTACAAGGACATCCCTTTTGTCTGTATTCTTCGCTAAGTATCTTTATATCCCCAATCCCTGTTGGATACCGGCTCAGATCATTGGATGTAACGGTGATGGATTACAGATCTCTGTGTTTGTGATACTTTCTTCTTGGTTTTGTTCTCTGCAGCCACAGTGAGATATTTCCCGGATTCTGTCAGTCGTCTCCATTACAGTCTTAACCAATTTGTACACTTTTGATTATGTTTTAATAATTTAAGAATAAATCCCAACCTCTGAAGCTGCGGTAACTTTTTACTCTTATTGTATATGGAGCTATATGACGCGTATTTTTGCGGTGCTATATGTACTTTTTATTTCTACTGTTTTGGGGAATTTCTGATGTTTTTAGTGATTTTTTTTTTTTTTTTTTGCGGTTTGGATCTTTTGATTTTTTTTTTCCTGATGCGGTGCTCACCATATGTGAGAAATATTTGTATTCCATTCTCCGAGATATCTCATGTCCACGGGTTTCACATTGTTTGCTTTTAGATCTGATTTAGGGATTTGAACTTTTTAATTCTTAACAATTTATGTTTTTGTTTTACTATTATGTTCTCTTGATGCCCTGGGAGTCTGGTCACTAATATAATACCCTCAATGCTAAAAAATTGCAATGTATTGTGAAATGTCTTTGTTTCTATTACATGTTGCTTAGCTCCGCCTATAATAATATCCTATTGGAGAGAGGTCTGGGAGCCTTCAATGGGCATCAGATTGCTGCCCCCAGATCTCACTCTGAGGACCAGGCATCTACCCAAAATTCTGATGTGCTGCCAGGAAAACGGCACCTCCATCATGTGTGGCCAAGGCATCATCATAGAACTGACTGCAGGCACTGCCGCTGTGTCCTTGTTGTATTCAGCTCCGGAGCTTCTGTCATATTTAAAGACCCGGCATCTGGCGTATTATCACAGTGTGTGTCCAGAAGGAGATACGGACTGCTCCATATCTACAGCGTCTTGTAAAGTCTGTTATCTCTGGACAATTTTCACATGCTGTAGATAAGAACCTGGGACAGATTGGAGAGGAAGGAGAGTAATGATGGAATAACCAAAAGCAAGAAAACTAAGGTAAGTAAATTAGGTAAGTAAGAAAATTAGGTAAGTACTACTGACTGAGGTTTTTGCTTGGTCTGTGACTAGCGTTTTCTGTGCAAGAGCAAAACCCATAAATATATATATATATTTTTCTATTATACACAGGTTCATGACCACTGAAGAGAGCCACAAGGTGCTGATCCTTGCAAGACCTCCGTGTGGTCAATGTCCTTGATCAGGTCAACTCGGACTGCAAAACAGATGACCAAGAGATCATGGTGGGCTATTACTTGAAGGTTTCTGTCATGCTAAGAAGAACTAGTAGGTTTCTGAACACTCTCTAGCAAGGATGTGATGCCCAGTTGGTAAGTCTGCCATTATCACCAAGACCAACCCCCACCAGGAGATACCCCTAAACAGAACTCCAACCCCCACCAGGAGATACCCCTACACGGAGCTCCAACCCCTACCAGGAGACACCCCTACACGGAGCTCCAACCCCCTCCAGGAGACAACCCTACACGGAGCTCCAACCCCCACCAGGAGATAGCCCTACCCGGAGCTCCAACCCCCACCAGTAGATAACCCTACACGGAGCTCCAACCCCCACCAGGAGATAACCCTACCCGGAGCTCCAAGCCCCACCAGGAGATAACCCTACCCGGAGCTCCAACCCCCACCAGGAGATACCCCTACCCGGAGCTCCAACCCCCACCAGGAGATACCCTTACCCGGAGCTCCAACCCCCACCAGGAGATAACCCTATATGGAGCTCCAACCCCCACCAGGAGATACCCCTACACGGAGCTCCAACCCCCACCAGGAGATAACCCTACACGGAGCTCCAACCCCCACCAGGAGATACCCCTACACGGAGCTCCAACCCTCACCCATCAGGATAAGTGCCTGCTCTACTCTGTCTTGCACACCAGAAAGAGTGCGTCCAAGCATGTGTGACTGAAATGCTCCATCCGGCCTCATAATCCTGCTATTAGCCACCCGGACATATGGATGTTATCTAAACGTAGACCGTTTTCAGCTGTTTTCACACTTCCCTTGTTCTCTGCCGCATTTCCTTCAGGACAAATTCATACCACACTAAGAGGAGTTCAAGGAAAAAAAAAAAACCTCTATGGCTCTATTCAGACCATGTTTTTTTTTAAAATCGTTTAATGGATGCAAAGGGATGGCCATCCATATACTTAGACATCAATGTTAAAGTCAATATATAAATCAATTTCTGTCCCTCTTTATAGTATTCTACATTATTGTTTTCATTTTTTTAACTATTTTTTTTTTTTTAATTTTCTAATAACAAAACAAAGAAGGAAGAATGTGAGGAGCATGTCCCAATAATAAATAAGTATAAGAAGAAATCAACCTATAATCAGAGACCAGCAGTAAGACTAAGGACATGAGGAAGACAATGGGAAGAAGGAGGGAGAGAATGAATAAAAAGTGGCAGAGACAGCTCAGGTTATTCAGTACACAGTAAGTGTCCCGCGGGGAGCAGATAGAGTCACAAGCGGGAACAGTGTTGTTAAGGGAGGTTGTCAAGCTCTTCAGGTTGGGACATCTTTGACCCTAACAAGAAAGTCAGTGTCCGATGGGGGAGCGATGGATTTGCATCTCAACGCAATTGGTTTTGATATAAGAGATATAAGACTGGCCGGGCAGAGATATAAGAATAGTCGGACAGACATATAAGAATGGCCGGGCAGAGATATAAGAATGGCCGGGCAGAGATATAAGAATGGCCGGGCAGAGATATAAGAATGGCCAGACAGAGATATAAGACTGGCCAGGCAGAGATATAAGACTGGCCGGGCAGAGATATAAGAATAGTCAGGCAGAGATATAAGAATAGTCGGGCAGAGATATAAGAATGGCCGGGCAGAGATATAAGAATGGCCAGGCAGAGATATAAGACTGGCCAGGCAGAGATATAAGACTGGCCGGGCAGAGATATAAGAATAGTCAGGCAGAGATATAAGAATAGTCGGGCAGAGATATAAGAATAGTCGGGCAGAGATATAAGAATAGTCGGGCAGAGATATAAGAATAGTCAGGCAGAGATATAAGAATAGTCGGGCAGAGATATAAGAATAGTCGGGCAGAGATATAAGAATAGTCGGGCAGAGATATAAGAATAGTCAGGCAGAGATATAAGAATAGTCAGGCAGAGATATAAGAATAGTCGGGCAGAGATATAAGAATGGCCGGGCAGAGATATAAGAATGGCCAGGCAGAGATATAAGACTGGCCAGGCAGAGATATAAGAATGGCCGGGCAGAGATATAAGAATAGTCGGGCAGAGATACCGTCATATGAAAAAGTTTGGGCACCCCTATTAATCTTAATCATTTTTAGTTCTAAATATTTGGGTGTTTGCAACAGCCATTTCAATTTGATATATCTAATAACTGATGGACACAGTAATATTTCAGGATTGAAATGAGGTTTATTGTACTAACAGAAAATGTGCAATATGCATTAAACCAAAATTTGACCGGTGCAAAAGTATGGGCACCTCAACAGAAAAGTGACATTAATATTTAGTAGATCCTGCTTTTGCAAAAATAACAGCCTCTAGTCGCTTCCTGTAGCTTTTAATCAGTTCCTGGATCCTGGATGAAGGTATTTTTGACCATTCCTCTTTACAAAACAATTCCAGTTCAGTTAAGTTTGATGGTCGCCGAGCATGGACAGCCCGCTTCAAATTATCCCACAGATGTTCAATGATATTCAGGTCTGGGGACTGGGATGGCCATTCCAGAACATTGTAATTGTTCCTCTGCATGAATGCCTGAGTAGATTTGGATCATTGTCTTGCTGAAATATCCATCCCCGGCGTAACTTCAAATTCGTCACTGATTCTTGTACATTATTCTCAAGAATCTGCTGATACTGAGTTGAATCCATGCGACCCTCAACTTTAACAAGATTCCCGGTGCCGGCATTGGCCACACAGCCCCAAAGCATGATGGAACCTCCACCAAATTTTACAGTGGGTAGCAAGTGTTTTTCTTGGAATGCTGTGTTTTTTGGACGCCATGCATAACGCCTTTTTGTATGACCAAACAACTCAATCTTTGTTTCATCAGTCCACAGGACCTTCTTCCAAAATGAAGCTGGCTTGTCCAAATGTGCTTTTGCATAGCTCAGGCGACTCTGTTTGTGGCGTGCTTTCAGAAACGGCTTCTTTCGCATCACTCTCCCATACAGCTTCTCCTTGTGCAAAGTGTGCTGTATTGTTGACCGATGCACAGTGACACCATCTGCAGCAAGATGATGCTGCAGCTCTTTGGAGGTGGTCTGTGGATTGTCCTTGACTGTTCCCACCATTCTTCTTCTCTGCCTTTCTGATATTTTTCTTGGCCTGCCACTTCTGGGCTTAACAAGAACTGTCCCTGTGGTCTTCCATTTCCTTACTATGTTCTTCACAGTGGAAACTGACAGGTTAAATCTCTGAGACAACTTTTTGTATCCTTCCCCTGAACAACTATGTTGAACAATCTTTGTTTTCAGATCATTTGAGAGTTGTTTTGAGGAGCCCATGATGCCACTCTTCAGAGGAGATTCAAATAGGAGAACAACTTGCAATTGGCCACCTTAAATACCTTTTCTCATGATCGGATACACCTGGTTATGAAGTTCAAAGCTCAGTGAGGTTACAAAACCAATTTTGTGCTTCAGTAAGTCAGTAAAAAGTAGTTAGGAGTATTCAAATCAATAAAATGATAAGGGTACCCAAATTTTTGCAGCGGTCAAATTTTGGTTTAATGCATATTGCACATTTTCTGTTAGTACAATAAACCTCATTTCAATCCTGAAATATTACTGTGTCCATCAGTTATTAGATATATCAAATTGAAATGGCTGTTGCAAACACCCAAATATTTAGAACTAAAAATGATTAAGATTAATAGGGGTGCCCAAACTTTTTCATATGACTGTATAAGAATGGCCAGGCAGAGATATAAGAATAGTCGGGCAGAGATATAAGAATAGTCGTGCAGAGATATAAGAATGGTCGGGCAGAGATATAAGAATGGTCGGGCAGAGATATAAGAATGGCCGGGCAGACATATAAGAATGGCCGGGCAGAGATACAGTATAAGAATGGCCGGGCAGAGATATAAGAAAAAGCTGTATACAAAAATCTATAAGATATAAATGAGACTCAGTTTCATATATTGCAGCTAGAAAGGTAAGAGGTCTCTTTTCTTAACATGTTATAAATAAAACATAACTTTTAATAATTATAAGAAATAAAATTTGACTGAACACGCACCCTAAAGTGAATTAAGAAGTCTTTGTTGTTGATTGTATATAAGGCAGGCGTATTTATCTAATTATTCACTGCTTTAAATATTAAGAAAAAAAAAAACGCTACCACCATCTAAACTGCTGTGTGTGAATTGGGAGCAATGTGGAAGCGTTTCAATGAGCACGTTATTCAGCTGTGATTATAGAGGGGTATCTGAAATATTCCAGACATCACTCTCATAGCAAAAAAAAAATTAAAGGATAATATTTAAACAAAGTGAATCATTTACGCATAAATCCCAGCACTAACGCAATGGATAGAGGATATTGTTTAAAGAGCTATAGGTAGATAGTATAGCAACATAACCTATTAGCCCAAATCATACTTATAAATCCCAGCGTTATAGTAGGGGATAGCCTTTAGGCAGTCTTATTGTTCGTTAATTGGAAAGCCTGGGATCCAGATATTAAACATAAGTCACAGGACAAAGGCAATTGTTAAAAAGTAACATTGAGACCAAGGATCCAGATATTAAACATTGGTCACAGCAAAATAAATAAATAAATAATATTTTTTATACCATAGTGGGAAAACCAATATACGATCTATATACTATTTGTCCCATTGGTACATAATGCTGTATCAGCCATTTAATCATTAAAGAAAACACCCAGATGATATCTTCTCATTGAGGCCAAGAGGTTGGATAGATTTAAAGGTATATATCCATTTACATTCCTTCTGACACATCAATCGATTCCAATCTCCACCTCTTAGAGGAGGCTGTACCTTCTGTATACCACAAAATTTACAACAAGTGGGATCACTGTCGTGTTTCTCAGTTGCATGTCTCGCTAAAGGGGTATCACGTCGGTTATATATGTCATTATAGTGATCCCTCAAACGTCTCCTGAACTCACATTTTGTTTTTCCCACATAGTCAAGGGGACAGTTACATTGTGTGACATATATCACTCCTTTAGTTTTGCAGTTAATAAATTCTTTCAATGAGAAGACAGAACGTGATAGCTTTAGTTCTACTCATTTGATCACATGCTATACATGTACCACATCGAAAATTGCCTATGGGTTTTCGGTCCAGCCACATGGGTTCCACCGTTTTATCAACAAAATGGCTACTCACTAGTCAATCTTTTAAGTTTCGACCCCCTCCTATATGTAATACTCGGAGTTGGAGGGATAACTTTGTTAAGGTCCTGATCCTGTTGAAGGACCCACCAATATTTTTGAATTTTTTTTTTTTTTTTTTTTGAGATAATTAGAATGTCTATCTGCTTTTTCCAATAAACTACAGCCTCCTTTAAGAGGTGGAGATTGGAATCGATTGATATGTCAGAAGGAATGTAAATGGATATATACCTTTAAATCTATCCAACCTCTAGGCCTCAATGAGAAGATATCATCTGGGTGTTCTCTCTAAAGATTAAATGGCTGACACAGCAGTATGTACCAACAGGCCAAATAGTATATAGATCGCATATTGGCTTCTCCATTGCGGTATATATGCCTTCTATTAATTGATATACACAGAGGATGTCTATCTGTCTTTTTCAATAATTTAGTTTTATTTGTGCCTGGTCTGTATATGCTGAATATATCGGATGAAGTAGCACCTTACTGTTATATATTATCTTTTATCTACTCGTGGGTACTCAGTAACGGTTTTTGCATGCCGCTATGATAATCGCTATCGATATATTCACCATTTCACGCTCCTATGTTTTGTTTTTTTTTAAACTGTAATTTTTATTGAAAAAGTTTTTTAAAAGAAATACAAGGCAAATGTAAAGCAAATAATCTGTTACATCAGAGAAAACAACAACAGAAAGACTCAATTTGGGGGAAAACAAAAGACATGACAAAGGAAAGAAACAATAAGGGGAGAAACAAAGTTGGGAGTCAGGCATCAGAGACCCTGTGTGGCACACTAGGAATCCCAGTGGGACCAAATTGCTTCAAATGCCTCTACCGTATGGTTGAGGGAGGCGGTCAAGTACTCCAGACTGCGAATGTCCTTCAGACGGGCTATCAATTCTGAGACTGCTGGGGGAAGAGCCTTTCTCCAATGGCGTGCTATAAGTGTTTTGGCTGCGGTACACAAGTAAAGGAATAATTTAGATGTATTTTTACCGAGACCTTTTGGAGGGAGATTAAGCAGATAAACCATGGGATCCAGGGGTATACCCTGGATGAAAAGAATGTGAGTCATCCTCTCAACCTCGAGCCAGAAAGGGCGAACTAAGGGGCATTCCCAAAAAACATGAAACAGTGTTCCAAGTGTTGCCCGGCATCGCCAACAACTAGAAGAAATAGTGGGGTTAAGAGTATGTAATAAAGCTGGGGTATGATACCAGTGCATAAGTATTTTGTATTGCGTTTCCCTAAACGTTACACAGGAAGAGGATTTAGCTGCACGGGACCATATGACCTGCCACTGGCTGTGCGGAATATGGGTGCCCAGGGTTCCAGACCACCGGGTCATATATTTGTGGGCCACCGGGGTCTGCCCCCCTGAGAGGTCAAGAGCCTATAAATATTTGAAATCAGGCCTCTAGTGGAGGTACCTGCCCGACACAGTCGTTCAAAAAATGTGGGGAGGGAGACCCGGGTGGACCCAAACTGGGAAACAAGAAAATGGATTATTTGCTGATAATGGAACCACTCTGAGGTAGGCAAGTGCTGTATGGAAGTGAGGTAGTCGAAGGACCTGAGCTCCAAGGTCGACGGGTCCACCAAGTCTGCTACGTGGAACAAACCCAGCCCACTCCAGGGCCTGACCATAGCGGCGGTGAGTCCGCTTGGCAGGAGTGGATTATATAAAAAGGAAATCATAGATGAGTGCGGAGCGGCCAATCGAAAGAGCTTAGAACAAGTATTCTAGATAGACCGGGTAAAGCCGATAGGGCCTAGCAGCGGGGTAGAGGGTGGGGGGGGGGAGGAGGACCACAGATATGCATTGGGGTGAACAGGAGCTAGCCAAAGCTTCTCTATCTCCACCCATTTCGTGTGTGCCCGGGATGCCGCCCAAAACGGTATACTCCGCAAATGAGCAGCCCAGTAATAATGCAGCAGGTGTGGAGCCCCCAGTCCCCCGTCCGACTTACCCGCCAGCATCACTGATCGGGGAATGCGATGGCGTTTGCCATTCCATATAAATTGGAAGATTGCTTTCTGTAGTGATTTCAGTTCGGACCTAGGGACTGCCACTGGGAGGGTTTCGAAGAAATAAGCTTCGGGAGGAGGGTCATCTTAACCGCAGTTATACGGCCTAGGAGAGAAATATGGAGAGGACGCCATTTATCTAGGAGAGAGCGGAGCTCATGAAACAGGTGAGGATAATTGACTGAATACAGTGTATGGTATGAAGAGGATAACTGGACACCCAAATAACGTAATGAGTGGTCCCTCCACTGGAAAGCAAAATTAGTCTTAAGCAACTGCAAAGTCTCGCTTGGGATATTTAGAGGCAGGGCTTCCGTTTTACTAGGGTTAACCTTATAGCCCGATAGGACTCCATATTCCTTTAAAACTCGGAGAAGGTTCGGGAGGGAGGTATGGGGTTTAGTGAGGGTCAACAGGACATCGTCTGCGAATAAACTAATTTTAAATTCCCTATCCCTCACAAATACCCCGGTGATATCTGAGGCAGATCTAATTTGGGCCGCCAGGGGTTCAATACACAATGCAAATATTAAAGGTGACAAGGGGCATCCCTGACGGGTTCCATTACGAATGGGTAAAGGTTGGGAGGAAGCATTAGGTAGCTTGACCACTGCCGAGGGACGGGAATAGAGAGCCCTTATGGCCGTGAGGAAGGCCCCCGAGAACCCGTAACTCTCGAGGGTGGCTATCATAAATGACCAATCAAGGCGATCGAAGGCCTTCTCAGCGTCCAGACTTAAAAGCAAAGTGGGGGTGGAAGAACGGTTAGCTACATCAATCGAGTCCACCGCCCTTCTAGTGTTATCTCCTCCTGTGGGTCGTGACGCTAGTCTCTCGGTTAGGGATCTGATCCTACTAATTAAAGCCTCCTCTCTGACCTTTCGATTTCTCTTGGCCTGTGTTCCCAGTGCAATACAGTGACCTCTCATTGCTGCCTTATGGGCTTCCCACAGTGTAGATATAGCGGGGACTGATTCAAGATTAACTCGAAAGTATTCTTGGAGGTGGGTACGAAGTTTACCCTGGGTCTCTCGTGAATGAAGGAGGGATTCATTAAGTCGCCAATGGCAACGTTTTGTCGGAGGGCAGGAGGGAGACAATGTTAGCATTACGGGCGCGTGATCGGACCAGGATATGGGGCCTATGTCAGCTGACTTGAATAAGCGAAGGGTTAATGTGTTACCGAAAAAGTAGTCTATTCTAGAGTGGGTTTTATGGGGGTGGGAGTAAAATGTAAAAGAGCGAGCAGAGGGATTGTCCACCCGCCAAAGGTCATAGAGGGCAGCTGACCATACAAGGCAGCGAAACTCCTTTGCTAGTCTTGTCTGCGAGGGTCCAGGAGGATCATTATTGAGGGTGAATCTATCCATATTTTCAGAAAAAGCCATATTAAAGTCTCCTCCCAGTAACAGTGCAGATCCCTCAGACATTTGCAATTTCCCCAGGACCTGTTTAAGGAAGGGGATCTGAGAAGAGTTAGGGGCATATATGTTACACAAAGTGATAGGTTGACCGCGTAAAAGCCCCTCCAGGATAATATATCGACCCTGGGGATCTAAATGAGAGGCCGAAACAGTGATAGGGCAGGTACGAGAAAGCAGAATAGCTACTCCCCCCCCCTCCTACGACTACAATATGCCGAGTAAGCGGAGGGGAAGTAATGGCGAGCAAAATTAAACGTGCCAGTATGATCATAATGGGTCTCTTGGAGAAAAGCTACCTCTGCCTGTAGGGAGCGAAGCTCCCGCAGGACCATTCGCCGTTTTGAGTTGGAGCCCAGGCCCTTGACATTTAATGTAATGCACTTAACCATAGAGAAAACAGAGTGGGTTTGTAGCTAGCGTAAGGAAAAATGAGGAAGAGGCAAATCTCACCCAACCATCGAGAGTCGGAAGCCTTGAAAAAAATAAAGGTGAAGGGTCCAGGCCACTGTAGCCAAACGAGTCTCTGAACCTGAAAAAGGGGAGAAAAGAGAAGGGACAGAAGGGGAGGGGAAAGAGACAAAAGACACACAAAAGGACGAGGCATAACAAATAAAAAACAAAAATATTTAAAAAACACAATTAAACTAAATCTAGTGGTCGGGACTATATCTCCCGGCCGGGGGCAAAAAAAAAATGTCCAAGTCAGGGCCACAAATGACCCTTCCGGGGGCCCAACCAGTGGGTCCACAGCTGGACGAAGCCCCCACAGTAGAGGGGGGAGTGGGTGGGAGGCGGGAGAGGATCAGCAATATGCAGATCAAAATAGACAATTGGGGACCTAAGGATAGTAACATCTGTCAGTCACTGGGGGGGAAGGGGGAGTCTAACCCACCCGACCGCCCAAACTGAAACATAAGTAAAATGCAAAAAAGTTGTGGGACCATAAAAAGAAAAATGCGTATAAACATAAACAGCAATAACAACAGAACCCCCTAGTGAGCAAAGTAGACATATCCCTCCCAGAAACTAGGAGGGCCGAGAAAAAAAGATACAGTCACGGAGGGGGGGGTTCCACCCTTGATCTTCTGGAAGAACGTTGCTGGCGTCTAGCCGGGTTCTGGACCGTCCAGACCGGGGGAGGCGGTGGTGATGGAGCAATCAGTTCCCAGTTCTGTAGGTCAGGGAGAGGAATATCCATAGCAGTGCAGAATGGCTCCAGGTCTGCATAGAACCGCAGGGTAGCAGAGCGTCCATTGTGCCTAGCTGTCAAAGAAAAGGGGAATCCCCAGCGATACGGTATTTGCCGGTCGCACAGAAGCTGTAGCAGAGGGCGCAGATATCTCCTTTTCTGTAGCGTAATCCAAGAAAGATCCTGATAAAGTTGAATCTTGGCTCCTTCAAATTCAAAGTCTTTAAGACGACGGGCCTTGGAAAGGATGGTTTCCTTCAATGCATAATCGTGTACACAGCAAATAACATCACGCGGAGTGGGGCCAGATCCCTTGGGACGCAGGGCCCTGTGCGCTCTATCCAGTTTAATTTTATGCGTAGGTGGTTCCTGCAAGATGGAGTTGAAAACCTCCCCCAAGGTAGCGTGTAAATCCTCCTCCTGGGTAGCCTCAGGCAGCCCCCTGACTCTGATATTATTGCGCCTGCCCCGGTTGTCCAAGTCCTCTAAATGGCGCTGCATGTCATTAACCACCTGGCATTGGGAGAGGACAGTGTCCTGGAGGTGAGACACATGAGAACGGGTCTGGTCATGATCATCTTCAAGGGTATCAACCCGGTTTGCAATATGCTGGAGATCTTGCCGCAGGACAGCGATTTCAGTGCGTATCTCTGAACGACATGCCGTTGTGACTTTAGCAACCAGGGAGTCAAAGTCCTCTTTTGACGGTAGATGAGCAAGGTAATCAAGCCATGGTGGAGGGTCAGAAGAGGCTGCCAGAGCAGATTGTAGCGGAAGTCGGGGTGGCGGTGCAGACGGCGGGGAGAGCTGGGTACAGATAGCCAGGGGGGACAAAGAAGGAGTCGTCCCCAAGTCTGCCTCCTCATCTCCTAGGAGGGGTGGGGGCTGCTGCAAGGGCATGAGGCTAGGAAGTTGTAAGGACTGCCGGGGGTGAGAGGATCCCCCACAGGGCTAGGAGGACTCCCACGGTCAGATGGTGACATGTGGGGAGGAGAGGCAGTCGCTGAGGTCCCCTAGGACGCTGGGTCCCCCTGATATTGCGTGGTGGAGCCCGCTGAGGAGTGTACCGGCTGAAGCTGCGGGGGAGGGGGGGCAGTCAGCGCTGCGATGTGAGCGGTCGCAGCGCTTGTCTTACCCGGCGGCGGAGATCGAGCACCCGGGCTTTCAGCCTCCAGAAGAGCAGGAGGCCTAACAGGAAGACTTCTCTGCAGCGCGGGAGCCCCCCGCGCTGCCAGCGGAGCTGCTGCGGCGGTTATTCCGGAGGCGGCCGACGCTGCTGCGGAGGAAGATGGCCGGCGCCTCGTGGAGTCCCGCGCAGCAGAAGCTGTTGCCGGCTGCAGGAACGCGGACAGGGTAGATTGTGACCTGTCCGCGGGTGCAGGGTCTCCCACAGCCAGTGTCCGGCTCGTTCTTTTAGCCATGGGGTTCTGTATGTCCCAAATGGTCCCACTTAGCTGACGGTAAGGTAGGAGCTCCTCCAAAGTGCGTCCTACTCCATCGGATCCCAAGCCACGCCCCCCTGCTCCTATGTTTATATCCGGTGTCCTTGCTAATACACAAAGGGGACGCGCTATAGATCCCCATAGCAAGTATTTGAAACCGCCCCCGTGTCTTCCTCCATGGGTCCGGCCTATCTTTAATATTCATGAGAGGCATTGCCCTTTCTAGTTTCTGATTGGCTGGTGGAAGGGATCACCTGACATTGGGTGTGGTTCGCTGAGTGTGCGCTTCATTGCTGTGTTTCTGAACCACTATCAGAGAACAACTTTATTATTATTTGGTCTTGCTTTATTTACTTTAGGATTTATATGTTCCCTGATGAACCAATATGGGAAAACGCGTTGGGACTTCTGCCTATTAATACACGGGCTTTAAAAACGCCATCTTATGCCCAATATCTTATGGGCTTTAAAACGCCATCTTTTTATTAACTACCCCTGTGCTGTGACCTATGTTTAATATCTGGATCCCAGACTTTCCAATTAACGAGCAATAAGACTGCCTAAAGGCTCTCCCCTACTATAAGTATGATTTGGGCTAATAGGTTATGTTGCTATATTATCTACCTATAGCTCTTTAAACAATATCCTCTATTCATTGTGTTAGTGCTGGGATTTATGTGTAAATGATTCACCTCGTTGAAATATTATCCTTTAATTTTTTTTTTTTTGCTATGAGAGTGATGTCTGGAATATTTCAGATACCCCTCTATAATCACAGCTGAATATCGTGTTCATTGAAACACTTCCACATTGCTCCCAATTCACACACAGCAGTTTAGATGGTGGTAGCGTTTTTTTTTTTTTCTTAATATTTAAAGCAGTGAATAATTAGATAAATACGCCTGCCTTATATACAATCAACAACAAAGACTTTTTAATTCACTTTAGGGTGCGTGTTCAGTCAAATTTTATTTCTTATAATATTAAAAGTTATGTTTTTCTAAAATGTTCTGAAAAGAGACCTCTTACCTTACTAGCTGCAGAGATATAAGGCCTTAGAGTAATAGTGGTTGTGCACGATTAGAAGACATGGCTGCTTTCTTCATGGCAGGGAGTGCCCTCATTTCTCTTGGTCACATAGCAATGCTATAGCTCAGTCCCATTAAAATATATAGGACTGAGCTGCAGCATGACCATGTGACCAATTGACATCACTTGCTAAGAAGATGAAATCAGCCATGTTTTCTAATTTTGCACTACCCCTTTAAGAGCTCATCACTCACAAGAAGCAAAGGTCATTGACTTCGGCTTGAATGGCCAATACTACTGGGGTCGGTTGCGCCTTGGCTGATATCCATCCAACTATCCGCCTCTGGCAGAACTCGCCAACTTTTCAGTCCTTGGATTCCCAACCAAAAAACATCCTCCTTCCAGAATCCAAGGTTTCCCCCACACAGCCTGGACGCTGCTCTCTAAGAGTGGCCCGGCAGCCAAACTGCAAGAAGATTGTGGGGGGAGGAGGGGTGTGTGACACATCCCTGACAGAAGAAAACATTCAATAACAGGCAGTGCCCCATCTTCATGAACTCCCCTTCCAGTAGCCTCACGTCAGCTGCCTCCATGACCACACCTATGCCTAAAGAACGATGCCATAATTGTCTGGAGGGACCCCACGGGCCTACAAGAGGCACTGGATCTTGTTTCGGGTGCTGGCGATCTGTGCCAAAATGGTCAGATGTCAGATGGGCCTTAATGCTCGCGATCAGTTCGGGCATTAGTGCGGGGTCTCTGCTGTATAATACAGTTCCTGAGTGGCCGCCATATTTAAATACCCAACATCTGCTGTACTATTACGGAGGGTGTTAGGAAGGGGTTAATAAAATCCAAAACTGCTAAAACAAACAAACCGTTCTTAGTACTTTTATATGATTTCTAGGGAAAGGGGGTGATTTGAATTTTTAATATTTTTTTTTGTAATTTTTAGTCCCCCTAGGGGTCTTGAACCGCAGAGGTCTGATCACTAATATTGTAATATTGCATTGGGTAATACCGCCACTTCTATTACAGGCTGCGTAGAGTACCCTGTAGTAGAATATATACAATGACGAGTTTGGGAACCTTGAATGGTCTCCCAGCTGTCATTGTAATGGGTTGCTGGACTCCTCCAAGTAATTGGGGAAACCAACCTGAAATGTCTGACCTACAAGTAGTACCTCAGCGATTCTGGGGCCACTTAATTGCCAAACGTTCCCTTTTCACAAAGCTGTGTTTTTTTGGGGGAGTGTAAGTTTCCTGCGCAAATGTGTGACACGGTGATCTTCACCCCCAACCACCTGTCAAAGGACTGCGCCCAATCCCACATCAGAGGCGTCTGTCTGGACTAAAAACTCCTTACTATCATTTCTGGAGGACCAACCCCTCAGCATCTTCATTCATGGTAAGGTCTGTTGGAGGAGCTGCAACGGTTTGGGATGAATCGACGGCAATAACTCACAATTCCCAATAAAGCTCTCACTTGCTCCTTGGTTGAGGGGTGTGGCCAGTTGCGGATGGCTTCCATTTTATTCACCTTTATTACACCTCTTCCTATTCTCTACCCCAGATAATGCCCCTCATGACTTGAAGCACACTTTTTAGGGTTTGCTGTTAACCCTTCTGCCCAGAGTGAATCCAACGCCGCTTGCTCCTTAGGCAGGTGACTTTCCCAGTCATTGCTAAAAATGACAATATCATGCAGGTGTCCTGCAGCGTACCCACGATGCGGCTTTCCCACTGTCCATCTCTTCAGCAATGTCAGTGCCAGTACCCTGTGGTCAGGTCAAGTGTACAGAAATATCTAGCATGGCAGACTCTCTCAATGAACTCATCAGCTCTGGGCATTACAGAATCGGAGTGTTCCATCTGGACAATAGGATTTCAGCAGTCACTTTCTGAATCTTCTATCACCCCAAAGATCTCACATCTTTTTGACGGCCTTAGATATGACTGTCTATAAGCCTCAGGTATCCAGTATGGTTTGAAATGAACTCGTACCTGTGGCTCGGTGACAACGTCACATTCTATCACTGAGCTATCCCCAGGGAACTCTGAGAACAGACAGTGTAATATGGACGGGATAATAGCAAAAAACATTACAAAATAATATACAGGGTAAAAGCTATAAGGCAGGGAAGAAACAAGTCAAGAAACCAAACCCACAGATTCTTATTAGTCTTATATATACACACGTGGACAAAATTGTTGTTCCCCTCCCTCGTTTAATGAAAGAAAACCCCACAATGGTCAGAAATAACTGGAATCTGACAAAAGTAATAATATATAAAAATTCTATGAAAATGAACAAATGAAAGTCAGACATTGCTTTCCAACCAGGCTTCAACATGAAACAGGCCTGGACAGAAATGAGGGTTCCCTTAATATTTAGTTGCACAACCTTTTGAGGCAATCCCTGCAATCAGACGATTCCTGTAACTGGCAATGAGACTTCTGCACCTCTCAGCAGGGATTTTGGCCGCTCCTCATGAGCAAACTGCTCCAGTTGTCTCGGGTGTGAAGGGTGCCTCCTCCAGACGGCATGTTTCAGCTCCTTCCAATAGGATTTAGGTCAGGGCTCATAGAAGGCCACTTCACAATAGTCCAATGTTTCCCTCTTAGCCATTCTTGGGGGTTTTTAGCTGTGTTTTGGGTCATTATCCTGTTGACCTGCGACTGAGACCAAGCTTTCTGACACTGGGCAGCACATTTCTCTCTAGAATCCCTTGATAGTCTTGAGATTTCATTGTACCCTGCACAGATTCAAGACACCCTGTGCCAGATGCAGCAAAGCAGCCCCAGAACATAACAGAGCCTCCTCCATGTGTCACAGTAGGGACAGTGTTCTTTTCAAGATAGGCTTCATTTTTCCATCTGTGAACATAGAGCTGATGTGCCTTGCCAAAAATTTCGATTTTTGCCTCATCAGTCCATAGGACATTCTCCCAGAAGCTTTGTGGCTTGTTAACATGTAGTTTGGCAAATTCCAGTTTTATCAGATTCCAGTTATTTCTGTGACCATTGTGGGGTTTTCTTTCATTAAACAAGGGAGGGGGAACAACAATTTTGTCCACGTGTGTATATAGATCTGGGATTATCATACATTTGATTATATAGAATATATAGTATACTTGGATTATATGGAGTATATAGTATAATTGTATTATATGGAATATATAGTATACTTGGATTATATGGAGTATATAGTATACTTGGACTATATGGAGTATATAGTATACTTGGATTATATAGAGTATATAATATACTTGGATAATATGTAGTATATAGTATACTTGGATTATATGGAGCATATAGTATACTTGGATTATATGGAGTATATAGTATACTTGGATTATATGGAGTATATAGTACACTTGGATTATATAGAGTATATAGTATACTTGGATTATATGGAGTATATACTATACTTGGATTATATGTAGTATATAGTATACTTGGATTATATAGAGTATATAGTATACTTGTATTATATGTAGTATATAGTATACTTGGATTATATAGAGTATATAGTATACTTGGATTATATGGAGTATATAGTATACTTGGATTATATGTAGTATATAGTATACTTGGATTATATAGAGTATATAGTATACTTGGATTATATGTAGTATATAGCATACTTGGATTATATGGAGTATATAGTATACTTGGATTATATAGAGTATATAGTATACTTGGATTATATGGAGTATATAGTATAATTGTATTATATGGAATATATAGTATACTTGGATTATATGGAGTATATAGTATACTTGGACTATATGGAGTATATAGTATACTTGGATTATATAGAATATATAGTATACTTGGATTATATGGAGTATATAGTATAATTGTATTATATGGAATATATAGTATACTTGTATTATATGTAGTATATAGTATACTTGGATTATATAGAGTATATAGTATACTTGGATTATATGGAGTATATAGTATACTTGGATTATATGTAGTATATAGTATACTTGGATTATATAGAGTATATAGTATACTTGGATTATATGGAGTATATAGTATACTTGGATTATATGTAGTATATAGTATACTTGGATTATATAGAGTATATAGTACACTTGGATTATATGGAGTATATAGTATACTTGGATTATTTGTAGTATATAGTATACTTGGATTATATAGAGTATATAGTATACTTGGATTATTTGTAGTATATAGTATACTTGGATTATATGGAGTATATAATATACTTGGATTATATAGAATATATAGTATACTTGGATTATATGTAGTATACAGTATACTTGGATTATATAGAGTATATAGTATACTTGGATTATATGGAGTATATAGTATACTTGGATTATATGTAGTATATAGTATACTTGGATTATATAGAGTATATAGTATACTTGGATTATTTGTAGTATATAGTATACTTGGATTATATGGAGTATATAATATACTTGGATTATATAGAATATATAGTATACTTGGATTATATGGAGTATATAGTATACTTGGATTATTTGTAGTATATAGTATACTTGGATTATATGGAGTATATAGTATACTTGGATTATATAGAATATATAGTATACTTGGATTATATGGAGTATATAGTACACTTGGATTATATAGAGTATATAGTATACTTGGATTATATGGAGTATATAGTATACTTGGATTATATAGAGTATATAGTATACTTGGATTATATGTAGTATATAGTATACTTGGATTATATAGAGTATATAGTACACTTGGATTATATGGAGTATATAGTATACTTGGATTATTTGTAGTATATCGTATACTTGGATTATATAGAGTATATAGTACACTTGGATTATATGGAGTATATAGTATACTTGGATTATTTGTAGTATATAGTATACTTGGATTATATGGAGTATATAGTATACTTGGATTATATGGAGTATATAGTATACTTGGATTATATGTAGTATATAGTATACTTGGATTATATAGAGTATATAGTACACTTGAATTATATGGAGTATAGTAGTACTTGGATTATTTGTAGTATATAGTATACTTGGATTATATGGAGTATATAGTATACTTGGATTATACGGAGTATATAGTATACTTGGATTATATGGAGTATATAGTATATTTGGATTATATGGAGTATATAGTATACTTGGATTATATGGAGTATATAGTATACTTGGATTATATAGAGTATATAGTATACTTGGATTATATGGAGCATATAGTATACTTGGATTATATGGAGTATATAGTATACTTGGATTATATGGAGTATATAGTATACTTGGATTATATGGAGTATATAGTACACTTGGATTATATTGAGTATATAGTATACTTGGATTATTTGTAGTATATAGTATACTTGGATTATATGGAGTATATAGTATACTTGGATTATATGGAGTATATAGTATACTTGGATTATATGGAGTATATAGTATACTTGGATTATATAGAGTATATAGTATACTTGGATTATATGGAGTATATAGTATACTTGGATTATATAGAGTATATAGTATACTTGGATTATTTGTAGTATATAGTATACTGGGATTATATGGAGCATATAGTATACTTGGATTATATGGAGTATATAGTATACTTGGATTATATGGAGCATATAGTATACTTGGATTATATAGAGTATATAGTATACTTGGATTATATGGAGCATATAGTATATTTGGATTATATGGAGTATATAGTATACTTGGATTATATGGAGTATATAGTATACTTGGATTATATGGAGTATATAGTACACTTGGATTATATAGAGTATATAGTATACTTGGATTATATGGAGTATATAGTATACTTGGATTATATGTAGTATATAGTATACTTGGATTATATAGAGTATATAGTATACTTGGATTATATGTAGTATATAGTATACTTGGATTATATAGAGTATATAGTACACTTGGATTATATGGAGTATATAGTATACTTGGATTATTTGTAGTATATAGTATACTTGGATTATTTGTAGTATATAGTATACTTGGATTATATGGAGTATATAATATACTACGATTATATAGAATATATAGTATACTTGGATTATATGGAGTATACAGTATACTTGGATTATATGGAGTATATAGTATACTTGGATTATATAGAGTATATAGTATACTTGGATTATATAGAGTATATAGTATACTTGGATTATATGTAGTATATAGTATACTTGGATTATATGGAGCATATAGTATACTTGGATTATATGGAGTATATAATATACTTGGATTATATGGAGTATATAGTATACTTGGATTATATAGAGTATATAGTATACTTGGATTATATGTAGTATATAGTATACTTGGATTATATAGAGTATATAGTATACTTGGATTATATGTAGTATATAGTATACTTGGATTATATAGAGGATATAGTACACTTGGATTATATGGAGTATATAGTATACTTGGATTATTTGTAGTATATAGTATACTTGGATTATTTGTAGTATATAGTATACTTGGATTATATGGAGTATATAATATACTAGGATTATATAGAATATATAGTATACTTGGATTATATGTAGTATACAGTATACTTGGATTATATGGAGTATATAGTATACTTGGATTATATGTAGTATATAGTATACTTGGATTATATAGAGTATATAGTATACTTGGATTATATGTAGTATATAGTATACTTGGATTATATAGAGGATATAGTACACTTGGATTATATGGAGTATATAGTATACTTGGATTATTTGTAGTATATAGTATACTTGGATTATTTGTAGTATATAGTATACTTGGATTATATGGAGTATATAATATACTAGGATTATATAGAATATATAGTATACTTGGATTATATGTAGTATACAGTATACTTGGATTATATGGAGTATATAGTATACTTGGATTATATGGAGTATATAGTATACTTGGATTATATAGAGTATATAGTATACTTGGATTATATGTAGTATATAGTATACTTGGATTATATGGAGCATATAGTATACTTGGATTATATGGAGTATATAGTATACTTGGATTATATGGAGTATATAGTATACTTGGATTATATGTAGTATATAGTATACTTGGATTATATGGAGCATATAGTATACTTGGATTATATGGAGTATATAGTATACTTGGATTATATAGAGTATATAGTATACTTGTATTATTTGTAGTATATAGTATACTGGGATTATATGGAGCATATAGTATACTTGGATTATATGGAGTATATAGTATACTTGGATTATATGGAGCATATAGTATACTTGGATTATATAGAGTATATAGTATACTTGGATTATATGGAGCATATAGTATACTTGGATTATATGGAGTATATAGTATACTTGGATTATATGGAGTATATAGTATACTTGGATTATATGGAGTATATAGTACACTTGGATTATATAGAGTATATAGTATACTTGGATTATATGGAGTATATAGTATACTTGGATTATATGTAGTATATAGTATACTTGGATTATATAGAGTATATAGTATACTTGGATTATATGTAGTATATAGTATACTTGGATTATATAGAGTATATAGTACACTTGGATTATATGGAGTATATAGTATACTTGGATTATTTGTAGTATATAGTATACTTGGATTATTTGTAGTATATAGTATACTTGGATTATATGGAGTATATAATATACTACGATTATATAGAATATATAGTATACTTGGATTATATGGAGTATACAGTATACTTGGATTATATGGAGTATATAGTATACTTGGATTATATAGAGTATATAGTATACTTGGATTATATGGAGTATATAGTATAATTGTATTATATGGAATATATAGTATACTTGGATTATATGGAGTATATAGTATACTTGGACTATATGGAGTATATAGTATACTTGGATTATATAGAATATATAGTATACTTGGATTATATGGAGTATATAGTATAATTGTATTATATGGAATATATAGTATACTTGTATTATATGTAGTATATAGTATACTTGGATTATATAGAGTATATAGTATACTTGGATTATATGGAGTATATAGTATACTTGGATTATATGTAGTATATAGTATACTTGGATTATATAGAGTATATAGTATACTTGGATTATATGGAGTATATAGTATACTTGGATTATATGTAGTATATAGTATACTTGGATTATATAGAGTATATAGTACACTTGGATTATATGGAGTATATAGTATACTTGGATTATTTGTAGTATATAGTATACTTGGATTATATAGAGTATATAGTATACTTGGATTATTTGTAGTATATAGTATACTTGGATTATATGGAGTATATAATATACTTGGATTATATAGAATATATAGTATACTTGGATTATATGTAGTATACAGTATACTTGGATTATATAGAGTATATAGTATACTTGGATTATATGGAGTATATAGTATACTTGGATTATATGTAGTATATAGTATACTTGGATTATATAGAGTATATAGTATACTTGGATTATTTGTAGTATATAGTATACTTGGATTATATGGAGTATATAATATACTTGGATTATATAGAATATATAGTATACTTGGATTATATGGAGTATATAGTATACTTGGATTATTTGTAGTATATAGTATACTTGGATTATATGGAGTATATAGTATACTTGGATTATATAGAATATATAGTATACTTGGATTATATGGAGTATATAGTACACTTGGATTATATAGAGTATATAGTATACTTGGATTATATGGAGTATATAGTATACTTGGATTATATAGAGTATATAGTATACTTGGATTATATGTAGTATATAGTATACTTGGATTATATAGAGTATATAGTACACTTGGATTATATGGAGTATATAGTATACTTGGATTATTTGTAGTATATCGTATACTTGGATTATATAGAGTATATAGTACACTTGGATTATATGGAGTATATAGTATACTTGGATTATTTGTAGTATATAGTATACTTGGATTATATGGAGTATATAGTATACTTGGATTATATGGAGTATATAGTATACTTGGATTATATGTAGTATATAGTATACTTGGATTATATAGAGTATATAGTACACTTGAATTATATGGAGTATAGTATACTTGGATTATTTGTAGTATATAGTATACTTGGATTATATGGAGTATATAGTATACTTGGATTATACGGAGTATATAGTATACTTGGATTATATGGAGTATATAGTATATTTGGATTATATGGAGTATATAGTATACTTGGATTATATGGAGTATATAGTATACTTGGATTATATAGAGTATATAGTATACTTGGATTATATGGAGCAGATAGTATACTTGGATTATATGGAGTATATAGTATACTTGGATTATATGGAGTATATAGTATACTTGGATTATATGGAGTATATAGTACACTTGGA
This sequence comes from Leptodactylus fallax, assembly GCA_947044405.1. Lineage (NCBI taxonomy): Eukaryota > Metazoa > Chordata > Amphibia > Anura > Leptodactylidae > Leptodactylus > Leptodactylus fallax. The sequence continues at coordinate 122,219 of CAMRHE010000979.1, read as the reverse complement.
TTATATTGAGTATATAGTATACTTGGATTATTTGTAGTATATAGTATACTTGGATTATATGGAGTATATAGTATACTTGGATTATATGGAGTATATAGTATACTTGGATTATATGGAGTATATAGTATACTTGGATTATATAGAGTATATAGTATACTTGGATTATATGGAGTATATAGTATACTTGGATTATATAGAGTATATAGTATACTTGGATTATTTGTAGTATATAGTATACTGGGATTATATGGAGCATATAGTATACTTGGATTATATGGAGTATATAGTATACTTGGATTATATGGAGCATATAGTATACTTGGATTATATAGAGTATATAGTATACTTGGATTATATGGAGCATATAGTATACTTGGATTATATGGAGTATATAGTATACTTGGATTATATGGAGTATATAGTATACTTGGATTATATGGAGTATATAGTACACTTGGATTATATAGAGTATATAGTATACTTGGATTATATGGAGTATATAGTATACTTGGATTATATGTAGTATATAGTATACTTGGATTATATAGAGTATATAGTATACTTGGATTATATGTAGTATATAGTATACTTGGATTATATAGAGTATATAGTACACTTGGATTATATGGAGTATATAGTATACTTGGATTATTTGTAGTATATAGTATACTTGGATTATTTGTAGTATATAGTATACTTGGATTATATGGAGTATATAATATACTACGATTATATAGAATATATAGTATACTTGGATTATATGGAGTATACAGTATACTTGGATTATATGGAGTATATAGTATACTTGGATTATATAGAGTATATAGTATACTTGGATTATATAGAGTATATAGTATACTTGGATTATATGTAGTATATAGTATACTTGGATTATATGGAGCATATAGTATACTTGGATTATATGGAGTATATAATATACTTGGTTTATATGGAGTATATAGTATACTTGGATTATATAGAGTATATAGTATACTTGGATTATATGTAGTATATAGTATACTTGGATTATATAGAGTATATAGTATACTTGGATTATATGTAGTATATAGTATACTTGGATTATATAGAGGATATAGTACACTTGGATTATATGGAGTATATAGTATACTTGGATTATTTGTAGTATATAGTATACTTGGATTATTTGTAGTATATAGTATACTTGGATTATATGGAGTATATAATATACTAGGATTATATAGAATATATAGTATACTTGGATTATATGTAGTATACAGTATACTTGGATTATATGGAGTATATAGTATACTTGGATTATATGTAGTATATAGTATACTTGGATTATATAGAGTATATAGTATACTTGGATTATATGTAGTATATAGTATACTTGGATTATATAGAGGATATAGTACACTTGGATTATATGGAGTATATAGTATACTTGGATTATTTGTAGTATATAGTATACTTGGATTATTTGTAGTATATAGTATACTTGGATTATATGGAGTATATAATATACTAGGATTATATAGAATATATAGTATACTTGGATTATATGTAGTATACAGTATACTTGGATTATATGGAGTATATAGTATACTTGGATTATATGGAGTATATAGTATACTTGGATTATATAGAGTATATAGTATACTTGGATTATATGTAGTATATAGTATACTTGGATTATATGGAGCATATAGTATACTTGGATTATATGGAGTATATAGTATACTTGGATTATATGGAGTATATAGTATACTTGGATTATATGTAGTATATAGTATACTTGGATTATATGGAGCATATAGTATACTTGGATTATATGGAGTATATAGTATACTTGGATTATATAGAGTATATAGTATACTTGTATTATTTGTAGTATATAGTATACTGGGATTATATGGAGCATATAGTATACTTGGATTATATGGAGTATATAGTATACTTGGATTATATGGAGCATATAGTATACTTGGATTATATAGAGTATATAGTATACTTGGATTATATGGAGCATATAGTATACTTGGATTATATGGAGTATATAGTATACTTGGATTATATGGAGTATATAGTATACTTGGATTATATGGAGTATATAGTACACTTGGATTATATAGAGTATATAGTATACTTGGATTATATGGAGTATATAGTATACTTGGATTATATGTAGTATATAGTATACTTGGATTATATAGAGTATATAGTATACTTGGATTATATGTAGTATATAGTATACTTGGATTATATAGAGTATATAGTACACTTGGATTATATGGAGTATATAGTATACTTGGATTATTTGTAGTATATAGTATACTTGGATTATTTGTAGTATATAGTATACTTGGATTATATGGAGTATATAATATACTAGGATTATATAGAATATATAGTATACTTGGATTATATGGAGTATACAGTATACTTGGATTATATGGAGTATATAGTATACTTGGATTATATGGAGTATATAGTATACTTGGATTATATAGAGTATATAGTATACTTGGATTATATGTAGTATATAGTATACTTGGATTATATGGAGCATATAGTATACTTGGATTATATGGAGTATATAGTATACTTGGATTATATGGAGTATATAGTATACTTGGATTATATAGAGTATATAGTATACTTGGATTATATGTAGTATATAGTATACTTGGATTATATGGAGCATATAGTATACTTGGATTATATAGAGCATATAGTATACTTGGATTATATGGAGTATATAGTATACTTGGATTATATGGAGTATATAGTATACTTGGATTATATGGAGTATATAGTACACTTGGATTATATAGAGTATATAGTATACTTGGATTATATGGAGTATATAGTATACTTGGATTATATGTAGTATATAGTATACTTGGATTATATAGAGTATATAGTATACTTGGATTATATGTAGTATATAGTATACTTGGATTATATAGAGAATACAGTACACTTGGATTATATGGAGTATATAGTATACTTGGATTATTTGTAGTATATAGTATACTTGGATTATTTGTAGTATATAGTATACTTGGATTATATGGAGTATATAATATACTAGGATTATATAGAATATATAGTATACTTGGATTATATGTAGTATACAGTATACTTGGATTATATGGAGTATATAGTATACTTGGATTATATAGAGTATATAGTATACTTGGATTATATGTAGTATATAGTATACTTGGATTATATGGAGCATATAGTATACTTGGATTATATGGAGTATATAGTACACTTGGATTATATAGAGTATATAGTATACTTGGATTATATGGAGTATATAGTATACTTGGATTATATGTAGTATATAGTATACTTGGATTATATGGAGCATATAGTATACTTGGATTATATGGAGTATATAGTATACTTGGATTATATAGAGTATATAGTATACTTGGATTATATGTAGTATATAGTATACTTGGATTATATGGAGCATATAGTATACTTGGATTATATGGAGTATATAGTATACTTGGATTATATGGAGTATATAGTATACTTGGATTATATGTAGTATATAGTATACTTGGATTATATGGAGCATATAGTATACTTGGATTATATAGAGTATATAGTATACTTGGATTATATAGAGTATATAGTATACTTGGATTATATGTAGTATATAGTATACTTGGATTATATGGAGCATATAGTATACTTGGATTATATGGAGTATATAGTATACTTGGATTATATGGCGTATATATTATACTTGGATTATATAGAGTATATAGTATACTTGGATTATATGGAGCATATAGTATACTTGGATTATATGGAGTATATAGTATACTTGGATTATATGGAGTATATAGTACACTTGGATTATATAGAGTATATAGTATACTTGGATTATTTGTAGTATATAGTATACTTGGATTATATGGAGTATATAGTATACTTGGATTATATGGAGTATATAGTATACTTGGATTATATGGAGTATATAGTACACTTGGATTATATAGAGTATATAGTACACTTGGATTATATGGAGTATATAGTACACTTGGATTATATAGAGTATATAGTATACTTGGATTGTATGTAGTATATAGTATACTTGGATTATATAGAGTATATAGTACACTTGGATTATATGGAGTATATAGTATACTTGGATTATATGGAGTATATAGTACACTTGGATTATATAGAGTATATAGTATACTTGGATTGTATGTAGTATATAGTATACTTGGATTATATAGAGTATATAGTATACTTGGATTATATGTAGTATATAGTATACTTGGATTATATAGAGTATATAGTACACTTGGATTATATGGAGTATATAGTATACTTGGATTATTTGTAGTATATAGTATACTTGGATTATTTGTAGTATATAGTATACTTGGATTATATAGAATATATAGTATACTTGGATTCTATGGAGTATATAGTATTCTTGGATTATATGGAGTATATAGTATACTTGGATTATATAGAGTATATAGTATACTTGGATTATATGGAGTATATAATATACTTGGATTATATGAAGTATATAATATACTTGGATTATATGGAGTATATAGTATACTTGGATTATGGAGTATATAGTATACTTGGATTATATAGAGTATATAGTATACTTGAATTATATGGAGTATATAATATACTTGGATTATATGGAGTATATAGTATACTTGGATTATATGGAGTACATAGTATACTTGGATTATATGGAGTATATAGTATACTTGGATTATATGGAGTATATAGTATACTTGGATTATATGGAGTATATAATATACTTGGATTATATGGAGTATATATTATACTTGGATTATATGGAGTATATAGTATACTTGGATTATATGGAGTATATAGTATAATTGTATTATATGGAATATATAGTATACTTGGATTATATGGAGTATATAGTATACTTGGATTATATGGAGTATATAGTATACTTGGATTATATGGAGTATATAGTATACTTGGATTATATAGAGTATATAGTATACTTGGATTATATGGAGTATATAGTATACTTGGATTATATGGAGCATATAGTATACTTGGATTATATGGAGTATATAGTATACTTGGATTATATGGAGTATATAGTACACTTGGATTATATAGAGTATATAGTATACTTGGATTATATGGAGTATATAGTATACTTGGATTATATGTAGTATATAGTATACTTGGATTATATAGAGTATATAGTATACTTGGATTATATGTAGTATATAGTATACTTGGATTATATAGAGTATATAGTATACTTGGATTATATGGAGTATATAGTATACTTGGATTATATGGAGTATATAGTATACTTGGATTATATGTAGTATATAGTATACTTGGATTATATAGAGTATATAGTATACTTGGATTATATGGAGTATATAGTATATTTGGATTATATGTAGTATATAGTATACTTGGATTATATAGAGTATATAGTATACTTGGATTATATGTAGTATATAGCATACTTGGATTATATGGAGTATATAGTATACTTGGATTATATAGAGTATATAGTATACTTAGATTATATGTAGTATATAGTATACTTGGATTATATAGAGTATATAGTACACTTGGATTATATGGAGTATATAGTATACTTGGATTATTTGTAGTATATAGTATACTTGGATTATTTGTAGTATATAGTATACTTGGATTATATGGAGTATATAATATACTAGGATTATATAGAATATATAGTATACTTGGATTATATGGAGTATACAGTATACTTGGATTATATGGAGTATATAGTATACTTGGATTATATGGAGTATATAGTATACTTGGATTATATAGGTATATAGTATACTTGGATTATATGTAGTATATAGTATACTTGGATTATATGGAGCATATAGTATACTTGGATTATATGGAGTATATAGTATACTTGGATTATATGTAGTATATAGTATACTTGGATTATATGAAGCATATAGTATACTTGGATTATATGGAGTATATAGTATACTTGGATTATATGGAGTATATAGTATACTTGGATTATATAGAGTATATAGTATACTTGGATGATATGGAGCATATGGTATACTTGGATTATATGGAGTATATAGTATACTTGGATTATATGGAGTATATAGTATACTTGGATTATATGGAGTATATAGTACACTTGGATTATATAGAGTATATAGTATACTTGGATTATTTGTAGTATATAGTATACTTGGATTATATGGAGTATATAGTATACTTGGATTATATGGAGTATATAGTATACTTGGATTATATGGAGTATATAGTATACTTGGATTATATAGAGTATATAGTATACTTGGATTATATGGAGTATATAGTACACTTGGATTATATAGAGTATATAGTACACTTGGATTATATGGAGTATATAGTACACTTGGATTATATAGAGTATATAGTATACTTGGATTGTATGTAGTATATAGTATACTTGGATTATATAGAGTATATAGTATACTTGGATTATATGTAGTATATAGTATACTTGGATTATATAGAGTATATAGTACACTTGGATTATATGGAGTATATAGTATACTTGGATTATTTGTAGTATATAGTATACTTGGATTATTTGTAGTATATAGTATACTTGGATTATATAGAATATATAGTATACTTGGATTATATAGAGTATATAGTATTCTTGGATTATATGGAGTATATAGTATACTTGGATTATATAGAGTATATAGTATACTTGGATTATATGGAGTATATAATATACTTGGATTATATGAAGTATATAATATACTTGGATTATATGGAGTATATAGTATACTTGGATTATGGAGTATATAGTATACTTGGATTATATAGAGTATATAGTATACTTGAATTATATGGAGTATATAATATACTTGGATTATATGGAGTATATAGTATACTTGGATTATATGGAGTACATAGTATACTTGGATTATATGGAGTATATAGTATACTTGGATTATATAGAGTATATAATATACTTGGATTATATGGAGTATATAATATACTTGGATTATATGGAGTATATAGTATACTTGGATTATATGGAGTATATAGTATACTTGGATTATATGGAGTATATAGTATACTTGGATTATATGTAGTATATAGTATACTTGGATTATATGGAGCATATAGTATACTTGGATTATATGGAGTATATAGTATACTTGGATTATATGGAGTATATAGTATACTTGGATTATATGTAGTATATAGTATACTTGGATTATATGGAGCATATAGTATACTTGGATTATATGGAGTATATAGTATACTTGGATTATATGGAGTATATAGTATACTTGGATTATATGGAGTATATAGTATACTTGGATTATATAGAGTATATAGTATACTTGGATTATATGGAGCATATAGTATACTTGGATTATATGGAGCATATAGTATACTTGGATTATATGGAGCATATAGTATACTTGGATTATATAGAGTATATAGTATACTTGGATTATATGGAGCATATAGTATACTTGGATTATATGGAGTATATAGTATACTTGGATTATTTGTAGTATATAGTATACTTGGATTATATGGAGTATATAATATACTTGGATTATATAGAATATATAGTATACTTAGATTATATGTAGTATACAGTATACTTGGATTATATAGAGTATATAGTACACTTGAATTATATGGAGTATATAGTATACTTGGATTATTTGTAGTATATAGTATACTTGGATTATATGGAGTATATAGTATACTTGGATTATATGGAGTATATAGTATACTTGGATTATATAGGGTATATAGTATACTTGGATTATATGTAGTATATAGTATACTTGGATTATATGGAGCATATAGTATACTTGGATTATATGGAGTATATAGTATACTTGGATTATATGGAGTATATAGTATACTTGGATTATAAAGAGTATATAGTATACTTGGATTATATGGAGCATATAGTATACTTGGATTATATGGAGTATATAGTATACTTGGATTATATGGAGTATATAGTATACTTGGATTATATGGAGTATATAGTACACTTGGATTATATAGAGTATATAGTATACTTGGATTATTTGTAGTATATAGTATACTTGGATTATATGGAGTATATAGTATACTTGGATTATATGGAGTATATAGTATACTTGGATTATATGGAGTATATAGTATACTTTGATTATATAGAGTATATAGTATACTTGGATTATATGTAGTATATAGTATACTTGGGTTATATAGAGTATATAGTATACTTGGATTATATGGAGTATATAGTATTCTTGGATTATATGGAGTATATAGTATACTTGGATTATACAGAGTATATAGTATACTTGGATTATATGGAGTATATAGTATACTTGGATTATATGTAGTATATAGTATACTTGGATTATATGGAGTATATAGTATACTTGGATTATTTGTAGTATATAGTATACTTGGATTATTTGTAGTATATAGTATACTTGGATTATATAGAATATATAGTATACTTGGATTATATGGAGTATATAGTATTCTTGGATTATATGGAGTATATAGTATACTTGGATTATATAGAGTATATAGTATACTTGGATTATATGGAGTATATAATATACTTGGATTATATGAAGTATATAATATACTTGAATTATATGGAGTATATAGTATACTTGGATTATGGAGTATATAGTATACTTGAATTATATGGAGTATATAATATACTTGGATTATATGGAGTATATAGTATACTTGGATTATATGGAGTATATAGTATACTTGGATTATGGAGTATATAGTATACTTGAATTATATGGAGTATATAATATACTTGGATTATATGGAGTATATAGTATACTTGGATTATATGGAGTATATAGTATACTTGGATTATATGGAGTATATATTATACTTGGATTATATAGAGTATATAATATACTTGGATTATATGGAGTATATAGTATACTTGGATTATATAGAGTATATATTATACTTGGATTATATAGAGTATATAGTATACTTGGATTATATGGAGTATATAGTATACTTGGATTATATGGAGTATATAATATACTTGGATTATATGGAGTATATAATATACTTGGATTATATGGAGTATATAGTATACTTGGATTATATAGAGTATATAGTACACTTGGATTATATGGAGTATATAGTATACTTGGATTATTTGTAGTATATAGTATACTTGGATTATATGGAGTATATAGTATACTTGGATTATATGGAGTATATAGTATACTTGGATTATATGGAGTATATAGTATACTTGGATTATATAGAATATATAGTATACTTGGATTATATGTAGTATATAGTATACTTGGATTATGGAGTATATAGTATACTTGGATTATATAGAGTATATAGTATGCTTGGATTATAAGGAGTATATAATATACTTGGATTATATGGAGTATAGTATACTTGGATTATATGGAGTATATAGTATACTTGGATTATATGGAGTATATAGTACACTTGGATTATATGGAGTATATAGTATACTTGGATTATATGGAGTATATAGTATACTTGGATTATATGGAGTATATAGTACACTTGGATTATATAGAGTATATAGTATACTTGGATTATATGGAGTATATAGTATACTTGGATTATATGGAGTATATAGTATACTAGGATTATATGGAGTATATAGTATACTTGGATTATATAGAATATATAGTATACTTGGATTATATGTAGTATATAGTATACTTGGATTATGGAGTATATAGTATACTTGGATTATATGGAGTATATAGTATACTTGGATTATATGGAGCATATAGTATACTTGGATTATATAGAGTATATAGTACACTTGGATTATATGGAGTATATAGCATACTTGGATTATAAGGAGTATATAATATACTTGGATTATATGGAGTATAGTATACTTGGATTATATGGAGTATATAGTATACTTGGATTATATGGAGTATATAGTACACTTGGATTATATGGAGTATATAGTACACTTGGATTATATGGAGTATATAGTATACTTGGATTATATGGAGTATATAGTATACTTGGATTATATGGAGTATATAGTATACTTGGATTATATGTAGTATATAGTATACTTGGATTATATAGAGTATATAGTATACTTGGATTATGGAGTATGGCCGCATGGGGAGAAGTCATTGTGGTGGGGGGAGCTGAGGGACATGCTGGGGTGGGAGGAGCTGGTGTGTGATCAAATCTGTTGAAGAATAGGTTTAGTTCATTAAGCCAATTAACATCTGGCTCAATCTGGCAGACAGACTGTTTATGACCTGAAATTGACTTAAGCCCCTCCCAGACCCCCCTTATGTCTTTTCTTTCCATTTGCTTTTCCATTTTTTCCTTAGATCTGGATTTTCCTTGCCTGATTTGATGCCTCAGCTCCTTTTGTACTTCCCTCAACCCCTCCTTATCTCTTGTCCTGAATGCCATCTTTTTCTCCTTAAGTAGTGTTTTTATATCAGGGTATATAGTATACTTGGATTATATGGAGTATATAGTATACTTGGATTATATAGAATATATAGTATACTTGGATTATATGGAGTATATAGTACACTTGGATTATATAGAGTATATAGTATACTTGGATTATATGGAGTATATAGTATACTTGGATTATATGGAGTATATAGTATACTTGGATTATATGGAGTATATAGTATACTTGGATTATATGGAGTATATAGTATACTTGGATTATATGGAGTATATAGTATACTTGGATTATATGGAGTATATAGTATACTTGGGTTATTTGTGGTATATAGTATACTTGGATTATATAGAGTATATAGTACACTTGGATTATATGGAGTATATAGTATACTTGGATTATTTGTAGTATATAGTATACTTGGATTATATGGAGTATATAATATACTTGGATTATATAGAATATATAGTATACTTGGATTATATGTAGTATACAGTATACTTGGATTATATAGAGTATATAGTATACTTGGTTTATATGGAGTATATAGTATACTTGGATTATATGTATTATATAGTATACTTGGATTATATAGAGTATATAGTACACTTGAATTATATGGAGTATATAGTATACTTGGATTATATGTAGTATACAGTATACTTGGATTATATAGAATATATAGTATACTTGGATTATATGGAGTATATAGTATACTTGGATTATATGGAGTATATAGTATACTTGGATTATATGGAGTATATAGTACACTTGGATTATATAGAGTATATAGTACACTTGGATTGTATGGAGTATATAGTACACTTGGATTATATAGAGTATATAGTATACTTGGATTGTATGTAGTATATAGTATACTTGGATTATATGGAGTATATAGTATACTTGGATTATATGGAGTATATAGTATACTTGGATTATTTGTAGTATACAGTATACTTGGATTATATGGAGTATATAGTACACTTGGATTATATGTAGTATATAGTATACTTGGATTATATGGAGTATATAGTATACTTGGATTATATGGAGTATATAGTATACTTGGATTATTTGTAGTATATAGTATACTTGGATTATGTGGAGTATATAGTACACTTGGATTATATGGAGTATATAGTACACTTGGATTATATAGAGTATATAGTATACTTGGATTATATAGAGTATATAGTACACTTGGATTATATGGAGTATATAGTACACTTGGATTATATAGAGTATATAGTATACTTGGATTGTATGTAGTATATAGTATACTTGGATTATATGGAATATATAGTATACTTGGATTATATGGAGTATATAGTATACTTGGATTATATGTAGTATATAGTATACTTGGATTATATGGAGTATATAGTATACTTGGATTATATAGAGTATATAGTATACTTGGATTATTTGTAGTATACAGTATACTTGGATTATATGGAGTATATAGTACACTTGGATTATATGGAGTATATAGTATTCTTGGATTATATAGAGTATATAGTATACTTGGATTATATGGAGTATATATTATACTTGGATTATATGGAGTATATAGTATACTTGGATTATATGGAGTATATAGTACACTTGGATTATATAGAGTATATAGTACACTTGGATTGTATGGAGTATATAGTACACTTGGATTATATAGAGTATATAGTACACTTGGATTATATGGAGTATATAGTACACTTGGATTATATAGAGTATATAGTATACTTGGATTGTATGTAGTATATAGTATACTTGGATTATATGGAGTATATAGTATACTTGGATTATATAGAGTATATAGTATACTTGGATTATATGTAGTATATAGTATACTTGGATTATATAGAGAATACAGTACACTTGGATTATATGGAGTATATAGTATACTTGGATTATTTGTAGTATATAGTATACTTGGATTATTTGTAGTATATAGTATACTTGGATTATATGGAGTATATAATATACTAGGATTATATAGAATATATAGTATACTTGGATTATATGTAGTATACAGTATACTTGGATTATATGGAGTATATAGTATACTTGGATTATATAGAGTATATAGTATACTTGGATTATATGTAGTATATAGTATACTTGGATTATATGGAGCATATAGTATACTTGGATTATATGGAGTATATAGTACACTTGGATTATATAGAGTATATAGTATACTTGGATTATATGGAGTATATAGTATACTTGGATTATATGTAGTATATAGTATACTTGGATTATATGGAGCATATAGTATACTTGGATTATATGGAGTATATAGTATACTTGGATTATATAGAGTATATAGTATACTTGGATTATATGTAGTATATAGTATACTTGGATTATATGGAGCATATAGTATACTTGGATTATATGGAGTATATAGTATACTTGGATTATATGGAGTATATAGTATACTTGGATTATATGTAGTATATAGTATACTTGGATTATATGGAGCATATAGTATACTTGGATTATATAGAGTATATAGTATACTTGGATTATATAGAGTATATAGTATACTTGGATTATATGTAGTATATAGTATACTTGGATTATATGGAGCATATAGTATACTTGGATTATATGGAGTATATAGTATACTTGGATTATATGGCGTATATATTATACTTGGATTATATAGAGTATATAGTATACTTGGATTATATGGAGCATATAGTATACTTGGATTATATGGAGTATATAGTATACTTGGATTATATGGAGTATATAGTACACTTGGATTATATAGAGTATATAGTATACTTGGATTATTTGTAGTATATAGTATACTTGGATTATATGGAGTATATAGTATACTTGGATTATATGGAGTATATAGTATACTTGGATTATATGGAGTATATAGTACACTTGGATTATATAGAGTATATAGTACACTTGGATTATATGGAGTATATAGTACACTTGGATTATATAGAGTATATAGTATACTTGGATTGTATGTAGTATATAGTATACTTGGATTATATAGAGTATATAGTACACTTGGATTATATGGAGTATATAGTATACTTGGATTATATGGAGTATATAGTACACTTGGATTATATAGAGTATATAGTATACTTGGATTGTATGTAGTATATAGTATACTTGGATTATATAGAGTATATAGTATACTTGGATTATATGTAGTATATAGTATACTTGGATTATATAGAGTATATAGTACACTTGGATTATATGGAGTATATAGTATACTTGGATTATTTGTAGTATATAGTATACTTGGATTATTTGTAGTATATAGTATACTTGGATTATATAGAATATATAGTATACTTGGATTCTATGGAGTATATAGTATTCTTGGATTATATGGAGTATATAGTATACTTGGATTATATAGAGTATATAGTATACTTGGATTATATGGAGTATATAATATACTTGGATTATATGAAGTATATAATATACTTGGATTATATGGAGTATATAGTATACTTGGATTATGGAGTATATAGTATACTTGGATTATATAGAGTATATAGTATACTTGAATTATATGGAGTATATAATATACTTGGATTATATGGAGTATATAGTATACTTGGATTATATGGAGTACATAGTATACTTGGATTATATGGAGTATATAGTATACTTGGATTATATGGAGTATATAGTATACTTGGATTATATGGAGTATATAATATACTTGGATTATATGGAGTATATATTATACTTGGATTATATGGAGTATATAGTATACTTGGATTATATGGAGTATATAGTATAATTGTATTATATGGAATATATAGTATACTTGGATTATATGGAGTATATAGTATACTTGGATTATATGGAGTATATAGTATACTTGGATTATATGGAGTATATAGTATACTTGGATTATATAGAGTATATAGTATACTTGGATTATATGGAGTATATAGTATACTTGGATTATATGGAGCATATAGTATACTTGGATTATATGGAGTATATAGTATACTTGGATTATATAGAGTATATAGTATACTTGGATTATATGGAGTATATAGTATACTTGGATTATATGTAGTATATAGTATACTTGGATTATATAGAGTATATAGTATACTTGGATTATATGTAGTATATAGTATACTTGGATTATATAGAGTATATAGTATACTTGGATTATATGGAGTATATAGTATACTTGGATTATATGGAGTATATAGTATACTTGGATTATATGTAGTATATAGTATACTTGGATTATATAGAGTATATAGTATACTTGGATTATATGGAGTATATAGTATATTTGGATTATATGTAGTATATAGTATACTTGGATTATATAGAGTATATAGTATACTTGGATTATATGTAGTATATAGCATACTTGGATTATATGGAGTATATAGTATACTTGGATTATATAGAGTATATAGTATACTTAGATTATATGTAGTATATAGTATACTTGGATTATATAGAGTATATAGTACACTTGGATTATATGGAGTATATAGTATACTTGGATTATTTGTAGTATATAGTATACTTGGATTATTTGTAGTATATAGTATACTTGGATTATATGGAGTATATAATATACTAGGATTATATAGAATATATAGTATACTTGGATTATATGGAGTATACAGTATACTTGGATTATATGGAGTATATAGTATACTTGGATTATATGGAGTATATAGTATACTTGGATTATATAGAGTATATAGTATACTTGGATTATATGTAGTATATAGTATACTTGGATTATATGGAGCATATAGTATACTTGGATTATATGGAGTATATAGTATACTTGGATTATATGTAGTATATAGTATACTTGGATTATATGAAGCATATAGTATACTTGGATTATATGGAGTATATAGTATACTTGGATTATATGGAGTATATAGTATACTTGGATTATATAGAGTATATAGTATACTTGGATGATATGGAGCATATGGTATACTTGGATTATATGGAGTATATAGTATACTTGGATTATATGGAGTATATAGTATACTTGGATTATATGGAGTATATAGTACACTTGGATTATATAGAGTATATAGTATACTTGGATTATTTGTAGTATATAGTATACTTGGATTATATGGAGTATATAGTATACTTGGATTATATGGAGTATATAGTATACTTGGATTATATGGAGTATATAGTATACTTGGATTATATAGAGTATATAGTATACTTGGATTATATGGAGTATATAGTACACTTGGATTATATAGAGTATATAGTACACTTGGATTATATGGAGTATATAGTACACTTGGATTATATAGAGTATATAGTATACTTGGATTGTATGTAGTATATAGTATACTTGGATTATATAGAGTATATAGTACACTTGGATTATATGGAGTATATAGTACACTTGGATTATATAGAGTATATAGTATACTTGGATTGTATGTAGTATATAGTATACTTGGATTATATAGAGTATATAGTATACTTGGATTATATGTAGTATATAGTATACTTGGATTATATAGAGTATATAGTACACTTGGATTATATGGAGTATATAGTATACTTGGATTATTTGTAGTATATAGTATACTTGGATTATTTGTAGTATATAGTATACTTGGATTATATAGAATATATAGTATACTTGGATTATATAGAGTATATAGTATTCTTGGATTATATGGAGTATATAGTATACTTGGATTATATAGAGTATATAGTATACTTGGATTATATGGAGTATATAATATACTTGGATTATATGAAGTATATAATATACTTGGATTATATGGAGTATATAGTATACTTGGATTATGGAGTATATAGTATACTTGGATTATATAGAGTATATAGTATACTTGAATTATATGGAGTATATAATATACTTGGATTATATGGAGTATATAGTATACTTGGATTATATGGAGTACATAGTATACTTGGATTATATGGAGTATATAGTATACTTGGATTATATAGAGTATATAATATACTTGGATTATATGGAGTATATAATATACTTGGATTATATGGAGTATATAGTATACTTGGATTATATGGAGTATATAGTATACTTGGATTATATGGAGTATATAGTATACTTGGATTATATGTAGTATATAGTATACTTGGATTATATGGAGCATATAGTATACTTGGATTATATGGAGTATATAGTATACTTGGATTATATGGAGTATATAGTATACTTGGATTATATGTAGTATATAGTATACTTGGATTATATGGAGCATATAGTATACTTGGATTATATGGAGTATATAGTATACTTGGATTATATGGAGTATATAGTATACTTGGATTATATGGAGTATATAGTATACTTGGATTATATAGAGTATATAGTATACTTGGATTATATGGAGCATATAGTATACTTGGATTATATGGAGCATATAGTATACTTGGATTATATGGAGCATATAGTATACTTGGATTATATAGAGTATATAGTATACTTGGATTATATGGAGCATATAGTATACTTGGATTATATGGAGTATATAGTATACTTGGATTATTTGTAGTATATAGTATACTTGGATTATATGGAGTATATAATATACTTGGATTATATAGAATATATAGTATACTTAGATTATATGTAGTATACAGTATACTTGGATTATATAGAGTATATAGTACACTTGAATTATATGGAGTATATAGTATACTTGGATTATTTGTAGTATATAGTATACTTGGATTATATGGAGTATATAGTATACTTGGATTATATGGAGTATATAGTATACTTGGATTATATAGGGTATATAGTATACTTGGATTATATGTAGTATATAGTATACTTGGATTATATGGAGCATATAGTATACTTGGATTATATGGAGTATATAGTATACTTGGATTATATGGAGTATATAGTATACTTGGATTATAAAGAGTATATAGTATACTTGGATTATATGGAGCATATAGTATACTTGGATTATATGGAGTATATAGTATACTTGGATTATATGGAGTATATAGTATACTTGGATTATATGGAGTATATAGTACACTTGGATTATATAGAGTATATAGTATACTTGGATTATTTGTAGTATATAGTATACTTGGATTATATGGAGTATATAGTATACTTGGATTATATGGAGTATATAGTATACTTGGATTATATGGAGTATATAGTATACTTTGATTATATAGAGTATATAGTATACTTGGATTATATGTAGTATATAGTATACTTGGGTTATATAGAGTATATAGTATACTTGGATTATATGGAGTATATAGTATTCTTGGATTATACAGAGTATATAGTATACTTGGATTATATGGAGTATATAGTATACTTGGATTATATGTAGTATATAGTATACTTGGATTATATGGAGTATATAGTATACTTGGATTATTTGTAGTATATAGTATACTTGGATTATTTGTAGTATATAGTATACTTGGATTATATAGAATATATAGTATACTTGGATTATATGGAGTATATAGTATTCTTGGATTATATGGAGTATATAGTATACTTGGATTATATAGAGTATATAGTATACTTGGATTATATGGAGTATATAATATACTTGGATTATATGAAGTATATAATATACTTGAATTATATGGAGTATATAGTATACTTGGATTATGGAGTATATAGTATACTTGAATTATATGGAGTATATAATATACTTGGATTATATGGAGTATATAGTATACTTGGATTATATGGAGTATATAGTATACTTGGATTATGGAGTATATAGTATACTTGAATTATATGGAGTATATAATATACTTGGATTATATGGAGTATATAGTATACTTGGATTATATGGAGTATATAGTATACTTGGATTATATGGAGTATATATTATACTTGGATTATATAGAGTATATAATATACTTGGATTATATGGAGTATATAGTATACTTGGATTATATAGAGTATATTATACTTGGATTATATAGAGTATATAGTATACTTGGATTATATGGAGTATATAGTATACTTGGATTATATGGAGTATATAATATACTTGGATTATATGGAGTATATAATATACTTGGATTATATGGAGTATATAGTATACTTGGATTATATAGAGTATATAGTACACTTGGATTATATGGAGTATATAGTATACTTGGATTATTTGTAGTATATAGTATACTTGGATTATATGGAGTATATAGTATACTTGGATTATATGGAGTATATAGTATACTTGGATTATATGGAGTATATAGTATACTTGGATTATATAGAATATATAGTATACTTGGATTATATGTAGTATATAGTATACTTGGATTATGGAGTATATAGTATACTTGGATTATATAGAGTATATAGTATGCTTGGATTATAAGGAGTATATAATATACTTGGATTATATGGAGTATAGTATACTTGGATTATATGGAGTATATAGTATACTTGGATTATATGGAGTATATAGTACACTTGGATTATATGGAGTATATAGTATACTTGGATTATATGGAGTATATAGTATACTTGGATTATATGGAGTATATAGTACACTTGGATTATATAGAGTATATAGTATACTTGGATTATATGGAGTATATAGTATACTTGGATTATATGGAGTATATAGTATACTAGGATTATATGGAGTATATAGTATACTTGGATTATATAGAATATATAGTATACTTGGATTATATGTAGTATATAGTATACTTGGATTATGGAGTATATAGTATACTTGGATTATATGGAGTATATAGTATACTTGGATTATATGGAGCATATAGTATACTTGGATTATATAGAGTATATAGTACACTTGGATTATATGGAGTATATAGCATACTTGGATTATAAGGAGTATATAATATACTTGGATTATATGGAGTATAGTATACTTGGATTATATGGAGTATATAGTATACTTGGATTATATGGAGTATATAGTACACTTGGATTATATGGAGTATATAGTACACTTGGATTATATGGAGTATATAGTATACTTGGATTATATGGAGTATATAGTATACTTGGATTATATGGAGTATATAGTATACTTGGATTATATGTAGTATATAGTATACTTGGATTATATAGAGTATATAGTATACTTGGATTATGGAGTATGGCCGCATGGGGAGAAGTCATTGTGGTGGGGGGAGCTGAGGGACATGCTGGGGTGGGAGGAGCTGGTGTGTGATCAAATCTGTTGAAGAATAGGTTTAGTTCATTAAGCCAATTAACATCTGGCTCAATCTGGCAGACAGACTGTTTATGACCTGAAATTGACTTAAGCCCCTCCCAGACCCCCCTTATGTCTTTTCTTTCCATTTGCTTTTCCATTTTTTCCTTAGATCTGGATTTTCCTTGCCTGATTTGATGCCTCAGCTCCTTTTGTACTTCCCTCAACCCCTCCTTATCTCTTGTCCTGAATGCCATCTTTTTCTCCTTAAGTAGTGTTTTTATATCAGGGTATATAGTATACTTGGATTATATGGAGTATATAGTATACTTGGATTATATAGAATATATAGTATACTTGGATTATATGGAGTATATAGTACACTTGGATTATATAGAGTATATAGTATACTTGGATTATATGGAGTATATAGTATACTTGGATTATATGGAGTATATAGTATACTTGGATTATATGGAGTATATAGTATACTTGGATTATATGGAGTATATAGTATACTTGGATTATATGGAGTATATAGTATACTTGGATTATATGGAGTATATAGTATACTTGGATTATTTGTGGTATATAGTATACTTGGATTATATAGAGTATATAGTACACTTGGATTATATGGAGTATATAGTATACTTGGATTATTTGTAGTATATAGTATACTTGGATTATATGGAGTATATAATATACTTGGATTATATAGAATATATAGTATACTTGGATTATATGTAGTATACAGTATACTTGGATTATATAGAGTATATAGTATACTTGGTTTATATGGAGTATATAGTATACTTGGATTATATGTATTATATAGTATACTTGGATTATATAGAGTATATAGTACACTTGAATTATATGGAGTATATAGTATACTTGGATTATATGTAGTATACAGTATACTTGGATTATATAGAATATATAGTATACTTGGATTATATGGAGTATATAGTATACTTGGATTATATGGAGTATATAGTATACTTGGATTATATGGAGTATATAGTACACTTGGATTATATAGAGTATATAGTACACTTGGATTGTATGGAGTATATAGTACACTTGGATTATATAGAGTATATAGTATACTTGGATTGTATGTAGTATATAGTATACTTGGATTATATGGAGTATATAGTATACTTGGATTATATGGAGTATATAGTATACTTGGATTATTTGTAGTATACAGTATACTTGGATTATATGGAGTATATAGTACACTTGGATTATATGTAGTATATAGTATACTTGGATTATATGGAGTATATAGTATACTTGGATTATATGGAGTATATAGTATACTTGGATTATTTGTAGTATATAGTATACTTGGATTATGTGGAGTATATAGTACACTTGGATTATATGGAGTATATAGTACACTTGGATTATATAGAGTATATAGTATACTTGGATTATATAGAGTATATAGTACACTTGGATTATATGGAGTATATAGTACACTTGGATTATATAGAGTATATAGTATACTTGGATTGTATGTAGTATATAGTATACTTGGATTATATGGAATATATAGTATACTTGGATTATATGGAGTATATAGTATACTTGGATTATATGTAGTATATAGTATACTTGGATTATATGGAGTATATAGTATACTTGGATTATATAGAGTATATAGTATACTTGGATTATTTGTAGTATACAGTATACTTGGATTATATGGAGTATATAGTACACTTGGATTATATGGAGTATATAGTATTCTTGGATTATATAGAGTATATAGTATACTTGGATTATATGGAGTATATATTATACTTGGATTATATGGAGTATATAGTATACTTGGATTATATGGAGTATATAGTACACTTGGATTATATAGAGTATATAGTACACTTGGATTGTATGGAGTATATAGTACACTTGGATTATATAGAGTATATAGTACACTTGGATTATATGGAGTATATAGTACACTTGGATTATATAGAGTATATAGTATACTTGGATTGTATGTAGTATATAGTATACTTGGATTATATGGAGTATATAGTATACTTGGATTATATAGAGTATATAGTATACTTGGATTATATGTAGTATATAGTATACTTGGATTATATAGAGAATACAGTACACTTGGATTATATGGAGTATATAGTATACTTGGATTATTTGTAGTATATAGTATACTTGGATTATTTGTAGTATATAGTATACTTGGATTATATGGAGTATATAATATACTAGGATTATATAGAATATATAGTATACTTGGATTATATGTAGTATACAGTATACTTGGATTATATGGAGTATATAGTATACTTGGATTATATAGAGTATATAGTATACTTGGATTATATGTAGTATATAGTATACTTGGATTATATGGAGCATATAGTATACTTGGATTATATGGAGTATATAGTACACTTGGATTATATAGAGTATATAGTATACTTGGATTATATGGAGTATATAGTATACTTGGATTATATGTAGTATATAGTATACTTGGATTATATGGAGCATATAGTATACTTGGATTATATGGAGTATATAGTATACTTGGATTATATAGAGTATATAGTATACTTGGATTATATGTAGTATATAGTATACTTGGATTATATGGAGCATATAGTATACTTGGATTATATGGAGTATATAGTATACTTGGATTATATGGAGTATATAGTATACTTGGATTATATGTAGTATATAGTATACTTGGATTATATGGAGCATATAGTATACTTGGATTATATAGAGTATATAGTATACTTGGATTATATAGAGTATATAGTATACTTGGATTATATGTAGTATATAGTATACTTGGATTATATGGAGCATATAGTATACTTGGATTATATGGAGTATATAGTATACTTGGATTATATGGCGTATATATTATACTTGGATTATATAGAGTATATAGTATACTTGGATTATATGGAGCATATAGTATACTTGGATTATATGGAGTATATAGTATACTTGGATTATATGGAGTATATAGTACACTTGGATTATATAGAGTATATAGTATACTTGGATTATTTGTAGTATATAGTATACTTGGATTATATGGAGTATATAGTATACTTGGATTATATGGAGTATATAGTATACTTGGATTATATGGAGTATATAGTACACTTGGATTATATAGAGTATATAGTACACTTGGATTATATGGAGTATATAGTACACTTGGATTATATAGAGTATATAGTATACTTGGATTGTATGTAGTATATAGTATACTTGGATTATATAGAGTATATAGTACACTTGGATTATATGGAGTATATAGTATACTTGGATTATATGGAGTATATAGTACACTTGGATTATATAGAGTATATAGTATACTTGGATTGTATGTAGTATATAGTATACTTGGATTATATAGAGTATATAGTATACTTGGATTATATGTAGTATATAGTATACTTGGATTATATAGAGTATATAGTACACTTGGATTATATGGAGTATATAGTATACTTGGATTATTTGTAGTATATAGTATACTTGGATTATTTGTAGTATATAGTATACTTGGATTATATAGAATATATAGTATACTTGGATTCTATGGAGTATATAGTATTCTTGGATTATATGGAGTATATAGTATACTTGGATTATATAGAGTATATAGTATACTTGGATTATATGGAGTATATAATATACTTGGATTATATGAAGTATATAATATACTTGGATTATATGGAGTATATAGTATACTTGGATTATGGAGTATATAGTATACTTGGATTATATAGAGTATATAGTATACTTGAATTATATGGAGTATATAATATACTTGGATTATATGGAGTATATAGTATACTTGGATTATATGGAGTACATAGTATACTTGGATTATATGGAGTATATAGTATACTTGGATTATATGGAGTATATAGTATACTTGGATTATATGGAGTATATAATATACTTGGATTATATGGAGTATATATTATACTTGGATTATATGGAGTATATAGTATACTTGGATTATATGGAGTATATAGTATAATTGTATTATATGGAATATATAGTATACTTGGATTATATGGAGTATATAGTATACTTGGATTATATGGAGTATATAGTATACTTGGATTATATGGAGTATATAGTATACTTGGATTATATAGAGTATATAGTATACTTGGATTATATGGAGTATATAGTATACTTGGATTATATGGAGCATATAGTATACTTGGATTATATGGAGTATATAGTATACTTGGATTATATAGAGTATATAGTATACTTGGATTATATGGAGTATATAGTATACTTGGATTATATGTAGTATATAGTATACTTGGATTATATAGAGTATATAGTATACTTGGATTATATGTAGTATATAGTATACTTGGATTATATAGAGTATATAGTATACTTGGATTATATGGAGTATATAGTATACTTGGATTATATGGAGTATATAGTATACTTGGATTATATGTAGTATATAGTATACTTGGATTATATAGAGTATATAGTATACTTGGATTATATGGAGTATATAGTATATTTGGATTATATGTAGTATATAGTATACTTGGATTATATAGAGTATATAGTATACTTGGATTATATGTAGTATATAGCATACTTGGATTATATGGAGTATATAGTATACTTGGATTATATAGAGTATATAGTATACTTAGATTATATGTAGTATATAGTATACTTGGATTATATAGAGTATATAGTACACTTGGATTATATGGAGTATATAGTATACTTGGATTATTTGTAGTATATAGTATACTTGGATTATTTGTAGTATATAGTATACTTGGATTATATGGAGTATATAATATACTAGGATTATATAGAATATATAGTATACTTGGATTATATGGAGTATACAGTATACTTGGATTATATGGAGTATATAGTATACTTGGATTATATGGAGTATATAGTATACTTGGATTATATAGAGTATATAGTATACTTGGATTATATGTAGTATATATTATTTGGATTATATGGAGCATATAGTATACTTGGATTATATGGAGTATATAGTATACTTGGATTATATGTAGTATATAGTATACTTGGATTATATGAAGCATATAGTATACTTGGATTATATGGAGTATATAGTATACTTGGATTATATGGAGTATATAGTATACTTGGATTATATAGAGTATATAGTATACTTGGATGATATGGAGATATGGTATACTTGGATTATATGGAGTATATAGTATACTTGGATTATATGGAGTATATAGTATACTTGGATTATATGGAGTATATAGTACACTTGGATTATATAGAGTATATAGTATACTTGGATTATTTGTAGTATATAGTATACTTGGATTATATGGAGTATATAGTATACTTGGATTATATGGAGTATATAGTATACTTGGATTATATGGAGTATATAGTATACTTGGATTATATAGAGTATATAGTATACTTGGATTATATGGAGTATATAGTACACTTGGATTATATAGAGTATATAGTACACTTGGATTATATGGAGTATATAGTACACTTGGATTATATAGAGTATATAGTATACTTGGATTGTATGTAGTATATAGTATACTTGGATTATATAGAGTATATAGTACACTTGGATTATATGGAGTATATAGTACACTTGGATTATATAGAGTATATAGTATACTTGGATTGTATGTAGTATATAGTATACTTGGATTATATAGAGTATATAGTATACTTGGATTATATGTAGTATATAGTATACTTGGATTATATAGAGTATATAGTACACTTGGATTATATGGAGTATATAGTATACTTGGATTATTTGTAGTATATAGTATACTTGGATTATTTGTAGTATATAGTATACTTGGATTATATAGAATATATAGTATACTTGGATTATATAGAGTATATAGTATTCTTGGATTATATGGAGTATATAGTATACTTGGATTATATAGAGTATATAGTATACTTGGATTATATGGAGTATATAATATACTTGGATTATATGAAGTATATAATATACTTGGATTATATGGAGTATATAGTATACTTGGATTATGGAGTATATAGTATACTTGGATTATATAGAGTATATAGTATACTTGAATTATATGGAGTATATAATATACTTGGATTATATGGAGTATATAGTATACTTGGATTATATGGAGTACATAGTATACTTGGATTATATGGAGTATATAGTATACTTGGATTATATAGAGTATATAATATACTTGGATTATATGGAGTATATAATATACTTGGATTATATGGAGTATATAGTATACTTGGATTATATGGAGTATATAGTATACTTGGATTATATGGAGTATATAGTATACTTGGATTATATGTAGTATATAGTATACTTGGATTATATGGAGCATATAGTATACTTGGATTATATGGAGTATATAGTATACTTGGATTATATGGAGTATATAGTATACTTGGATTATATGTAGTATATAGTATACTTGGATTATATGGAGCATATAGTATACTTGGATTATATGGAGTATATAGTATACTTGGATTATATGGAGTATATAGTATACTTGGATTATATGGAGCATATAGTATACTTGGATTATATGGAGTATATAGTATACTTGGATTATTTGTAGTATATAGTATACTTGGATTATATGGAGTATATAATATACTTGGATTATATAGAATATATAGTATACTTAGATTATATGTAGTATACAGTATACTTGGATTATATACAGTATATAGTACACTTGAATTATATGGAGTATATAGTATACTTGGATTATTTGTAGTATATAGTATACTTGGATTATATGGAGTATATAGTATACTTGGATTATATGGAGTATATAGTATACTTGGATTATATAGGGTATATAGTATACTTGGATTATATGTAGTATATAGTATACTTGGATTATATGGAGCATATAGTATACTTGGATTATATGGAGTATATAGTATACTTGGATTATATGGAGTATATAGTATACTTGGATTATAAAGAGTATATAGTATACTTGGATTATATGGAGCATATAGTATACTTGGATTATATGGAGTATATAGTATACTTGGATTATATGGAGTATATAGTATACTTGGATTATATGGAGTATATAGTACACTTGGATTATATAGAGTATATAGTATACTTGGATTATTTGTAGTATATAGTATACTTGGATTATATGGAGTATATAGTATACTTGGATTATATGGAGTATATAGTATACTTGGATTATATGGAGTATATAGTATACTTTGATTATATAGAGTATATAGTATACTTGGATTATATGTAGTATATAGTATACTTGGGTTATATAGAGTATATAGTATACTTGGATTATATGGAGTATATAGTATTCTTGGATTATATGGAGTATATAGTATACTTGGATTATACAGAGTATATAGTATACTTGGATTATATGGAGTATATAGTATACTTGGATTATATGTAGTATATAGTATACTTGGATTATATGGAGTATATAGTATACTTGGATTATTTGTAGTATATAGTATACTTGGATTATTTGTAGTATATAGTATACTTGGATTATATAGAATATATAGTATACTTGGATTATATGGAGTATATAGTATTCTTGGATTATATGGAGTATATAGTATACTTGGATTATATAGAGTATATAGTATACTTGGATTATATGGAGTATATAATATACTTGGATTATATGAAGTATATAATATACTTGAATTATATGGAGTATATAGTATACTTGGATTATGGAGTATATAGTATACTTGAATTATATGGAGTATATAATATACTTGGATTATATGGAGTATATAGTATACTTATTATATGGAGTATATAGTATACTTGATTATGGAGTATATAGTATACTTGAATTATATGGAGTATATAATATACTTGGATTATATGAGTATATAGTATACTTGGATTATATGGAGTATATAGTATACTTGGATTATATGGAGTATATATTATACTTGGATTATATAGAGTATATAATATACTTGGATTATATGGAGTATATAGTATACTTGATTATATAGAGTATATATTATACTTGGATTATATAGAGTATATAGTATACTTGATTATATGGAGTATATAGTATACTTGGATTATATGGAGTATATAATATACTTGGATTATATGGAGTATATAATATACTTGGATTATATGGAGTATATAGTATACTTGGATTATATAGAGTATATAGTACACTTGGATTATATGGAGTATATAGGTATACTTGGATTATTTGTAGTATATAGTATACTTGGATTATATGGAGTATATAGTATACTTGGATTATATGGAGTATATAGTATACTTGGATTATATGGAGTATATAGTATACTTGGATTATATAGAATATATAGTATACTTGGATTATATGTAGTATATAGTATACTTGGATTATGGAGTATATAGTATACTTGGATTATATAGAGTATATAGTATGCTTGGATTATAAGGAGTATATAATATACTTGGATTA
This sequence comes from Leptodactylus fallax, assembly GCA_947044405.1. Taxonomy (NCBI): domain Eukaryota; kingdom Metazoa; phylum Chordata; class Amphibia; order Anura; family Leptodactylidae; genus Leptodactylus; species Leptodactylus fallax. Next base: position 94,008 of record CAMRHE010000979.1, on the reverse strand, counting down.
TATGGAGTATAGTATACTTGGATTATATGGAGTATATAGTATACTTGGATTATATGGAGTATATAGTACACTTGGATTATATGGAGTATATAGTATACTTGGATTATATGGAGTATATAGTATACTTGGATTATATGGAGTATATAGTACACTTGGATTATATAGAGTATATAGTATACTTGGATTATATGGAGTATATAGTATACTTGGATTATATGGAGTATATAGTATACTAGGATTATATGGAGTATATAGTATACTTGGATTATATAGAATATATAGTATACTTGGATTATATGTAGTATATAGTATACTTGGATTATGGAGTATATAGTATACTTGGATTATATGGAGTATATAGTATACTTGGATTATATGGAGCATATAGTATACTTGGATTATATAGAGTATATAGTACACTTGGATTATATGGAGTATATAGCATACTTGGATTATAAGGAGTATATAATATACTTGGATTATATGGAGTATAGTATACTTGGATTATATGGAGTATATAGTATACTTGGATTATATGGAGTATATAGTACACTTGGATTATATGGAGTATATAGTACACTTGGATTATATGGAGTATATAGTATACTTGGATTATATGGAGTATATAGTATACTTGGATTATATGGAGTATATAGTATACTTGGATTATATGTAGTATATAGTATACTTGGATTATATAGAGTATATAGTATACTTGGATTATGGAGTATGGCCGCATGGGGAGAAGTCATTGTGGTGGGGGGAGCTGAGGGACATGCTGGGGTGGGAGGAGCTGGTGTGTGATCAAATCTGTTGAAGAATAGGTTTAGTTCATTAAGCCAATTAACATCTGGCTCAATCTGGCAGACAGACTGTTTATGACCTGAAATTGACTTAAGCCCCTCCCAGACCCCCCTTATGTCTTTTCTTTCCATTTGCTTTTCCATTTTTCCTTAGATCTGGATTTTCCTTGCCTGATTTGATGCCTCAGCTCCTTTTGTACTTCCCTCAACCCCTCCTTATCTCTTGTCCTGAATGCCATCTTTTTCTCCTTAAGTAGTGTTTTTATATCAGGGTATATAGTATACTTGGATTATATGGAGTATATAGTATACTTGGATTATATAGAATATATAGTATACTTGGATTATATGGAGTATATAGTACACTTGGATTATATAGAGTATATAGTATACTTGGATTATATGGAGTATATAGTATACTTGGATTATATGGAGTATATAGTATACTTGGATTATATGGAGTATATAGTATACTTGGATTATATGGAGTATATAGTATACTTGGATTATATGGAGTATATAGTATACTTGGATTATATGGAGTATATAGTATACTTGGATTATTTGTGGTATATAGTATACTTGGATTATATAGAGTATATAGTACACTTGGATTATATGGAGTATATAGTATACTTGGATTATTTGTAGTATATAGTATACTTGGATTATATGGAGTATATAATATACTTGGATTATATAGAATATATAGTATACTTGGATTATATGTAGTATACAGTATACTTGGATTATATAGAGTATATAGTATACTTGGTTTATATGGAGTATATAGTATACTTGGATTATATGTATTTTATAGTATACTTGGATTATATAGAGTATATAGTACACTTGAATTATATGGAGTATATAGTATACTTGGATTATATGTAGTATACAGTATACTTGGATTATATAGAATATATAGTATACTTGGATTATATGGAGTATATAGTATACTTGGATTATATGGAGTATATAGTATACTTGGATTATATGGAGTATATAGTACACTTGGATTATATAGAGTATATAGTACACTTGGATTGTATGGAGTATATAGTACACTTGGATTATATAGAGTATATAGTATACTTGGATTGTATGTAGTATATAGTATACTTGGATTATATGGAGTATATAGTATACTTGGATTATATGGAGTATATAGTATACTTGGATTATTTGTAGTATACAGTATACTTGGATTATATGGAGTATATAGTACACTTGGATTATATGTAGTATATAGTATACTTGGATTATATGGAGTATATAGTATACTTGGATTATATGGAGTATATAGTATACTTGGATTATTTGTAGTATATAGTATACTTGGATTATGTGGAGTATATAGTACACTTGGATTATATGGAGTATATAGTACACTTGGATTATAAAGAGTATATAGTATACTTGGATTATATAGAGTATATAGTACACTTGGATTATATGGAGTATATAGTACACTTGGATTATATAGAGTATATAGTATACTTGGATTGTATGTAGTATATAGTATACTTGGATTATATGGAATATATAGTATACTTGGATTATATGGAGTATATAGTATACTTGGATTATATGTAGTATATAGTATACTTGGATTATATGGAGTATATAGTATACTTGGATTATATAGAGTATATAGTATACTTGGATTATTTGTAGTATACAGTATACTTGGATTATATGGAGTATATAGTACACTTGGATTATATGGAGTATATAGTATTCTTGGATTATATAGAGTATATAGTATACTTGGATTATATGGAGTATATAGTATACTTGGATTATATGGAGTATATAGTATACTTGGATTATATGGAGTATATAGTACACTTGGATTATATAGAGTATATAGTACACTTGGATTGTATGGAGTATATAGTACACTTGGATTATATAGAGTATATAGTACACTTGGATTATATGGAGTATATAGTACACTTGGATTATATAGAGTATATAGTATACTTGGATTGTATGTAGTATATAGTATACTTGGATTATATGGAGTATATAGTATACTTGGATTATATGGAGTATATAGTATACTTGGATTATATGTAGTATATAGTACACTTGGATTATATGGAGTATATAGTATACTTGGATAATATAGAGTATATAGTATACTTGGATTATTTGTAGTATACAGTATACTTGGATTATATGGAGTATATAGTACACTTGGATTATATGGAGTATATAATATACTTGGATTATATGGAGTATATAATATACTTGAATTATATGGAGTATATAATATACTTGGATTATATGGAGTATATAGTATACTTGGATTATATGGAGTATATAGTATACTTGGATTATATGGAGTATATAGTATATTTGGATTATATAGAGTATATAATATACTTGGATTATATGGAGTATATAATATACTTGGATTATATGGAGTATATAGTATACTTGGATTATATGTAGTATATAGTATACTTGGATTATATGGAGTATATAGTATACTTGGATTATGGAGTATATAGTATACTTGGATTATATGGAGTATATAATATACTTGGATTATATGGAGTATATAGTATACTTGGATTATATGGAGTATATAGTATACTTGGATTATATGGAGTATATAGTATACTTGGATTATATAGAATATATAGTATACTTGGATTATATGGAGTATATAGTATACTTGGATTATATGGAGTATATAGTATACTTGGGTTATATGGAGTATATAGTATACTTGGATTATATAGAGTATATAGTATACTTGGATTATATAGAGTATATATTATACTTGGATTATATAGAGTATATAATATACTTGGATTATATGTAGTATATAGTATACTTGGATTATATGGAGTATATAGTATGCTTGGATTATATGGAGTATATATTATACTTCGATTATATAGAGTATATAATATACTTGGATTATATGTAGTATATAGTATACTTGGATTATATGGAGTATATAATATACTTGGATTATATAGAGTATATAGTATACTTGGATTATATGGAGTATATAGTATACTTGGATTATATGGAGTATATAATATACTTGAATTATATGGAGTATATAATATACTTGGATTATATGGAGTATATAGTATACTTGGATTATATGGAGTATATAGTATACTTGGATTATATGGAGTATATAGTATATTTGGATTATATAGAGTATATAATATACTTGGATTATATGGAGTATATAATATACTTGGATTATATGGAGTATATAGTATACTTGGATTATATGTAGTATATAGTATACTTGGATTATATGGAGTATATAGTATACTTGGATTATGGAGTATATAGTATACTTGGATTATATGGAGTATATAGTATACTTGGATTATATGGAGTATATAGTATACTTGGATTATATAGAGTATATAGTATACTTGGATTATATAGAGTATATATTATACTTGGATTATATAGAGTATATAATATACTTGGATTATATGTAGTATATAGTATACTTGGATTATATGGAGTATATAGTATACTTGGATTATATGGAGTATATATTATACTTCGATTATAGAGTATATAATATACTTGGATTATATGTAGTATATAGTATACTTGGATTATATGGAGTATATAATATACTTGGATTATATGGAGTATATAATATACTTGGATTATATAGAGTATATAGTATACTTGGATTATATGGAGTATATAGTATACTTGGATTATTTGTGGTATATAGTATACTTGGATTATATGGAGTATATAATATACTTGGATTATATAGAGTATATATTATACTTGGATTATATGTAGTATATAGTATACTTGGATTATATGGAGTATATAGTATACTTGGATTATATGGAGTATATATTATACTTGGATTATATAGAGTATATTATATACTTGGATTATATGGAGTATATAGTATACTTGGATTATTTGTGGTATATAGTATACTTGGATTATATGGAGTATATAATATACTTGGATTATATAGGGTATATATTATACTTGGATTATATGTAGTATATAGTATACTTGGATTATATGGAGTATATAGTATACTTGGATTATATGGAGTATATATTATACTTGGATTATATAGAGTATATATTATACTTGGATTATATGTAGTATATAGTATACTTGGATTATATGTAGTATATAGTATACTTGGATTATATGGAGTATATATTATACTTGGATTATATAGAGTATATATTATACTTGGATTATATGGAGTATATAGTATACTTGGATTATATGGAGTATATAGTATACTTGGATTATATGTAGTATATAGTATACTTGGATTATATGGAGTATATAGTATACTTGGATTATGGAGTATATAGTATACTTGGATTATATGGAGCATATAATATACTTGGATTATATGGAGTATATAGTATACTTGGATTATATGGAGTATATAGTATACTTGGATTATATGGAGTATATAGTATACTTGGATTATATAGAGTATATAATATACTTGGATAATATGTAGTATATAGTATACTTGGATTATATAGAGTATATAATATACTTGGATAATATGTAGTATATAGTATACTTGGATTATATGTAGTATATAGTATACTTGGATTATGGAGTATATAGTATACTTGGATTATATGGAGTATATAGTATACTTGGATTATATGGAGTATATAGTATACTTGGATTATATAGAGTATATATTATACTTGGATTATATAGAGTATATAGTATACTTGGATTATATGTAGTATATAGTATACTTGGATTATATAGAATATATAGTATACTTGGATTATATGGAGTATATAGTATACTTGGATTATATGGAGTATATAATATACTTGGATTATATAGAGTATATAGTATACTTGGATTATATGGAGTATATAGTATACTTGGATTATATGTAGTATATAGTATACTTGGATTATATGGAGTATATAGTATACTTGGATTATATAGAGTATATAGTATACTTGGATTATATAGAGTATATATTATACTTGGATTATATAGAGTATATAATATACTTGGATTATATGTAGTATATAGTATACTTGGATTATATGGAGTATATAGTATACTTGGATTATATGGAGTATATATTATACTTCGATTATATAGAGTATATAATATACTTGGATTATATGTAGTATATAGTATACTTGGATTATATGGAGTATATAATATACTTGGATTATATGGAGTATATAATATACTTGGATTATATAGAGTATATAGTATACTTGGATTATATGGAGTATATAGTATACTTGGATTATATGGAGTATATAATATACTTGAATTATATGGAGTATATAATATACTTGGATTATATGGAGTATATAGTATACTTGGATTATATGGAGTATATAGTATACTTGGATTATATGGAGTATATAGTATATTTGGATTATATAGAGTATATAATATACTTGGATTATATGGAGTATATAATATACTTGGATTATATGGAGTATATAGTATACTTGGATTATATGGAGTATATAGTATACTTGGATTATATGGAGTATATAGTATACTTGGATTATGGAGTATATAGTATACTTGGATTATATGGAGTATATAGTATACTTGGATTATATGGAGTATATAGTATACTTGGATTATATAGAGTATATAGTATACTTGGATTATATAGAGTATATATTATACTTGGATTATATAGAGTATATAATATACTTGAATTATATGTAGTATATAGTATACTTGGATTATATGGAGTATATAGTATACTTGGATTATATGGAGTATATATTATACTTCGATTATATAGAGTATATAATATACTTGGATTATATGTAGTATATAGTATACTTGGATTATATGGAGTATATAATATACTTGGATTATATGGAGTATATAATATACTTGGATTATATAGAGTATATAGTATACTTGGATTATATGGAGTATATAGTATACTTGGATTATTTGTGGTATATAGTATACTTGGATTATATGGAGTATATAATATACTTGGATTATATAGAGTATATATTATACTTGGATTATATGTAGTATATAGTATACTTGGATTATATGGAGTATATAGTATACTTGGATTATATGGAGTATATATTATACTTGGATTATATAGAGTATATTATATACTTGGATTATATGGAGTATATAGTATACTTGGATTATTTGTGGTATATAGTATACTTGGATTATATGGAGTATATAATATACTTGGATTATATAGGGTATATATTATACTTGGATTATATGTAGTATATAGTATACTTGGATTATATGGAGTATATAGTATACTTGGATTATATGGAGTATATATTATACTTGGATTATATAGAGTATATATTATACTTGGATTATATGTAGTATATAGTATACTTGGATTATATGTAGTATATAGTATACTTGGATTATATGGAGTATATATTATACTTGGATTATATAGAGTATATATTATACTTGGATTATATGGAGTATATAGTATACTTGGATTATATGGAGTATATAATATACTTGGATTATATAGAGTATATATTATACTTGGATTATATGTAGTATATAGTATACTTGGATTATATGGAGTATATAGTATACTTGGATTATATGGAGTATATATTATACTTGGATTATATAGAGTATATATTATACTTGGATTATATGTAGTATATAGTATACTTGGATTATTTGTGGTATATAGTATACTTGGATTATATAGAGTATATAGTACACTTGGATTATATGGAGTATATAGTATACTTGGATTATTTGTAGTATATAGTATACTTGGATTATATGGAGTATATAATATACTTGGATTATATAGAATATATAGTATACTTGGATTATATGTAGTATACAGTATACTTGGATTATATAGAGTATATAGTATACTTGGTTTATATGGAGTATATAGTACACTTGGATTATATGGAGTATATAGTACACTTGGATTATATAGAGTATATAGTATACTTGGATTGTATGTAGTATATAGTATACTTGGATTATATGGAGTATATAGTATACTTGGATTATATGGAGTATATAGTATACTTGGATTATATGTAGTATATAGTATACTTGGATTATATGGAGTATATAGTATACTTGGATTATATAGAGTATATAGTATACTTGGATTATTTGTAGTATACAGTATACTTGGATTATATGGAGTATATAGTATACTTGGATTATATAGAGTATATAGTATACTTGAATTATATGTAGTATATAGTATACTTGGATTATATAGAGTATATAGTATACTTGGATTATATGGAGTATATAGTATACTTGGATTATATGGAGTATATAGTACACTTGGATTATATAGAGTATATAGTACACTTGGATTGTATGGAGTATATAGTACACTTGGATTATATAGAGTATATAGTATACTTGGATTGTATGTAGTATATAGTATACTTGGATTATATAGAGTATATAGTACACTTGGATTATATGGAGTATATAGTACACTTGGATTATATGGAGTATATAGTATACTTGGATTGTATGTAGTATATAGTATACTTGGATTATATGGAGTATATAGTATACTTGGATTATATGTAGTATATAGTACACTTGGATTATATGGAGTATATAGTATACTTGGATTATATAGAGTATATAGTATACTTGGATTATTTGTAGTATACAGTATACTTGGATTATATGGAGTATATAGTACACTTGGATTATATGTAGTATATAGTATACTTGGATTATATGGAGTATATAGTATACTTGGATTATATGGAGTATATAGTATACTTGGATTATTTGTAGTATATAGTATACTTGGATTATATGGAGTATATAGTACACTTGGATTATATGGAGTATATAGTACACTTGGATTATATAGAGTATATAGTATACTTGGATTATATAGAGTATATAGTACACTTGGATTATATGGAGTATATAGTACACTTGGATTATATAGAGTATATAGTATACTTGGATTGTATGTAGTATATAGTATACTTGGATTATATGGAGTATATAGTATACTTGGATTATATGGAGTATATAGTATACTTGGATTATATGTAGTATATAGTATACTTGGATTATATGGAGTATATAGTATACTTGGATTATATAGAGTATATAGTATACTTGGATTATTTGTAGTATACAGTATACTTGGATTATATGGAGTATATAGTACACTTGGATTATATGGAGTATATAGTATTCTTGGATTATATAGAGTATATAGTATACTTGGATTATATGGAGTATATAGTATACTTGGATTATATGGAGTATATAGTATACTTGGATTATATGGAGTATATAGTACACTTGGATTATATAGAGTATATAGTACACTTGGATTGTATGGAGTATATAGTACACTTGGATTATATAGAGTATATAGTATACTTGGATTGTATGTAGTATATAGTATACTTGGATTATATAGAGTATATAGTACACTTGGATTATATGGAGTATATAGTACACTTGGATTATATAGAGTATATAGTATACTTGGATTGTATGTAGTATATAGTATACTTGGATTATATGGAGTATATAGTATACTTGGATTATATGGAGTATATAGTATACTTGGATTATATGGAGTATATAGTACACTTGGATTATATGGAGTATATAGTATACTTGGATAATATAGAGTATATAGTATACTTGGATTATTTGTAGTATACAGTATACTTGGATTATATGGAGTATATAGTACACTTGGATTATATGGAGTATATAATATACTTGGATTATAGGGAGTATATAATATACTTGAATTATATGGAGTATATAATATACTTGGATTATATGGAGTATATAGTATACTTGGATTATATGGAGTATATAGTATACTTGGATTATATGGAGTATATAGTATATTTGGATTATATAGAGTATATAATATACTTGGATTATATGGAGTATATAATATACTTGGATTATTTGGAGTATATAGTATACTTGGATTATATGTAGTATATAGTATACTTGGATTATATGGAGTATATAGTATACTTGGATTATGGAGTATATAGTATACTTGGATTATATGGAGTATATAATATACTTGGATTATATGGAGTATATAGTATACTTGGATTATATGGAGTATATAGTATACTTGGATTATATGGAGTATATAGTATACTTGGATTATATAGAATATATAATATACTTGGATAATATGTAGTATATAGTATACTTGGATTATATAGAGTATATAATATACTTGGATAATATGAAGTATATAGTATACTTGGATTATATGTAGTATATAGTATACTTGGATTATGGAGTATATAGTATACTTGGATTATATGGAGTATATAGTATACTTGGATTATATGGAGTATATAGTATACTTGGATTATATGGAGTATATAGTATACTTGGATTATATAGAGTATATATTATACTTGGATTATATAGAGTATATAGTATACTTGGATTATATGTAGTATATAGTATACTTGGATTATATAGAATATATAGTATACTTGGATTATATGGAGTATATAGTATACTTGGATTATATGGAGTATATAGTATACTTGGATTATATGGAGTATATAGTATACTTGGATTATATGGAGTATATAGTATACTTGGATTATATAGAGTATATAGTATACTTGGATTATATAGAGTATATATTATACTTGGATTATATAGAGTATATAATATACTTGGATTATATGTAGTATATAGTATACTTGGATTATATGGAGTATATAGTATACTTGGATTATATGGAGTATATATTATACTTGGATTATATAGAGTATATAGTATACTTGGATTATATGTAGTATATAGTATACTTTTATTATATAGAATATATAGTATACTTGGATTATATGGAGTATATAGTATACTTGGATTATATGGAGTATATAGTATACTTGGATTATATGGAGTATATAGTATACTTGGATTATATAGAGTATATAGTATACTTGGATTATATAGAGTATATATTATACTTGGATTATATAGAGTATATAATATACTTGGATTATATGTAGTATATAGTATACTTGGATTATATGTAGTATATAGTATACTTGGATTATATAGAATATATAGTATACTTGGATTATATGGAGTATATAGTATACTTGGATTATATGGAGTATATAGTATACTTGGATTATATGGAGTATATAGTATACTTGGATTATATAGAGTATATAGTATACTTGGATTATATAGAGTATATATTATACTTGGATTATATAGAGTATATAATATACTTGGATTATATGTAGTATATAGTATACTTGGATTATATGTAGTATATAGTATACTTGGATTATATGGAGTATATAATATACTTGGATTATATGGAGTATATAATATACTTGGATTATATAAAGTATATAGTATACTTGGATTATATGGAGTATATAGTATACTTGGATTATTTGTGGTATATAGTATACTTGGATTATATGGAGTATATAATATACTTGGATTATATAGAGTATATATGATACTTGGATTATATGGAGTATATAGTATACTTGGATTATATGGAGTATATAGTATACTTGGATTATATGGAGTATATATTATACTTGGATTATATAGAGTATATTATATACTTGGATTATATGGAGTATATAGTATACTTGGATTATTTGTGGTATATAGTATACTTGGATTATATGGAGTATATAATATACTTGGATTATATAGGGTATATATTATACTTGGATTATATGTAGTATATAGTATACTTGGATTATATGGAGTATATAGTATACTTGGATTATATGGAGTATATATTATACTTGGATTATATAGAGTATATGTTATACTTGGATTATATGTAGTATATAGTATACTTGGATTATATGTAGTATATAGTATACTTGGATTATATGGAGTATATATTATACTTGGATTATATAGAGTATATAATATACTTGGATTATATGGAGTATATAGTATACTTGGATTATATGGAGTATATAGTATACTTGGATTATATGTAGTATATAGTATACTTGGATTATATGGAGTATATAGTATACTTGGATTATGGAGTATATAGTATACTTGGATTATATGGAGTATATAATATACTTGGATTATATGGAGTATATAGTATACTTGGATTATATGGAGTATATAGTATACTTGGATTATATGGAGTATATAGTATACTTGGATTATATAGAGTATATAATATACTTGGATAATATGTAGTATATAGTATACTTGGATTATATAGAGTATATAATATACTTGGATAATATGTAGTATATAGTATACTTGGATTATATGTAGTATATAGTATACTTGGATTATGGAGTATATAGTATACTTGGATTATATGGAGTATATAGTATACTTGGATTATATGGAGTATATAGTATACTTGGATTATATAGAGTATATATTATACTTGGATTATATAGAGTATATAGTATACTTGGATTATATGTAGTATATAGTATACTTGGATTATATAGAATATATAGTATACTTGGATTATATGGAGTATATAGTATACTTGGATTATATGGAGTATATAATATACTTGGATTATATAGAGTATATATTATACTTGGATTATATGGAGTATATAGTATACTTGGATTATATGTAGTATATAGTATACTTGGATTATATGGAGTATATAGTATACTTGGATTATATAGAGTATATAGTATACTTGGATTATATAGAGTATATATTATACTTGGATTATATAGAGTATATAATATACTTGGATTATATGTAGTATATAGTATACTTGGATTATATGGAGTATATAGTATACTTGGATTATATGGAGTATATATTATACTTGGATTATATAGAGTATATAATATACTTGGATTATATGTAGTATATAGTATACTTGGATTATATGGAGTATATAATATACTTGGATTATATGGAGTATATAATATACTTGGATTATATAGAGTATATAGTATACTTGGATTATATAGAGTATATAGTATACTTGGATTATATAGAGTATATAATATACTTGGATTATATGTAGTATATAGTATACTTGGATTATATGGAGTATATAATATACTTGGATTATATGGAGTATATAGTATACTTGGATTATATAGAGTATATATTATACTTGTATTATTGCCACTGTTGGATATTTGTTGTTTTCCTACAGAAATATGAAAACCCCGCCCACTCTGACCCAATCATGTGATATGGAGATCACTGACTTGCATATCATATGACGTGTAGATCATGTGACTTTCTGTTCCTCCTCCTCCCCTCCTTCTGCTTTATAGTCAGATCCTGCAATGCTTTGAGAACTACAACTCCCATCATTCTACTTCCTGAAGATGGAACCTTTACTGGCGGGGGGAGAACTGCGGATGAGGAGAGAAGAGAAAGACATGAAGGAAGCTGGAGACGCTGCATGTGAATATATGTGTAATGCAGGAGTAGACTGTAGTGTACTATGTATATATATAATACAGGAGGAGTAGACTGTAGTGTACTGTATGTGTATGTGTAATACAGGAGTAGACTGTAGTGTACTATATGTGTATGTGTGATACAGGAGGAGTAGACTGTAGTGTACTATAGGTGTATATGTGATACAGGAGGAGTAGACTGTAGTGTACTATAGGTGTATATATGTGATACAGGAGGAGTAGACTGTAGTGTACTATAGGTGTATATATGTGATACAGGAGGAGTAGACTGTAGTGTACTATAGGTGTATATATGTGATACAGGAGGAGTAGACTGTAGTGTACTATAGGTGTATATATGTGATACAGGAGGAGTAGACTGTAGTGTACTATAGGTGTATATATGTGATACAGGAGGAGTAGACTGTAGTGTACTATAGGTGTATATATGTGAAACAGGAGGAGTAGACTGTAGTGTACTATAGGTGTATATATGTGATACAGGAGGAGTAGACTGTAGTGTACTATAGGTGTATATATGTGATACAGGAGGAGTAGACTGTAGTGTACTATAGGTGTATATATGTGATACAGGAGGAGTAGACTGTAGTGTACTATAGGTGTATATATGTGATACAGGAGGAGTAGACTGTAGTGTACTATAGGTGTATATATGTGATACAGGAGGAGTAGACTGTAGTGTACTATAGGTGTATATATGTGATACAGGAGGAGTAGACTGTAGTGTACTATAGGTGTATATATGTGATACAGGAGGAGTAGACTGTAGTGTACTATAGGTGTATATATGTGATACAGGAGGAGTAGACTGTAGTGTTCTATAGGTGTATATATGTGATACAGGAGGAGTAGACTGTAGTTTACTATAGGTGTATATACGTGATACAGGAGGAGTAGACTGTAGTGTACTATAGGTGTATATACGTGATACAGGAGGAGTAGACTGTAGTGTACTATAGGTGTATATACGTGATACAGGAGGAGTAGACTGTAGTGTACTATAGGTGTATATACGTGATACAGGAGGAGTAGACTGTAGTGTACTATAGGTGTATATACGTGATACAGGAGGAGTAGACTGTAGTGTACTATAGGTGTATATACGTGATACAGGAGGAGTAGACTGTAGTGTACTATAGGTGTATATACGTGATACAGGAGGAGTAGACTGTAGTGTACTATAGGTGTATATACGTGATACAGGAGGAGTAGACTGTAGTGTACTATAGGTGTATATACGTGATACAGGAGGAGTAGACTGTAGTGTACTATAGGTGTATATACGTGATAAGGAGGAGTAGACTGTAGTGTACTATAGGTGTATATACGTGATACAGGAGGAGTAGACTGTAGTGTACTATAGGTGTATATACGTGATACAGGAGGAGTAGACTGTAGTGTACTATAGGTGTATATACGTGATACAGGAGGAGTAGACTGTAGTGTACTATAGGTGTATATACGTGATACAGGAGGAGTAGACTGTAGTGTACTATAGGTGTATATACGTGATACAGGAGGAGTAGACTGTAGTGTACTATAGGTGTATATACGTGATACAGGAGGAGTAGACTGTAGTGTACTATAGGTGTATATACGTGATACAGGAGGAGTAGACTGTAGTGTACTATAGGTGTATATACGTGATACAGGAGGAGTAGACTGTAGTGTACTATAGGTGTATATACGTGATACAGGAGGAGTAGACTGTAGTGTACTATAGGTGTATATACGTGATACAGGAGGAGTAGACTGTAGTGTACTATAGGTGTATATACGTGATACAGGAGGAGTAGACTGTAGTGTACTATAGGTGTATATACGTGATACAGGAGGAGTAGACTGTAGTGTACTATAGCTGTATATACGTGATACAGGAGGAGTAGACTGTAGTGTACTATAGGTGTATATACGTGATACAGGAGGAGTAGACTGTAGTGTACTATAGGTGTATATACGTGATACAGGAGGAGTAGACTGTAGTGTACTATAGGTGTATATACGTGATACAGGAGGAGTAGACTGTAGTGTACTATAGGTGTATATACGTGATACAGGAGGAGTAGACTGTAGTGTACTATAGGTGTATATACGTGATACAGGAGGAGTAGACTGTAGTGTACTATAGGTGTATATACGTGATACAGGAGGAGTAGACTGTAGTGTACTATATGTGTATATACGTGATACAGGAGGAGTAGACTGCAGTTTCCTTTCTATCCTCTTCATGCATAATACTTTTTTTGCGTTGTATTTTTAGGGTGACCCTTATAGTCATGTGACACATCTTCTCCTGTGGGCGGATTTGTAAGTTCCAGAGGATGGACACAGATGAGAAACATTTGTCACAAGGGATATTAACCCTTGCACTGGAGATCCTCTGCCTGCTGACTGGAGAAGTGAGGAATTCTGGGAATGACATCACTTGACAGGGGAGGGATTATGGGAATGACATCACATGACCGCAGAGGGGAGGGATTCTGGGAATCACATTACATGACCGCAGAGGGGAGGGATTCTGGGAATATATATAGTGATATTTATCAGGGTCTCTCCATATTCAGGATTACACAGTAGTGAAGAAGACGTCTGGTAAATGTGCGGCCCCCAGCAGCCGTCCCCGTGTGTCAGGAGGATGGAGCAGGAGCCGCAGCCCCATCATGGAGCCTCCGCATCATTCACTGATACCTGAGAGGAACAACAAGCAGAAGATCCTAGAACTTACTAGCAGGATCACTGAGCTGCTGACTCGAGAGGTGAGCGCTGCTGGGAATGCTGGGACGTTATACAATAAGACCAAGGGAGGGCTGTGCTGATGACTGTATCATTGTGTTGTCAGGTTCCTATAAGGTGTCAGGATGTCACTGTCTATCTCTCCATGGAGGAGTGGGAGTATTTAGAAGGACACAAGGATCAGTACAAGGAGGTCATGATGGAGGATCAGCAGCCCCTCACATCACCAGGTAAGAGAAGACCTTCCTGATGATAGAGGAGAGACCGGGTGTGAGAGTTACCTAGACTCCCCCATCATCTGCTCATCACATATAGGCAATGAATTCAGTCACTGTGTGTGTGTCCTACAGATGGATCCAGTGAGAGGAATCCACCAGAGAGATGTTCATGTCCTCTGTATGCCCATGATGGTGCAGAGCGAGATCACTGTGAACTCCATGGGGATCAGGTAGAGGATCAGGTGAGATCCATGGGGATGAGGTGGAGGATCAGGTGTGAGCCAGGGGGAGGATTATGTGAGATCGAGGGGGATCAGGTGGAAGATCAGGTAGATGAAGCTGAGGTCTCAGGCAATTTCGGGATCATAATCTTATTATAGGAGTCTTCTCTATGGTTTGTGTTTCTTCAGGATGAAGATCTCATTACCATTAAAGTGGAAGTTACAGAAGAAGATGAGATGAACATGGCGGCCGATGTCTTTAAGGAGGAGGGGTTAGATCTAAGGCCAGGTAAGTAAGCAGAGTTCTATGAGCAGAGGTCTTCCTGTGTTGTCGTCGCCTTCCTGTGTCTTCCTCCTGTGTTGTCTTCTCCCTTCTCCTCCTCGTAGCTTACAATCTATGCGGACACATGAGGTAGAGAGTGGTCGCCCTCAATAAAAGTCACCAAAGTGTTTGTCTAAATACAGTGCGGTGCTCACCACAGGAGGAACATGGGGGTGGGATGGGAAGTACAACAGGCACATGTTTTATACAATGGTCCAGCCATCTTGCAAAGTTGCAGGAGCCGTCGCCAGACAGTATGTGTGTGACAGATATGGGGCGTACTGGGGTGACTGCTGAGTGAAGGGAATATCGAGGGGTTAGTGAGTATCACAGACCTGACTGGAAAGATATGGTTTTAAAGCATAAGTAAGACGGTCACCTGATTGCTCGAATACCTCATTCCAGAGAGCTGCAGCCGAGGCTGCACGGAAGGTTCTGGAGGATATTAGGCTGAGCAGAACAGAGAGGACCGAGATAAGGATGGTAATAAATAAATAAATAATAGCACTGTGAAGAGCTTTGTGATTGAAAGGATACCAGTGAAGTGACAGATACAAGGTACTGGCACTGAGCACTGACTGGCTAGAAATACTGAAGTGACTGGTGCAGCGTGGTCGCATCAGTAGTAATTGCCACAGCGTAGAAGTATTGGTAAAGTAATTGGCAAAAGGTGGAGGCATCATATTGCTTGGCTCAGGGTGGAGGCATCATAGTGATTGGCACAGAGTAGAGGTATTGTACAGTGATTGGCACAAGGCGAAGGCATCATATTGCTTGGCGCAGCGTGGAAGCATCATAGTGGTTGGCATTGTAGTTACTGGCACAGAATAGAGGTATTGGTACAGTGATTGGTGGAGGGTGGCACAGTGACTGGCATAGACTGTTGGCACTAGTGTAGCGGCTGGACTGTAAAACTCGCCTGATGAATCAGGAATTGGAGAGAATTAGAGCTTTTGATGTTTCCATGGTAATAAAGGGGCAGATCCTGGAGATCTTGTGAAGGTGAAGGAGAGATCCTGAGTGACACCCCTATGACGGAGGACCACTAACCAGGTAGAGCTACAGGTAAGAGGAGTGACAGTAGAGGGCAGTATTGAGGGTCCCCTAGATCCCTCTCTATGATGGAGGACCACCAGCCCCATAGAGCTCTAGGTAAGAGCAGTGACAGTAGAGGACAGTATTGAGGGTCCCCTAGATCCCTCTTGTGGTGATTCTGCTTAAATATGGCTATAATTCAGAGCTGTATTTTGGTCTCTGGGTAGCGTATTTCTCTCTAGTTCCATTTACTCATAAGGTGCGCAGCCATAATCATAGGTATATTGCCAATAGTGGCCGGACTGGAACAATAGGGCTTTGTATCCATCCCAGCAGGGCTCCATTGTATTCCTACACAGTCCTGAGTGATCAAAGAAACATGCATGGTGCAGCCTGCACTGGTAGATCAGATATTGGTGATAACATTGTATCATTTCACTTGGTCTCAGCTCTTTGCAAAGAATCTGGACTTGAGTGGATTAATCCATCAGACTTGCTGTTGCTGATGACCTCATTCTGGGTGGTGTCATAAAGGGTATAAAAGATGAGTTAAGAGGCAATGGGAGGAGATTGGGCTGAGACTACAAGAGTTTACTGAGAGACTGTGATGAGAGCATGCAGGCTGGAATATACTGTGATGCCACATGCTAGGAGTTAATGTTAAGCAGCCTCCACTGGGTATTCACACATGACAGAGCATGTGTGAGTGTTGGATTATAGAGCCACATCCAGGAGATGCATGGTACAGTAATTATTTCAATTTTAGTCCCTTTTATTTCATTGCACTGTATCTTGTAACTAGTAACTGTTAATGCTTGCATACATCTGCATATCTGTTCTGAACTGCATGTGTTAGATGTTAATACCGACCCATTTAGGGGTTAATGAATATATAAAATTTAGAAAGCTTGTCTTGTATTTATCTTGTGAACCCGGCACTCACTGGCGGTGAGTGTGGTTTTTATATGGAAGAAGACTCAGGTGGGGCCACAGCAGTGTTGGCGCACTGAGGATCTTTCACACCTCTCTATGATGGAGGACCACCAGCCCCATAGAGCTCTAGGTAAGAGCAGTGACAGTAGAGGGCAGTATTGAGGGTCCCCTAGATCCCTCTCTATGATGGAGGACCACCAGCCCCATAGAGCTCCAGGTAAGAGGAGTGACAGTAGAGGGCAGTATTGAGGGTCCCCTCTACCATTTACACAATGTATTCAGTGACTGTGTCCTACAGATGAATCCGGTGAGAGCAATCCACCAGAGAGATGTCCATGTCCTCTGTATGCTCAGGATGGTGCAGATCGGGATCAGGCGCACTTACTGGATGATCAGGTAGGTGGCGCTGCAATTACTTCTCAGTTACCTTTTCAGAGGAGTTTTTTGTTTTGAAATGACTTTTCTATTGGTCCTGTTATTTTAGTTCTATAGAATGTCATACAGATGGGGCCCATTATACTATGTGTGGGGGGGCACTGAGGGGGCCCATTATACTATGTGTGGGGGGGCACTGAGGGGGCCCATTATACTATGTGTGGGGGGGCACTGAGGGGGCCCATTATACTATGTGTGGGGGGGCACTGAGGGGGCCCATTATACTATGTGTGGGGGGGCACTGAGGGGGGCCCATTATACTATGTGTGGGGGGGCACTGAGGGGGCCCATTATACTATGTGTGGGGGGGTACTGAGGGGGCCCATTATACTATGTGTGGGGGGGCGCTGAGGGGGCCCATTATACTATGTGTGGGGAGGGCGCTGAGGGGACCCATTATACTATGTGTGGGGGGGGGGGCGCTGAGGGGGCCCATTATACTACGTGTGGGGGGGCGCTGAGGGGGCCCATTATACTACGTGTGGGGGGGGGCGCTGAGGGGGCCCATTATACTACGTGTGGGGGGGGGGCGCTGAGGGGGGCCCATTATACTACGTGTGGGGGGGGGGGCGCTGAGGGGGCCCATTATACTACGTGTGGGGGGGGGCGCTGAGGGGGCCCATTATACTACGTGTGGGGGGGGGCGCTGAGGGGGCCCATTATACTACGTGTGGGGGGGGCGCTGAGGGGGCCCATTATACTACGTGTGGGGGGGGGGGGCGCTGAGGGGGCCCATTATACTACGTGTGGGGGGGGGGGCGCTGAGGGGGCCCATTATACTATGTGTGGGGGGGGGGCGCTGAGGGGGCCCATTATACTACGTGTGGGGTGGGGGCACTGAGGGGGCCCATTATACTACGTGTGGAGGGGGGCACTGTGAGGGTCATGTGGTTTCCTAGTGTCTACGTGGCTTCTGCAGTGTGAGCTGCGTCCAATTTAACAGAAATGATTTTTAATATAATCTGTTTAGGATGAAGATCTAACCGGGTGTAAAGTGATGGAGGAAGAAGATGGGGCAACTACGGAGAGGGAGGAGCCTATGGCTGTCAGTGCAGGTCAGTGAGGAGTTAATGGGGTGGACATTATGTGACCTTCACATGCATGTCATAGATGTCCCCCTAAATTGTGCAGAGCACTATATGGGAGGCGGTGGTGTTGGCGCAGTGCTTACTTTGGTGGCATCGGCGTGCTGTTCACTGTGGTGGTGTCGGCTCGGTGCGGTAGTATCGGAGAAGTGGCGTCAGTCTGGTGTGCGCCACGGTGGCGTCGGTCCGGTGTGCGCCATGGTGCTGTCACACTCCTCCTACAGACTTACCAGAATTTCAGTCCAGGGAATAGAAACGATTAAGCCCCACCCCAGCAACCGGCCTAGCCTAGACAGGACTGCTCTTCTGGCCAGGCTTTGGGCCCCGTCTGGGGATGTCTCTCTGCAAACTCCACCCCTTTTCAGACTTGACCATGCCCAGAATCGGTCACCAGACATTTGGCATCTTCTCATGTAAATTTGTCTTTTATCTGTAGAGTCTGGAGGAGAAGTGTGGTCCGGCGGAGAAGATCATGTTACCTGGGCCATGTCCCAGCTCTACCCACTGTCTTCTCATCAAATGGGGCCTTCTCCAGATCCAGCTGATGTTCAGGACTCCGGACACAGGGGGGCGCCACCGCATTCCTGTGCTGACTGTGAGAAAGCTTTTCTGTTAAAGTCCCAGCTTCTCGCTCACAAGAAGACTCACAGAAAGAAGCCGAAGTTCTTGTGCTCCGAGTGCGGTGTTTACTTCTCTGTGAAATCGGCGCTTGTCCAGCATCAGAAAATCCATGCAAACGGGGGAGTGCTGGGTCCGCTCCCCCCTGAGGCCGCCTTCCAGTGCTCAGACTGCGGCAAAGGCTTTGCGGACGTCTTAGTCCTGCTGACCCACCAAAGGAAGCACATGGGACTCAAGACCTTCCAATGTTCTGAGTGTGGCAAATATTTTTCATTAAAGTCGGCTCTTATGCGCCACCAGAGAATCCACACGGGGGAGAAGCCCTTCCCATGTTACGAATGTTGGAAATTTTTTGCTGTGAAATCCAATCTTGTAAAGCACCAGCGGATCCACACGGGGGAGAAACCGTTCCAATGTCCTGAGTGTGGGAAACGCTTTACACAAAAGACTCATTTTACTAAGCACCAGAGAACTCATACGGGGGAGAAGCCCTTCACCTGCCCTGTCTGTAGGAAGTGCTTCAGCCAGAAGCCTCACCTTGTAAAACACAGGAGAATTCACACGGGAGAGAAGCCCTTCATATGTTCTGAGTGCGGGAGATGTTTTACTAGTAAATATATTCTCCTGAAGCATCAGAGGGTTCATATCAGCTGACAACCGCCCACCGTCTACGAGCCCGAGGGCCACTCACCGCCCACCGTCTACGAGCCCGAGGGCCACTCACCGCCCACCGTCTACGAGCCCGAGGGCCACTCACCGCCCACCGTCTACGAGCCCGAGGGCCACTCACCCCCCACCGTCTACGAGCCCGAGGTCACTCACCGCATTAACATGGCCATATCACAGTTGCGTTTTACAGCACAAACAGCGGGACCCCTCTAGTTTCAACCAATGTAAACCTACACATATGTGATCTCTGGTGGGAGGGTCTTTGGGGGGAGGGTTTGGTCCCTTTTCTCTGAACCGTTCCGATGTTTTGGTAACATGAAATTATTACAGCATTAAATGGCAGCGAAACATGTCAGCAGACTGTATATAAATCAATACTACAGGTGAGTAGAGAACACAGTGGCCTAGATCAGAAAAAAGGAGCCAAGTGAGAGAGAAGCAGAGATGCACAGACCGAGCACACCGCAGATAATAGTAAGCAGAAGCAGAGACACACCGACTGATCCCTCTGCAGATAATAGTAAGCAAAAGCAGAGACGCACAGACCGAGCACGCTGCAGCTAATAGTAAGCAGAAGCACAGACCGATAGTGATAAGCAGAAGCAGAGATGCACAGACTGATCCCTCTGCAGATAATAGTAAGCAAAAGCAGAGACGCACAGACCGAGCACGCTGCAGCTAATAGTAAGCAGAAGCACAGACCGATAGTGATAAGCAGAAGCAGAGATGCACAGACTGAGCCCGCTGCAGATAATAGTAAGCAGAAGCAGAGACGCACAGAGCACGCTGCAGATAATAGTAAGTTTTGTATCTCATGCCATGCACTATATTCACATCAGTACAGATCAGCCTACATGGTGCCGAGGAAGAGTTATGGAGCAGAATCTCTCTTCTCAAGCCATCCAGTCTCCAGCTGAGGAAGAACTGACAATTCAGGAAAGAACCTGCAAAATACAAAAATACAATTCTTAGAAATCTACAAAGAGCAGTTTATCCTGAGAAGTCATCTGAAAATTTCGGGACGCCCTGAGTCAGTCTGCGCCCATGTTATTTCTATAGTCAGAATTTTGAAGTTATTGATAAAGTAGTTGGAGCCCTAAATATTTGACTGAATGTTACTATATATAATGTGGAATAGGCTCCCTCTAGCGGTGACTGCGGCGGGTTACTATATATAATGTGGAATAGGCTCCCTCTAGCAGTGGCTGCAGCGCGTTACTATATATAACGTGGAATAGGCTCCCTCTAGCGGTGGCTGCGGCGTGTTACTATATATAACGTGGAATAGGCTCCCTCTAGCGGTGGCTGCGGCTCGTTACTATATATAACGTGGAATAGGCTCCCTCTAGCGGTGGCTGCGGCGCGTTACTATATATAACGTGGAATAGGCTCCCTCTAGCGGTGGCTGCGGCGGGTTACTATATATAATGTGGAATAGGCTCCCTCTAGCGGTGGCTGCGGCGCGTTACTATATATAATGTGGAATAGGCTCCCTCTAGCGATGGCTCGGCTCGTTACTATATATAACGTGGAATAGGCTCCCTCTAGTTGGTGGTTGTGGTCTGCGGTCTGTTATCTTCCCCATCTTACACTTATCACTCTCTCAATTCACTGGGAAAATCCATCTTTAGTAAATCAGAAAGAAAATTAAGAGATGAAGGTACAACGGAAAGAGAGTATCAGCTGAAATCCAGATGTAGAGAGAGGAAGACTATGCTGCTATTAGTAAGTGCTCTGCTATGTCACCTCAGAGCTGAGAATATAGCTACACTGCCCTGTACTGCTGTATAATGTGCTCCATGCTGCTGATACTAGTAAGTGTTCTAGTATGTCACATCAGAGCTGGGATATTATATATCCACTGCCCAGTACTGCTGTATAATGTCGTCCATGCTGCTGATTAGAGATGAGCGAATCGAAGCTGCAGAAGTGGAATTCGATCCGAATTTCAGGAAATCTTCGTTTCGCCACGATTCCGGATTTCCTCACGCTTCGATGCATTGAATCACATTTTTTTTTATAAAATGGCCGCCGCACATGTTAGGACAAGGGGGAAGGGACTCTGGGAGCGCGTGATCACCCACAATGCCAAGTGTGCAGCTAATCAGCAGCCAGCAGGACCTGTGATGTCACAGACTTAGACTTAGAAAACACAAAAGTTCAGGGAAAGAGGATTACAAGTATAAGAGAAGGATAGGGAGGAATTGAGAGAAGAATTTGGGGTGGTTGCAGGGTCATTTACAGCAAGAATTTGCATCATAATTCACTTTGCAGCACTCACTGCCGTTACACAACAAGCCTTTTGCCGTGCAGTACAGCAAAAAACAATGAATTATCATCCACTAATATCTGCACGTATTTGTAAAAAATGCCTTTTTAAAGGCGTTTATTATAAGGGGCTTAGTCACTGTTCTTCCAAGGCATAACATTAGTCAGTACTATTGTGCCAAAGAAAACTGAATTATCATCTAATAATAAAACGCTTTTAACGTGGGGAAAGACATAATGACCATATTCGCCATTTTGTTACCAGTATAAAGTTGCAGGCCATTTATCAAAACCATATTGTCAATAATAATTCAATAATTCTTAGCAGTTATCACTTATTGAAAGATGTTTATTAGTGTCTAAACCCATAAGGAGGACTATATTCACCATTTTGTTCCCATTGTGCTGATGGAGCTGATACTGCTCCTGCCACCCCACCCCCTCCCACAGCTGCCATACCAGTGCAAGTTGAGCTCTCAGGGCGCCCCGGCCGGTCATGCGAGAGGATGGACGATGGCGCAGATAGGCAGCGGCCAACTTGCTACATAGCATGTCTCTATAGTAGTTCAATTTGTCCTCCCTCTCAGCTGGTGTAAAAAAGGCCCCTATTTTTCCCTGGTAACGATGGTCTAACATGGTGGAGAGCCAGTAGTCATCCCTCTGCCGAATGGTGACAATTCAGCTGTCGCTGCGCAAGGAAGTCAGCATGCTTTGGGCCATTTGCGCAAGGGACTCCGTGCATCCATAGTCACTGCATACTGCCACGGTGTGTCTGGGTCATCTGCCTCATCCTCCTCATTTCCCTCTGGCTGTTCTGGTTGCTCCTGCTTCTCCTCTCCATCCATTTGACTACACATTGTGCTCCAATGTCCTCCTCATCCTTCTCCTCCAGTTCAACCCTCACAGGGATCATGTGGCCTTGAGATGTAGACACCACATCTCCAGTCCCCTGACCAGCCAGATTTAAAAGCATCTTTTCCAGGATGTGAATCAGTGGAATGATTTTCATCCCGTTGTCCTGGCGCCTGACAAACAAAGTGGCCTCCTCAAAGGGAACGAGCAAACGGCAGGTGTCACACATGAGCTGCCACTGGCTAACCTTAAAGTGACACAGGGGAGTACCTCTGTCCGCTTGGATCATCAAGAAATCATTTATGGCTTTTCTCTGTTCATATAGTCGATCCAACATATGGAGTGTTGAATTCCAACGGGTGGAAAGATCGCATATCAGTCTATGTTATGGGAGTCCGTTCTGCCGCTGCAGCTCAAGTAGGGTGTGCTTGGCGGTGTACGAGTGGCTGAACAGCATTCAAAGTTTCCTTGACATTTTTACGATGTCTTGCAGATGGGTCGAACACTTAAGGAGACGCTTGACAACCAGATTGAACACGTGCACCATGCTGGGTGCATGGCTCAGCCCTCCTTGACGAAGCGTCGACACCATGTTCTTCCCGTTGTCGGTCACCTTGGTTCCGATTTTCAGTTGTCTTGGAGAAAGCCAGGATTCGATTTCTTGATTGAGGACATGGAGCAGTTCCTCCCCTGTGTGACTTCGTTCGTCCAGGCAAATGAGGTGTAGAACAGCGTGACACCGCTGTGCCCTGCACATGTGGTATGCTGGAGGAGCACTGGGAATTTTTCCTGCAGTGGAGGCTGAGGACACAGTGGAGGATGAGGCGGACATTGTTGCAGGACCAACGGCGTGAGAACGTGGAGGCAGAAGCTGCATCACCTGTCCAAGGTGCTGGTGTGTCTGGGCAAGCACCACATTAACCCAGTGGTCCGTAAATGACATATATTGTCCTTGACCATAGTTACAGCTCCACACGTCGGTGCGGCCGTGCACTTTTGCAGACACCGACAGGCTCAAGGACTGGCCCACCTTCTCTTCTACATATTTGTGCAGGGCTGTACTGCCTTTTTGGCAAAGAAATGACGGTTTGGGACTCTCCACCTCGGCTCGGCGCAAGCCATCAGTTCTCTGAAAGGTGCAGAGTCCACCAAGTGGAAAGGGAGTGACTGCAGCACCAGCAACTTGGACAGGAGCACGTTCAGCTTCTGCACCGTTGGATGATCGATTGCTGATACAATAACTGACTAGGAGGAGCAGGAGCATCACGACCAGCAGATGATGGGAAGGACACACAGCTTCCTTCAGCTGAGGTGGTGGAGCCTTGTCTGCCTGAAATGGGGTGCGTGCCTCTGGGTGCTGCAGCGGTTGCTGCAGCAGGCTGGACCACCACATTGGAGCCACAACTGTCCCAGGCCACTTTATGGTGACACTGCATATGTTGACGCAGGACTGTGGTGCCAACATCGGCACCCTGGCCACACTTCACCTTCTGCCCACAGATTGAACATATGGCCACGTTGAACTCCCCTGGCGGCTTTGCAAAAAACTGACACACCGCCGAGTAGGTGATTTTACCCCCAACACTCCACGCTAACTGTCTGCTACCGCCACTGCCTCCATGAACCCCTGCACCACTGCTTTCGGGGCAGGTAGGCTGCTGTGAAGCGGGTGGTCTATGCTGGGCACGTTTAGCTCCCAACCTCCCACTGCTGTCACCCTGCTGACTCCCCCACTGCCTCATGCGCAAGTTGCAACCCTCTTCTCCTGATGACTATGAAGCCCCTCCCAATTACGATCGGCTACATCATCATCCACTACTGTCTGCAGGTCACTGATGTCCTCCTCAACACCAGCTCCCATGCCACTTTCCTCATCACTACTTGCCCGCCTCCCGGAGGAAGCGGTGAATGTCTCCTCCAGATCTTGGCTGAGCAGTAGCTTCTGACTGTCCTCTACACTTACCCCAGTCCCGTGGGTCTGCTGCCTTGGGATAACCTTAGACTCTGACCTATCCTTCAAGCTGCATATTCAAACCCTCAACACCTCCTGCCGCCTCCAACTCAAGAACATCCATCGAATCCGCTCCTTCCTCACCCTTGAAGCTACAAACATGCTAGTCCATGCCCTCATAATCTCCCCCTTAGACTACTGTAACACCCTTCTCCATGGCCTCCCAGCTAACACTCTCGCCCCCTCCAGTCCACCTTAAATTGCGCCACTCGCTTAATACACCTCTGCCCCAGTTCTCCATCGGCCGCTACCCTCTACCAATCCCTTCACTGGCTACCCATTGACCAGCGAATAGAGTTCAAATTACTAACGCTGACATACAAAGCCATCCACAGCCTGTCCCCTCCATATATCTCCGACCTAATCTCCCGCTACCTGCCCACACATAACCTCCGATCCTCCAAAGACCTCCTACTCCGCTCTGCTCTTATTCGCTTTTCACACCCGTGCATCCCCCATACTCTGGAATTCATTACCAAGACACATCAGACTGACCCCCACAGTCACAAGCTTCAAGAAGGCCCTAAAGACTCACCTATTCAGGAAGGCCTACAACCCCCAATAACACTACTGTCACCACACCGCCATCTGTACAGCCTCTACCCCCAACTTCTGTCTCTATCCCTCTTCCCTCATAGATTGTAAGCCCTTGCGGGCAGGGCTCTCTGTCCCACTGTACCAGTTGGTCAATGTTAGCATTATCTGTTTTGTATATCTGGTGTACCGTATGTAAAGCCTCAAATGTGAAGCACCATGGAATTAATATAATAATGTGCAGCACCATGGGATTAATATAATAATGTACAGAGCACCATGGGATTAATATAATAATGTGCAGCACCATGGGATTAATATAATAATGTACAGAGCACCATGGGATTAATATAATAATGTACAGAGCACCATGGAATTAATATAATAATGTACAGCACCATGGGATTAATATAATAATGTACAGAGCACCATGGGATTAATATAATAATGTACAGAGCACCATGGAATTAATATAATAATGTACAGAGCACCATGGGATTAATATAATAATGTACAGAGCACCATGGGATTAATATAATAATGTACAGCACCATGGAATTAATATAATAATGTACAGCGCACCATGGGATTAATATAATAATGTACAGCACCATGGGATTAATATAATAATGTACAGCACCATGGAATTAATATAATAATGTACAGCGCACCATGGGATTAATATAATAATGTACAGAGCACCATGGGATTAATATAATAATGTACAGCACCATGGGATTAATATAATAATGTACAGCACCATGGGATTAATATAATAATATACAGAGCACCATGGAATTAATATAATAATGTACAGAGCACCATGGGATTAATATAATAATGTACAGAGCACCATGGGATTAATATAATAATGTACAGAGCACCATGGGATTAATATAATAATGTACAGAGCACCATGGAATTAATATAATAATGCACAGAGCACCATGGGATTAATATAATAATGTACAGAGCACCATGGGATTAATATAGTAATGTACAGAGCACCATGGGATTAATATAATAATGTACAGAGCACCATGGAATTAATATAGTAATGTACAGAGCACCATGGAATTAATATAATAATGTACAGAGCACCATGGGATTAATATAATAATGTACAGAGCACCATGGGATTAATATAATAATGTACAGCGCACCATGGGATTAATATAATAATGTACAGAGCACCATGGGATTAATATAATAATGTACAGCACCATGGAATTAATATAATAATGTACAGAGCACCATGGGATTAATATAATAATGTACAGAGCACCATGGAATTAATATAATAATGTACAGAGCACCATGGGATTAATATAATAATGTACAGAGCACCATGGGATTAATATAATAATGTACAGCACCATGGAATTAATATAATAATGTACAGCACCATGGAATTAATATAATAATGTACAGAGCACCATGGAATTAATATAATAATGTACAGAGCACCATGGGATTAATATAATAATGTACAGAGCACCATGGGATTAATATAATAATGTACAGCACCATGGAATTAATATAATAATGTACAGAGCACCATGGAATTAATATAATAATGTACAGAGCACCATGGGAGTAATATAATAATGTACAGCACCATGGGATTAATATAATAATGTACAGAGCACCATGGGATTAATATAATAATGTACAGCACCATGGAATTAATATAATAATGTACAGAGCACCATGGAATTAATGATGCTATATAAATAAACAATAATAATAATAATACCTCTCCTCACTGTACAGTGGATCTGAGCCCACAGCATAGAGTACTTCTCTAGCTGAGGGAACAGAAAAGGACAGAGGCAGGTTGAGGACAGGTGAGGGCACAGGGCCTGCTGCCGGGTCATGCCAACTAGGGCCCCATACACACAGCTGTAGTTTTTACACATCAGCTTGGAGCAGACCCTACTTCTGGCTCTATCTCATGCACAGACTTACTTTTGCTCCTCCTCTTAATACATTTCTGGTTTTAGGTTCAAAACTACATTAGAAAACCTGATCTAGAAGCGGATGGTGTAAACACAGCCAAAGGAAGCAACAGCAGTGACTGGGACTCAATGTACCTGCTTTGGTGAAAATGAAAGTGACAGCAGGAGCAGCAAAAGCGCGACAACCTCCAAGAAGGGAACGGTTTCGCAGGTGGTGGCCACAGACAATTTTTCTCCCGGATTCTTCTCTGCAGCGGCACCTGGAGTTCAGTCAGGTCGTACATGTAGTTCAGCTCCTCCAGGATAGCACATCCATATAGGCTGCAAGATTTGCTGTCTCACATCTCAAGAGGAAGAAGTAGATGCCAGGACACAAGCCATACATGGAATCAATCATCTTCTGTTCCTTCACCCTGTAACAACCAATCAGCTCCTTGCACAGCCTGTATCCTGCCCTTGTATTCTGGCAGCTGCACTGTGCGTGCTTGTGATGGGTGATGCACTATTGTGATGCTACTCATGGGTATAATATGGCTCAATTATACTCACTGTATCAATGTGACCAAGGATGCAGCGGGGTCAGCCTGCCCGCAGGCCTACTATCCTGTACTCGCTGCATCATTTCACTATGAGTAGGTAGACCAATGATCAGGCTGAAACGTGCTGCCTCCTAGATCATTGTGATGCATTGAGATCGTGGATTAACCACAGCTTGGCAGAACTGAAATGTTGATCGTGTGGATTCTATTAATTGTCAGAATCCAGCCTACGGAAGCAGAACACCTGCTGTACTCACCTACACCTCTACTGTAACAGCCGCTGTACTCACCTACACCTCTACTGTAACAGCCGCTGTACTCGCCTACACCTCTACTGTAACATCCGCTGTACTCGCCTACACCTCTACTGTAACACCCGCTGTACTCGCCTACACCTCTACTGTAACACCCGCTGTACTCGCCTACACTTCTACTGTACCATCTGCTGTACTCACCTACACCTCTACTGTAATGGGATATAATACCGAGTGCAGAGGCTGCTATGGGATATAATACCGAGCGCAGGAGCCGCTATGGGATACAATGCCGTGTGCAGAGGCCGCTATGGGATACAATACCGTGTGCAGAGGCCGCTATGGGATACAATACCGAGTGCAGAGGCCGCTACGGGATACAATAACGTGTGCAGGAGCCGCTATAGGATATAATACCGTGTGCAGAGGCCGCTATGGGATATAATACCAGGTGCAGGAGCCACTATGGGACATAATACCGAATGCAGAGGCCGCTATGTGACATAATACTGTATGCAGGGGCCCTATGGGATATAATACCGTGTGCAGGGGCCGCTATGGGACATTATTCTGTATAACAGTGTGTTTTCTGTATAATGGTGTGTTTTTGCACAGAAAACACAGGCATTTTTTTTTTGTGCAAAAATGCACCATGTGAACGCAGAATCCCCAAAGGGTTCACAAAAACTTTTATTTATTATAAAGTCAAACCCCCCACAACATGTGAAAAAGATCTGTAAACATTAAACCCACCAGATCCCCCACCCCAACAAATGCCTATTAGTCCAAAGTCCTTTTTGATAAAAAAAAAACCACAATCAGTCCCAAGCCAATGTCCATGTTAGGGCTTCGCCTTCCATTGATCCAATATGTCCTTCGCTCTTGGTTTGTTGCTTCTCCATAACTGATGTCTATGCATCACTTGACTTCCCTTTCATCCGATCTCCCTTCCTGAAGTAATCCTATAAAGAGAAGAGAATAGAGTATGATTAGTTTATCGTGAGCTAGCGGCACTAGCAGAGGTGAAGATAGCGAAGACTCCGGAGGACGTCATCTCATCTGTAGATGGTAAAAAAGTGTTATCTAAGAGCATGTGAAGTCCATCATCTGAGAGCATGTCATCGTAACCATTTATGTAGTCCACTCTTTATTTTGCTGCTTCCTCCACCTGTCGTACAACTGCTGTCCGTGTTTCGGTGACTTGTCATAGCATACGTTCAGTGGTGCATCAGTCCTAACAGCGAGAGGAAATCTTGTTACGAACCATTGGAATTCCTCCTCCCTACACCTGATGACAGGGGGTGCAGGGTAAGATTTTCCTTAGGCTTTTCCTCCGCTTCAGCCCTGTAAAAGACATATATTTAAGTACAATTGATACATTGTGGGACACCGCAGTCTGCTCCTCCTGTATTATACTTGTTGGACACCACAGTCTGCTCCCCCTGTATTATACTTGTGTGACACCGCAGTCTGCTCCTCCTGTATTATAGTTGTGTGACACCACAGTCTGCTCCTCCTGTATTATACTTGTGTGACACCGCAGTCTGCTCCTCCTGTATTATACCTGTGTGACACCGCAGTCTGCTCCTCCTGTATTATACTTGTGTGACACCGCAGTCTGCTCCTCCTGTATTATACTTGTGTGACAACGCAGTCTGCTCCCCCCTGTATTATACTTGTGTGACACCGCAGTCTGCTCCTCCTGTATTATACCTGTGTGACACCGCAGTCTGCTCCTCCTGTATTATACCTGTGTGACATCGCAGTCTGCTCCTCCTGTATTATACCTGTGTGACACCGCAGTCTGCTCCTCCTGTATTATACTTGTGTGACACCACAGTCTGCTCCCCCTGTATTATACCTGTGTGACACCGCAGTCTGCTCCTCCTGTATTATACCTGTGTGACACCGCAGTCTGCTCCTCCTGTATTATACTTGTGTGACACCGCAGTCTGCTCCTCCTGTATTATACCTGTGTGACACCGCAGTCTGCTCCCCCTGTATTATACTTGTGTGACACCGCAGTCTGCTCCTCCTGTATTATACTTGTGTGACACCGCAGTCTGCTCCTCCTGTATTATACTTGTGTGACACCGCAGTCTGCTCCTCCTGTATTATACTTGTGTGACACCGCAGTCTGCTCCCCCTGTATTGTACTTGTGTGACACCGCAGTCTGCTCCTCCTGTATTATACTTGTGTGACACCGCAGTCTGCTCCTCCTGTATTATACTTGTGTGACACCGCAGTCTGCTCCTCCTGTATTATACTTGTGTGACACCGCAGTCTGCTCCTCCTGTATTATACTTGTGTGACACCGCAGTCTGCTCCTCCTGTATTATACCTGTGTGACACCGCAGTCTGCTCCTCCTGTATTATACTTGTGTGACACCGCAGTCTGCTCCTCCTGTATTATACTTGTGTGACACCGCAGTCTGCTCCTCCTGTATTATACTTGTGTGACACCGCAGTCTGCTCCCCCTGTATTATACTTGTGTGACACCGCAGTCTGCTCCCCCTGTATTATACCTGTGTGACACCGCAGTCTGCTCCCCCTGTATTATACCTGTGTGACACCGCAGTCTGCTCCTCCTGTATTATACTTGTGTGACAAAGCAGTCTGCTCCCCCTGTATACTTGTGTGACACCACAGTCTGCTCCCCCTGTATACTTGTGTGCCACCGCAGTCTGCTCCTCCTGTATTATACCTGTGTGACACCGCAGTCTGCTCCTCCTGTATTATACTTGTGTGACAAAGCAGTCTGCTCCCCCTGTATACTTGTGTGACACCACAGTCTGCTCCCCCTGTATACTTGTGTGCCACCGCAGTCTGCTCCTCCTGTATTATACCTGTGTGACACCGCAGTCTGCTCCTCCTGTATTATACTTGTGTGACAACGCAGTCTGCTCCCCCCTGTATACTTGTGTGACACCACAGTCTGCTCCTCCTGTATTATACTTGTGTGACACCGCAGTCTGCTCCTCCTGTATTATACCTGTGTGACACCGCAGTCTGCTCCTCCTGTATTATACTTGTGTGACACCGCAGTCTGCTCCTCCTGTATTATACTTGTGTGACACCACAGTCTGCTCCTCCTGTATTATACTTGTGTGACACCGCAGTCTGCTCCTCCTGTATTATACCTGTGTGACACCGCAGTCTGCTCCCCCTGTATTATACTTGTGTGACACCGCAGTCTGCTCCCCCTGTATTATACTTGTGTGACACCGCAGTCTGCTCCTCCTGTATTATACTTGTGTGACACCACAGTCTGCTCCTCCTGTATTATACTTGTGTGACACCGCAGTCTGCTCCTCCTGTATTATACCTGTGTGACACCGCAGTCTGCTCCTCCTGTATTATACTTGTGTGACACCGCAGTCTGCTCCTCCTGTATTATACTTGTGTGACACCGCAGTCTGCTCCTCCTGTATTATACCTGTGTGACACCGCAGTCTGCTCCCCCTGTATTATACTTGTGACACCGCAGTCTGCTCCTCCTGTATTATACCTGTGTGACACCGCAGTCTGCTCCTCCTGTATTATACTTGTGTGACACCACAGTCTGCTCCTCCTGTATTATACTTGTGTGACACCGACTTGTGTGACACCGCAGTCTGCTCCTCCTGTATTATACCTGTGTGACACCGCAGTCTGCTCCTCCTGTATTATACTTGTGTGACACCGCAGTCTGCTCCTCCTGTATTATACCTGTGTGACACCGCAGTCTGCTCCTCCTGTATTATACCTGTGTGACACCACAGTCTGCTCCCCCTGTATTATACTTGTGACACCGCAGTCTGCTCCTCCTGTATTATACCTGTGTGACACCGCAGTCTGCTCCTCCTGTATTATACTTGTGTGACACCACAGTCTGCTCCTCCTGTATTATACCTGTGTGACACCGCAGTCTGCTCCCCCTGTATTATACTTGTGACACCGCAGTCTGCTCCTCCTGTATTATACTTGTGTGACACCGCAGTCTGCTCCTCCTGTATTATACCTGTGTGACACCGCAGTCTGCTCCTCCTGTATTATACTTGTGTGACACCGCAGTCTGCTCCTCCTGTATTATACCTGTGTGACACCGCAGTCTGCTCCTCCTGTATTATACTTGTGTGACACCGCAGTCTGCTCCTCCTGTATTATACCTGTGTGACACCACAGTCTGCTCCTCCTGTATTATACTTGTGTGACACCGCAGTCTGCTCCTCCTGTATTATACCTGTGTGACACCGCAGTCTGCTCCTCCTGTATTATACTTGTGTGACACCACAGTCTGCTCCTCCTGTATTATACTTGTGTGACACCACAGTCTGCTCCTCCTGTATTATACCTGTGTGACACCGCAGTCTGCTCCTCCTGTATTATACTTGTGTGACACCGCAGTCTGCTCCTCCTGTATTATACCTGTGTGACACCGCAGTCTGCTCCTCCTGTATTATACCTGTGTGACACCGCAGTCTGCTCCTCCTGTATTATACTTGTGTGACACCGCAGTCTGCTCCTCCTGTATTATACTTGTGTGACACCGCAGTCTGCTCCTCCTGTATTATACCTGTGTGACACCGCAGTCTGCTCCTCCTGTATTATACCTGTGTGACACCGCAGTCTGCTCCTCCTGTATTATACTTGTGTGACACCGCAGTCTGCTCCTCCTGTATTATACCTGTGTGACACCGCAGTCTGCTCCTCCTGTATTATACCTGTGTGACACCGCAGTCTGCTCCTCCTGTATTATACTTGTGTGACACCGCAGTCTGCTGCTCCTGTATTATACTTGTGTGACACCGCAGTCTGCTCCTCCTGTATTATACCTGTGTGACACCGCAGTCTGCTCCTCCTGTATTATACTTGTGTGACACCGCAGTCTGCTCCTCCTGTATTATACTTGTGTGACACCGCAGTCTGCTCCTCCTGTATTATACCTGTGTGACACCACAGTCTGCTCCCCCTGTATTATACTTGTGACACCGCAGTCTGCTCCTCCTGTATTATACCTGTGTGACACCGCAGTCTGCTCCTCCTGTATTATACTTGTGTGACACCGCAGTCTGCTCCTCCTGTATTATACTTGTGTGACACCAGTCTGCTCCTCCTGTATTATACTTGTGTGACACCGCAGTCTGCTCCTCCTGTATTATACCTGTGTGACACCGCAGTCTGCTCCTCCTGTATTATACCTGTGTGACACCGCAGTCTGCTCCTCCTGTATTATACTTGTGTGACACCGCAGTCTGCTCCCCCTGTATTATACTTGTGTGACACCGCAGTCTGCTCCTCCTGTATTATACTTGTGTGACACCGCAGTCTGCTCCCCCTGTATTATACTTGTGTGACACCGCAGTCTGCTCCTCCTGTATTATACCTGTGTGACACCGCAGTCTGCTCCTCCTGTATTATACTTGTGTGACACCGCAGTCTGCTGCTCCTGTATTATACCTGTGTGACACCGCAGTCTGCTCCTCCTGTATTATACCTGTGTGACACCGCAGTCTGCTCCTCCTGTATTATACCTGTGTGACACCGCAGTCTGCTCCTCCTGTATTATACCTGTGTGACACCGCAGTCTGCTCCTCCTGTATTATACCTGTGTGACACCGCAGTCTGCTCCTCCTGTATTATACTTGTGTGACACCAGTCTGCTCCTCCTGTATTATACTTGTGTGACACCGCAGTCTGCTCCTCCTGTATTATACCTGTGTGACAACGCAGTCTGCTCCTCCTGTATTATACTTGTGTGACACCGCAGTCTGCTCCTCCTGTATTATACTTGTGTGACACCGCAGTCTGCTCCCCCTGTATTATACTTGTGTGACACCGCAGTCTGCTCCTCCTGTATTATACTTGTGTGACACCGCAGTCTGCTCCCCCTGTATTATACTTGTGTGACACCGCAGTCTGCTCCTCCTGTATTATACCTGTGTGACACCGCAGTCTGCTCCTCCTGTATTATACTTGTGTGACACCGCAGTCTGCTCCTCCTGTATTATACTTGTGTGACACCGCAGTCTGCTCCTCCTGTATTATACCTGTGTGACACCGCAGTCTGCTCCTCCTGTATTATACCTGTGTGACACCGCAGTCTGCTCCTCCTGTATTATACCTGTGTGACACCGCAGTCTGCTCCTCCTGTATTATACCTGTGTGACACCGCAGTCTGCTCCCCCTGTATTATACTTGTGTGACACCGCAGTCTGCTCCTCCTGTATTATACTTGTGTGACACCGCAGTCTGCTCCCCCTGTATTATACTTGTGTGACACCGCAGTCTGCTCCTCCTGTATTATACCTGTGTGACACCGCAGTCTGCTCCTCCTGTATTATACTTGTGTGACACCGCAGTCTGCTCCTCCTGTATTATACTTGTGTGACACCGCAGTCTGCTCCTCCTGTATTATACCTGTGTGACACCGCAGTCTGCTCCTCCTGTATTATACCTGTGTGACACCGCAGTCTGCTCCTCCTGTATTATACCTGTGTGACACCGCAGTCTGCTCCCCCTGTATTATACTTGTGTGACACCACAGTCCATAGCCCCTGGTCACACAGGACTAGCCCCTAGATATACACGAATAGTTCCTAGACAAGGAGCATTAGTACCCAATATCCCTGGTCAGACAGGACTAGTCCCTGGGTAATGAGCACTAGCTCGCCCCCAATAAGCCATGCTTACAGAGGAATAACCTCTAGGCTACAGCACTAGCCCCCCTTTTGGTTGTTCCCTTGTGCAGAGCCCATTTCATTAGAGTTCATGCAGAGTACCGGTGTTGACCAATCACATAATGATTACTTAGACTGTTCTCAATACACATATTGCCAACCCTTTTACCGTAATACTGTGGATTTATTAATCTGCTATACACCGCTTTTTACACTAAATGACTTTTTATTTTATAGTCTTTGACATTCCATCATTTGTTGTTTTTCTTACAGAGCAGTAAAAGGACTTGTTTGTGGGTATTGGTAAGTAGCCTAAAGGTAAGTGATTAGGTCACATTCAGCAATGGAAGGAGAAGAAAGAAGTGGCCTGTTAGCGTTCACTCTTTCATGCCATTGGTTTCTTACAATGGACAATGGTCGTCTTCAACCGTTTGGAGTTCAAGTTTTCAGTTTTGGTTATCAAGAAGGAGGCGAGATTTCCTTTTTCTATTTAGTTTTGTTATAACCTATTTATGTCACTTTATGTCGTGTTATTTTTGTTCTGTTTTTGCCATGCCTGTTTGTATGATTGCAGTTCCACAAGATTAAACTCTTTCCCCAACTCTATGAAACATATTAAAACGTGGCTTTTACAAGTTGGGCAAGATTTCCAAAACCTAGACCACCTTGCCAAACATATTTGGGATAATAAGCAAAAGAATTCCAACAAGTTTCACCTTTGCACAAGACACTGCACAGATGATTGTGAAGACGCTTTCTACTTCCTATCGCCATACCCACCATTTTTCAAAATATGCCAGCAGGTTCAAATCCAACACGCGAAGATTTCAAAAAAAGAAAGATCTCCAAAAGGAAGAGACAGGCTACATCTACCAATCCAACAAGTTCATCGATCATCAGAAGCAATTCCTGACAAGTTACAATCAGAAGATCTGTGCAATTTGCCATCAACCAGTGAAAATTCATTAGGAGTCTCCAGTGTTGTCAACTCACTAGACCATTCAAAATCTTACCAGGATGCCGAAACTCAAACAGACTTCACCAATGAAATCTCCATCATCATCTTACGTGCTCAAGCTGAGTCAGAATATATCCTCCATATGTTTACTGTTGATCAGTCACCAATTCTACACTATTCAACTCCATTACCTGCGCATTATTTGGAAATCTGGTAACGTATTTGGAAAAGATGTGGAAGATTTAGCAGTATGTCCAGCTCCAAATAATCCACTCCATGAAGACACGGTCTTGGAAACGCCATTTTTAGAAGATGACAAGGTAAGTGGTGTTTTTCCTTTAGCAGGTCCAAATGATGAACAATGCTCCATTACTTCAGTTTCAAGCACACAAGATGATGGAGCACTGTATAACACAAAGGATACTTCGTACAACCCTTTGATGGAAAGCTTTTGCTCCTCAGAAAGAAGTGAGTTGAGATCTGATGCAGAAATTGATGAAGAACTTGATGAAAAAAAAGATCACCAATGACCGGAAATTTATTATCTTCATAAGCTGTTTGGATCAGTTAATAAGGCAATTAAAATGCAAACATGAAGAAGGATGGAATGTAATGATCATAAA
This sequence comes from Leptodactylus fallax, assembly GCA_947044405.1. Taxonomy (NCBI): domain Eukaryota; kingdom Metazoa; phylum Chordata; class Amphibia; order Anura; family Leptodactylidae; genus Leptodactylus; species Leptodactylus fallax. The sequence continues at coordinate 55,844 of CAMRHE010000979.1, read as the reverse complement.
AACCAGCAAGGAGAAGAGAGTCAGTGCGTTGATAATCCGTGGCAAATACAGAAGTGACATACATCTCTAATTTGGAATAGCCAGCCGAAGACATCAAGATACTGGAGTGGCAATATGCTCCGTGCATCATCAATTTTATGCAGTGGTTCAAACTTTCAGAAGGTCAGTGAGCTTTGCAACATTCTAGGCCTAAGCATAATATCTGAGACCACATACTACAGATATCAAAGCAAGATGATCTTTCCTGCCATTGAACTTGCTTGGATTCAGGAGAAGAACAAAGCGAAGGCAGAATTGCTTGGAGTTCCTATCTGTTTGGCTGGAGATGGACAGTGTGAGTCTCCGGGTCACTGTGCATAATATTGTACTTATACAGCGATGGACCTGGACAGTGAGAAAATACTGGATTTTCAGGTAGTACATAAGAGTCAGTGTACTTCATCTGTTGCTAGGGAGAAGTTTGGGTTTCAGACTGTTATGGATCGTGTTGTGCAAGATGGTTTTGACATTTGCATTTTTTGCTTCAGACCGTCACGTTGGCATCCAGAAGATGATGAGACAATGCTACACCAACAGAGATCACCAATTTGATATATGGCACTATGTCAAGTCACTGAAGAAGAAGTTACAAAAGGCCATTCATGGAATCGCTGGAAGAACAATTAAGCCTTGACTTGAAAAAATAAGCAATTATTTCTGGTGGGCAATTCAGACATGTGACCATAACGAACAGATTTTCCAGGAAAGCTGTACCATATCCTCAATATTCACGCATGGGAAGAAGGTGAACACTATACGAAGTGCGTCCACGAAGGCCTGAAGCCATCTGAAGAAAGAAAGCCAATCTTATCATAAAATCGAAGCGATAGTAAATAATAAACACCTGATCAGTGACATTCCCCATCTAATCCGCAATTGTCAGATTGGGCCATTAGAAGCCTTCCTCAGCCAAAAAGGATCCACTTTGGCATCGATGGAATGGAAGCACATACAAAACTTACTGCTCTTACCCATAATAACAACGTTGGCGGGCAGCATGCTGTTGTTCAAGTGGAGAAGAAGAATACAGCATCAGTTGGCACCAGGAGAACAAAACTAGGAAAGAAAATATGGCTTGTGAAGCATGTTTACTATAAGATGAACATTGACCATGTACAAACTATATTGATTGACTGTCTAAAAATAGCCAAAGGTGATCTCAGCCACATTTGGCCAAGTAGAATGCCTACCCATCCACCAAACATCGCAAATGTGGAAAAACCAAATAAGATGGACGTTTTGGCCTGCCATTGGTCACGTTTTGGTAGGAAGTAGAATTCTGAAAATGCCCTCAATTACCATTTGACTGTTTTGGTTACTCCTTTATGTTTGTTATCCATTTCTACTATCATTTTGAAATATTTAATGATATTTGTTCTAGTTTCTCCTACTTTACGAACCATTTATCAACAGATCTTATCGGTGAATGACAAGGAGTGTCCAATCGAGGAACTTCATGTAAGTAATATAGGAAAGTATTATTGTGATTGTACTCTTAGTAGTCTCATGCTTTTCTTTTTTTGTATTCTTTAGCCTGAAACATATTTTGGCTTTTGTGTATCTTGATCTCCTTTGATTTGACCACAAGTTTCATCATGGGAGAAGTGTAACAAGTGGATATTTTGGTGTCGTTTTCTGACAGGTACTGACATTGGCTCTATTTTTACAGGATCAAGTCATTGTCTTTGTATCCTTCTCCACTTTGATTTGACCCCAAGTTTCACCGTAGGGTAAGTCACAAGTGGATTTTGAGTCATTGTCTTCTGACCGGTACTGACGTTGGTTCTCTGTTGGCAGGATCGCTGTATTGTGCTTGTTTGATGTGACCCCCAACTTTCTACATAGAATAAGTGTCTGCAGTGTATTTTTGTGACATTGTGTCTTTATTATTCACCTATATTGTGATCAGTTATCCAAAAAGCACCCTAAACCAATCAAAACTACAAGATCAGGGTATTGGTAAGAGAAAAGCTTATGGGAAATGTTTACAACCAAAGCATTTGGAGAGAATTTCTTGGTTTTTGCCTATGATTTCCAAGCTGGAGCAGAGACCCAAAAAAAACTGGGGCCAAGATGGTGTTTGTCGCTTAGTGAGGAACTTTAGTTGAAAGTATTGTTTTAAATGACTCGCTTTTTTTTTTTCTTCCTCCCACCGTCTCCCCCATTGCACTTTTTTCCTAGTTTTCTAGCCTAAAAGCTGTGGCACCAATTATTCAGTGAAATTACTAGTGAAATTTAAAGTGAAAAAATAAAACATAAACCTATGTTAAAGACTGCCAAACATATAGGAGACTGGACTGGACCACCTTTTGGCACTTAATATGGATATATTTGAATGACCCGATATACTATGCCATGAAAACAGAATGGAGTAAGAGTTCCAAACACCATTGGAAAGACTTTTGTGAAGCTTCGGTATTCATGTTGACTTCAGTTTTAATGTTTCTCATTATGTGAATTATTTTGGGAAGTTTTCTCAGCTGTCCATCTTTTTTAAACTTTAAAAACCCTTACAGGAATTTTGCATTGGAGATGAAGATAAAAAAACTCAAATTGCATTCAGTGGTATGTGTAATCTCATACAACCACAATTACTATATAGTTTCATGCAAGCAGACACATGCGTATATACTCATACATGCCCGCTACCCATAAATGTTTGGATGAGCCCCCATCTGCCCCTTGCACTCTGCACATAGACATAAATGTTTGACTTTGGGCCGGGGTGCAAGGGCATGTTCATAGTGGTTTGGACATGACATCTTCCACCCCCTCCTAAAGCTGTAGGCATTTGGACACCGTTTCCGACCAACCACGGACATAGATGATTGGATGTGACCCCTTTTTCTGACTGGGCATCTATTACAGCCACATGACTGTATTGTGTGGTGTGAGTTAGGTCCTAGTGACAGAACTGCACGCTGTTTGCCTTTTATCCACAGCAAGTAAAAGTGAAGGACTTTGGTGGGGGGAGTGCTGAGGGGATGGAGATTCATCCAATAATGTTCCCTGAGCCATTCATGATGATTTGGGGACTGTCAAATCTGCAGTAGCCGATGGCTGACATGTATGCCACCTCTGTGGCATAAAGGTGAGTCTGGTGCTGACGGCGGCCCGCTCCCTTTCAGGGAGTTGTCACATAAAACGGCACTATCAACTATTTTAGTCGCAAATGGCGTTAAATAGTCACAGATCACCAATTTCTTTACACTATTTTGTCTTTATCTACTTCACTTTTATTTGCTGCCAATGCTCATCAATTCACAGCAAACCACGTGTCACTTTACTGCTGGACTCTAGGCCACTCCTCCCAATGTTTGTGGCCATACTCTGCACATGTGCAGCTCTAGGCCCCACAGCTTCAGCCTGCAGACCTAGCGTAATGCAGGCACCCTCCTATACCGTCATACAAGCAGACATGTACATGTACACACACTTTCATACATACATGCACCTTACCCGCATTATATTGCCACCATTAGAAACTTCTTACAACTTGTCACAGTTGTGTTACTTTTTGTAAGGATAAATAACCTGTTGCCATTGTTAAGGGGAATTTAAGCATTTAATTTTTTAGCATTAGCTTATGTATATGAGAAAAGAAGCCGCTCTCTTTTTTTATATGTTTTTGACAAACCATATTGCAATTTTTTTGTACAAAACAAAAGTACTTGTATTGTAGAAAAATATGCTTAGTTTACAAGCGGATCTGCTTTTTTGTTCTCTCCCTATTTTGAGTTGAAGGCCATGCGTGTACAGACATACAGGGGTTCCTGCGCCTCTTTCTCATTTTCCTATCAATACTGGAAGGGGCAGATATCGTACGTGCTTCTAGCATTGCATGTTTTATGGAGCTTAACACACTTTTTGGGGTCCATGTGGGTTTTTAATGACTGCGATTGGGGACTTTTGACCTTTTACCAGACCAGCAAACAACTTGCAATATTTTTGGGGTTGGGTGGCCATTAAAGGAAAAATGGTGATCTAGTGATGTATGCAACTTAATTTTAAGCTGCAAAAATGTTTTCAACCATTAGTCGATGGTCTTGTACAGGTATTATATGGGCACTTTTTTTTTTTTTTTGTTATTAAAATTCAAAAACTAAATTAAAAAAAAAAAAAAATCGCCGCCGGCATGCATCGCCAACACTCACTTTATAATGGGAGACAGGATCATCATTGTCTTTCTGCAGAAATAAAAGCACAGACAAAACCAATCACGGAAGTTTTCTTTAAGCGTTTTTTGTACACATGTAACATTTTTTTGTTCTGATGTGTTAATAGGATTTAATGGTGCATCACTTTTATTTGCCCTGCAGTGAATCCTGTATTGTCTAAGACCTCTGTTATATTCCAGTGTCAAGATCCCCAAATGCTTCGCATCTTTTATTTTGTTTTTTTTTTTCTGCTTTTTTGTCATTTTGTTTTCACATGTACAGCAGTATTTTTTAATAAAGGATACAAGAAATAAAAAAATAAAAATAAATAAAAAATCTTCAATATACCTGATCCAGTTGGAGAGATATTGCTGCCATTAATTTCAGATACATCATGACTTGGCGGTGAGGAACACCCACCTTTACAGTACAGAGCTATAGAAGGGTCCCATCATGGGGCATTCATGACTGCAGAATGATGAAACTGAGCCCCTCTAAAATTATCAGCACCAGGATATCTGCGACTGGTGAATCAGATTTGCAATTGTACTGGACATGGTTAATGCAATTGACGTGGTGTATCTGGACTTTTCAAAGGCTTTTGATACTGTACCACATAAAAGGTTGGTATGCAAAATGAGAATGTTGGGACTGGGGGAAAACATATGCATTTGGGTTCGCAACTGGCTCACTGATAGGAAACAGAGGGTGCTTATTAATGGTAAATATTCAGACTGGGTAACAGTCAGCAGTGAGGTGCCACAGGGGTCAGTATTGGAGGGGCACAGTCACCAGTGTGGTGCCACAGGGGTCAGTATTGGAGGGGTCACAGTCACCAGTGGGGTGCCACAGGGGTCAGTATTGGAGGGGTCACAGTCACCAGTGGGGTGCCACAGGGGTCAGTATTGGAGGGGTCACAGTCAGCAGTGGGGTGCCACAGGGGTCAGTATTGGAGGGGTCACAGTCACCAGTGAGGTGCCACAGTGGTCAGTATTGGGCACTGTCCTGTCTAATATCTTTATTAATGACCTTGTAGATGGTTTGCAAAGCAGGGTGTCCATATTTGCAGATGTTACTAAACTTTGTATGGTAATCAAAAATGAGGAGGATAATAGATTATTAAAAGGGGATCTAAGGAAGCTGGAAACATGGGCCGAGACTTGACAAATGTAAGGTTATGCATTTTGGACGACGAAATAAAATGTCTGATTATGTACTTAATAGTAAATTACTGGGTAAGACTGACAGTGAGAGAGACTTGGGGATTGTGGTGGACAATAAGCTTACCTTTAGTGACCAGTGCCAGGCAGCGGCTGCCAAGGCTAATAAAATTATGGGATGCATCAAAAGAGGTCTAGACACTCATGACAAGAACATAGTTATGCCTCTATACAAATCACTGGTACGGCCACACTTAGACTATTGTGCACAATTCTGGGCCCCAGTATACAAGAAAGACATAATCGAGCTAGAAAGAGTGCAAAGAAGGGCAACCAAAATTATTAGGGGAATGGGTGGATTGGAGGACGATAGATTAACAAATTTGGGGTTATTCAGTTTAGAGAAAAGACGTCTACGGGGAGATCTAATAACAATGTACAAATACATGAAGGGACAGCACAAAGAACTTTCTAATGATCTTTTTATTCCTAGACCAGTGACAGTGACAAGGGGACGTCCTCTACACCTAGACCGGTGACAGTGATAAGGGGACGTCCTCTACACCTAAGCCAGTGACAGTGACAAGGGGACGTCCTCTACACCTAGACCAGTGACAGTGATAAGGGGACGTCCTCTACACCTAGACCAGTGACAGTGACAAGGGGACGTCCTCTACACCTAGACCGGTGACAGTGACAAGGGGACGTCCTCTACACCTAGACCAGTGACAGTGACAAGGGGACGTCCTCTACACCTAGACCGGTGACAGTGACAAGGAGATGTCCTTTACACCTAGACCAGTGACAAGGGGACGTCCTCTACACCTAGACCAATGACAGTGACAAGGGGACGTCCTCTACACCTAGTCCAGTAACAGTGACAAGGGGACATCCTCTACACCTAGACCGGTGACAGTGACAAGGGGACGTCCTCTACACCTAGACCAGTGACAGTGATAAGGGGACGTCCTCTACACCTAGACCAGTGACAGTGACAAGGGGACGTCCTCTACACCTAGACCGGTGACAGTGACAAGGGGACGTCCTCTACACCTAGACCAGTGACAGTGACAAGGGGACGTCCTCTACACCTAGACCGGTGACAGTGACAAGGAGATGTCCTTTACACCTAGACCAGTGACAAGGGGACGTCCTCTACACCTAGACCAATGACAGTGACAAGGGGACGTCCTCTACACCTAGTCCAGTAACAGTGACAAGGGGACATCCTCTACACCTAGACCGGTGACAGTGACAAGGGGACGTCCTCTACACCTAGATTGGTGACAGTGACAAGGGGACGTCCTCTATACCTAGACTGGTGACAGTGACAAGGGGGCATCCTCTACACCTAGACCAGTGACAGTGACAAGGGGGCATCCTCTACATCTAGGGGATGTCCTCTGCACCTAGACCAGTGACAGTGACAAGTGGACATCCTCTACACCTAGACCGATGACAGTGACAAGGGGACGTCCTCTACACCTAGATTGGTGACAGTGACAAGGGGATGTCCTCTACACCTAGACCAGTGACAAGGGGGCATCCTCTACACCTAGACCGGTGACAGTGACAAGTGGACATCCTCTACACCTAGACCGATGACAGTGACAAGGGGGCGTCCTCTACACCTAGATTGGTGACAGTGACAAGGGGACGTCCTCTACACCTAGACCAGTGACAGTGACAAGGGGGCATCCTCTACACCTAGACCGGTGACAGTGACAAGGGGGATGATCTCTACACCTAGATCGGTGACAGTGACAAGGGAAAATCCTCTACACCTAGACCAGTGACAGTGACAAGAGGACGTCCTCTACACCTAGACCGGTGACAGTGACAAGGGGACGTCCTTTACACCTAGACCGGTGACAGTGACAAGGGGACGTCCTCTACACCTAGACCGATGACAGTGACAAGGGGACGTCCTCTACACCTAGATTGGTGACAGTGACAAGGGGATGTCCTCTACACCTAGACCAGTGACAAGGGGGCATCCTCTACACCTAGACCGGTGACAGTGACAAGTGGACATCCTCTACACCTAGACCGATGACAGTGACAAGGGGGCGTCCTCTACACCTAGATTGGTGACAGTGACAAGGGGACGTCCTCTACACCTAGACCAGTGACAGTGACAAGGGGGCATCCTCTACACCTAGACCGGTGACAGTGACAAGGGGGATGATCTCTACACCTAGATCGGTGACAGTGACAAGGGAAAATCCTCTACACCTAGACCAGTGACAGTGACAAGAGGACGTCCTCTACACCTAGACCGGTGACAGTGACAAGGGGACGTCCTTTACACCTAGACCGGTGACAGTGACAAGGGGACATCCTCTACACCTAGACCAGTGACAAGGGGACATCATCTACACCTAGATCAGTGACAAGGGGACATCCTCTACATCTAGTGGATGTCCTCTGCACCTAGAACGGTGACAGTGACAAGTGGACATCCTCTACACCTAGACTGGTGACAGTGACAAGGGTCGTACTCTACACCTAGACCAGTGACAGTGACAAGGGGACGTCCTCTACACCTAGGCCGGTGACAGTGACAAGGGGACATCCTCTACACCTAGACTGATGACAGTGACAAAGGGACATCCTCTACACCTAGGCCGGTGACAGTGACAAGGGGATGTCCTCTGCACCTAGACTGGTGACAGTGACAAGGGGACATCCTCTCCAAAAAAAAAAAATTGAGTATTATCAAAAAGGGGGCTAGTGCTTGTTGCATAGGCGTTATTCCTGTGTGACCAAGCGCCATTGGTGCTAGTGCTAGTTGTCCGTGGACTATTACTGTTTGACATGAGTTTAATGAGGACTAGTAAACTGGGGCCCACTTGGCAAATCTGGCACATCGCCTTAAGTTTTGTGAGCAAGGGCTGCAATGAAGTGACCTGAAACAAATTCATTTACTGGGGGTGTCATTGTTTTTTTGTCTTTTTTTTTAATCTGCCGCTACCTATTGAATTATTGTAATAGGTAGTGGTGGATAATTTAGTCACCTATCCACGGTCGTGTCCAAGCTAGCCACTGCTGCCGCCTCAAGACAGCGCTGTACATTGCTTCAAGACACTGCAGAATGCAAAAATATTACATTACATCCTGGCGTTCTTCAGAGTCGAGAACAGTGCACCTTTGTGGAGGCCGGCCTGGACAGGGCCGTTGGTGGATGAGTAAATTATGAACAGCTAGTCATATAGCTGTTATATACTGTGTGTGGGCAAAAAAGGGGGTCATATGCTGTGCCTGGTCCAAAACAAAGGGGCCATATACAGTATGGGGGCAAATAAGGCAGCCGTACACTTTGTGGGGGGAAAAAAATGGGGCCATATTATGTGTTTGGGGCTAGTAAGACATCAATTTATTCTGTCTTTGGTCAGAAGGTCCCCAGTACTCTATAACTGTATACAGTGGAGCCTGTGGTGGCGAGCCTCATAGCCACGGAAAGAACAAACAGCTATAGGGGTCACAGCATTTGCCCTTGAGCCCTGATAGCCCCCCTCACAACATGCTAATGCTTGTTGCATAGGTGCTACTACTTGTTGCCTAGGGGCTATGAAGGAGCTACTGCTCGTTGCCTAGGGGCTATAAGGGGCTACTGCTCATCATCTAGGGACTATAAGGGGCTACTGCTCGTTTCCTAAGGGCTATTGCTTATTGTCTATGAGCTTATGCTCATTTATTAGGGGTTATAAGGGGCTACAGCTCCTTGCCTAGGGACTAACAGTATAATGCTCGTTGCCTAGGGGATATCAATGGATAATGCTCGTTGCCTAGGGACTATCAAGGGATAATGCTCGTTGCCTAGGGGATAATGCTCGTTGTAGAGGGGCTACTGCTCGTTGCTTAGGGGCTATCAGGGCTTAATGCTCGTTGCCTAGATATTACTGCTCGTTGCCTAGGGGATAATGCTCGTTGTATAGGGGCTAGACCTGTGTCACCAGGGTCAACTGGGTATTTTTGCTCATTGTTATAGGGAGACTTTTGCAGGAAAACATGCTCATTGCCCAGGGGTTTCTATACTTTCCTGTATTTAGCGATGTCACTGCTGTTCTGCTGCGTCTGGCTTCAGGATCCCCGCTGCACTCGCTTCTCCGGTCTTCCCCTCGGTCCTGTAAGGAGAGAAGTGCGTGATCTCGCGAGAAGTCGCTACTGAAGCTGCTCTGACACTTTCCTCTGCTCATTGGACAGTGTCAGAATGACGCAAATGACATAGCCGTTATAACTCTTACTGTCAGAAAACGCCCTACTGACAGTGAAGGGCTGCATTAACATAAAGGGCGCCAAAAATAACGGGGTTCATAACTTCACAACGGTGGGGGCCAGAAAGAAAATTCAAAGTGCCCCAGGGTCTGTGCAGCAGCGCCTATAACATGGTGCAGAGAACTGCACAGCCCTGGGGTGGTGAAAGGTCCTCTTTAACAGTTTTACAACATCTACTTTAAGAAGATTAGGCCCACTTAATCGGACAAGGATACTAAGAGGGTGGACAACTATTTCCTTACAAGTAAGGGGTAAGCTGTGAATAATGCATGCAATGAGATGGCAAGGTTCCACGAGGAGTGAGTGAAGACTGGGAAGAATAAGAACATGATTGTACATTTACGGTCTTATCTACCAATACTAACAATGGATTTATTTTCCATATGTTTAAAGCTGCCACTAGTCACAGGGAAAAGCAGCAAGAGATGCCACTGCTGACCAATGGGCCCTGGATGATCTGAACAAGAAAGACAGAGATGCCCTAAACAAGCAAGTGCATTAGGAAGAATCAGTCAGCAAAGCACAGTTGGTAAATGGTAAACTAATTCTTCACAAACTGAAGGGTGACATTGACACCCAGAGCTCCAGGTAAGAGTCCATTAGATCCACAGGAAATCCTGCCCACACCTCAGTAGTTACAAAATGAATTTCTTAGATCTCCAGCTAAGACAAGGAAGAGGACAGAAGAAGAACAGCAAGAAGGAAGATGAAGACTGACGGTATTGACAAGAGTCATTCTGTACATGACCCCATCCTGAAGGGCTTTGCCTCCTTTCTACAGGACACTTTGGGTGTAAAACTATAAAGAGGAAGTTGAAGATGTTACAACGTTTATTATATGAACTCCGAAGCTGAAAATCTAGAGTTTGTAAAGAATATCGAAGCAAGTCCAGAGGTTCATGACGTATCAGCTGAGAGCGACCAACCTGTCAGAGCAGAAGCTTGGGCTCCTAAGTCTTGTCAATTCTTCATGGCAGAAACCCAGGACATTCAAAAGGCTTTTCTAGAGGTTGTCAGCAAAAGGTGAGTTATGGGCTAATAATCTGTCCTAGAAATCACAATACACATATACTTCAGGTTTATATATATATATATATATATATATATATTTTATGATGAGCCTTTTATGTCATAACTTTTAGGTACAAAACCTTATCAATGAAGACACCTCAAGAATGTTGGAGGATTCTAGAAGTGGCAAAACCCCACTTAAAATATATCAGATCTGCTCAAGTTGTGGAAATAGAAGAAAGCAGTCAGCTCGAAATAATTTATTATCTGGAGGCTTTGCTGGATTTATAACAGTCTCGGTCTCTCTCTATCTTGTTTTCGCTTGTACTCAGTAAGGAGGAAGAAGGGGTAAGATTTCTCTAATGGTCCATCTTACTAACTAGTGTTTGAGGCTTTTCTATCATCTCATTTCCCCCCAGTGGTTCCAAGTGTATTATGAGAACATCAGAGCAATGTTGATTCAGAAAGAGTCACCAATGGATAGATTCTTCCTACCAACATCAGGAAGAGAGATCTCCGATGTCTCCAATGACATAATGCGCTACCACAAGTAGTAAGATTAAAAAGCTACCTATTTGGATTGTAATGTGATGTCAAATTCCTCCTGTTTCTTATATTACGAATATTTCTTTATAGACATAAATTACCCAACATATCAAGCCAACTTGTGAGAAGGGTCTGTGAAACTTGGACTCTCCCAATGTTCTCAGATTCTGAGAAGTGACTTTTTGCCAAATATTTGGCGCCCTTAATATGACAGCTGAAAGAAGCTGTGTAATGCAAAAAAAACCAAAATGGCTGCCCTTGATAAAATGGCTGCCCATGACAAGACAATAAGCCAGTTCATGTAACCTTAATTTCAACCCTGTATGAAGTAATGTCTACACAATCTATCAAGTTTGACATGTTCTGGGATGCCCACATGTCCTAGGAAGACATTAATTTCAACTCTGTATGAGGTAATGTCTATATGGTTGTAATCAAGAACACACTCTATCAAGTTGACATGTTCTGGGGTGTGTACATGTCCCATGAAACATTCCAGTGGAAATTGGCCCCTTTCACAAGAATGTGAGCTTGGAGACGAGTAAAGCCTTACAGAGGTGTATACACTTCTGTAACCGCCCACTCTATGACGCACACAAAGGGGTATATAAGATAGGTTAATATCCCCCAGCCATTGTTGCAACCTTGACTGCAGATTATTGGGGACGCCTAATGCTGCATGATGAGTCGTCCTGTCACAATGGCTTGGTGATATTTCCTGCAGATACCTTAATCGGAATTCATCAATGAAGCTTGGCAGTGTTGTAAGTATTGATTGATTACTTTGTTGTAAGCATTGATTTGATATACCTCCTGATATACTTTTAAGTGTTGGAAGTGTTGATTTAATTACATTCTAATATCTTTTATAATTTTCCTTATTGTAAGACCTTTTTGATATCTTCTTATACTCTTCTTAATTAAAATGTTAAGCTATTGTTGATAGTTCAGTGTTTTATTCTATAACTTTATTCTATTACACGGAATCCAAAGAATCTTTTTCCCTTGGCAAAACAAGCTGTAGAGAAAAGACTCTCCAGGACGTATGCCATGGTCAAGAACTAGTGATCCAAGCAGACATGTACTTCCAAGCAGTGAAATAAGTGATACATTAGAACATTGATATCTTCTCATATTATCCAGAGTTCTGCCTTGTGGAAGGAAAGCTATACCTGTAGAGCTGCTGAAGAGGATTGGTGGATGAAGAGTATCCATACATCTATATACAGCGGTGCCAGCATTGATATTATTCAGTAATAGCAGAAAGTCTTAGATTTCATCTATTTCTATTTAGTAATATAAAGGCAGAGATTATTATATTGATGGCTTTGGGACACCTCTGGGACTTTTCCTTCTTCTGTCTTTTGAACTATGACCCTCAGCAGCACTCTCCCCACCTCATGGGTGCCAGGAAGCACCTAAACCAAACGTTCTGTTGTGTCTTCTGAGAGTCGCTCCTCCCTATTGTCTGTATAGAGTGAGGGCCGCTGATTATTACTGAAAACACCTTCAACCTCACTGGCATTGTGTATCTAATCCTCAGATTCTGGCCATTTAGGGGGAGTCTTAAGACTGAATTTATGATGATTACGGGACCACAAACTTGAGATTTGGCCCTTTTGATATTGATCAAATGGATCTGTTGCCAAGGTTGGGTTCCATGAAATCGAGATGAAACATGAATAGGAATTAACTCTTTGTTTGGTGACTTACCTTTTCTCCCTAGACATCATCTTGGTGGATCGTCTTTGAGCTTTAAGGGATCATCATGTTCTTTAGTGAGTCCGCACGGTGCTCACAAGAATATTTGTTTATTCAGGTCCTTGGAGCCAAAAAGAAAAAGCAGTAAATGAACAATAGCTCTCGTGTCACGGAGGTTCCTTGTACTACACATTTATGGTTTCATGCATTGGACGTCACTTGTCCTGGGACGTCGTGGAGTAACGTATAGCGCTTATCCTTCATTACGCTGATTGTCCAGGTCTTGTTCTCTGATTTATATATTTAGTGATTCAGAGTTGTTGTTTTTTTGTTTGTTTTTTTCTATTTTTGTGATCCAAAGTTCAGTTTTGTTGTCGATTGTTCAATGTAAGTCGTGTATCCTCATTATTTGCATCAAAGCATCGTGCTCATGGTGTATGTGAGAACACCATTTGTGGTGGTCGTCTTGTTTGCAGGATGATGTGGACTGAGACTGCACTTATGTTTTGTGATCCTGCAGAATGCTCCAGGATTTAGTTTTTAAAGTCTCTACACTCTGCTTGAGATTATGTATTTTTCAATAAAAGATTTTCCTGCTTCATAGAAAAAAATAAATAAAAGTAAATGGAAAACTTTTTTAAGACCCCCCCCCCCCCTCCCCAACCCCGCCAGGGACCTTGAGCACAGTGTATAGTAAAATCCAAACTATATTAATGATAAGTCTAGCAGCCTTCAATAGGCCTCCGGCTGTCCCAGCAACTGAGTGCCGCCAATGGAGCCTGCACACTTTAGATGCCATGTCGTGTTCTGCTGCGGCTTCTAAAGCGCTAACAGATTGGTGTCGGCACTGATCGTGGCTGATAGCGGCAGGTGCTGGCTCTATTATACAGCTAGCATCCACCATGTATGGAGAGGGCTCAGTTCCTGTACCTTCTCCATAGAGTCCCTCCTGCCTAATCATGTACATATATGTAATTTTGCACAAAGGGGTTAAATAACGAAGCATGTGTATTTTTCTCAAGTTAACAATTTGTCACTATTTGAATGGAACGGAGCAGAAAAAGAAAAGAAATTACAGGAGATTTTTTATTTTTTCTAGATTAGCGCAGGCTAGGCTGTAGATTTAGCTATAAAAAAAAAACGCTTAAATATAACCTAGTAAGACTTCCGATAGCGCTCCTTCTCACAATTAGGGTGAAGTAGTCGGTCACTGACAGTACTGCCCAGCGCTATCACGGTCTCATGCATGGGATGGGAGTTATTCTCCCGCATGGAGCTCACCACGGACAGTATCCTTCTGTCACCCACCACCTGCACTGGGTCCAGTGGGCTCCCCAGGACAGAGCTGGTCCTTCTAATCAGCTTGTCGTATCTATGCCCCCCAGACTCCTAAGCAGGTAGAGCCTGCTGTGGTCCTTCCTGTACAGGACCTCCATGTGATCTGCCCAGTCCAGCTTATTCTTAAGGAGCACACCCAGGTACTTATAGGTGTTCACAATCTCTCTGCCTGTCCCCTGGATGTCCACTGGTATTGGAGAATATCTGCGCTTGCAAAAGTCCACCATCTCCTTGGTCTTCCCAGCATTAATCCTAAGGTGGTTCCGCTGGCACCAGTCCACAAAATCCCGGTTCAGTTCTCTGTATTCCCTGTCATCATCGTCTGTGATGAGACCTACTATTGCAGAGTCATCAGAATACTTCTGTAGGTAGCAGCTGGATGAGAGCACCTAAAATCTGCAGTGTACAGTGTGAAGAGGAAAGGGGCGAGAACCGTACCCTGAGGTGCCCCTGTATTACAGATCACGGTATCTGACACACAATCCCGGGCTCTCACATACTGAGGTCGGTTTGTGAGGTAGTCTAGGATCCAGTTGGAGAGGTGGTCCACTCCAGCAAGGCCCAGCTTGTCTCTCAGTAACCCCGGCTGTATGGTGTTAAAAGTACTGGAGAAATCAAAGAACATTATTCTCACCGTGTTCCCTGGTTTCTCCAGGTGAGACAGAGCCCTGTGTAGAAGGGGGATGAGGTCATCATCTACCCCAATGCCCGTCCGATAAGCAAACTGGAGAGGGTCCATAGCGGGTCTCACTAGAGGGCAGAGATGTGTGAGAACCAATCTCTCTAAGATCTTCATCAAGTGGGATGTCAATGCCATAGGTCTGTAGCCATTAAGGTCCACCGGATGAGGAGTCTTTGGAACTGGTACCACACAAGATGATTTCCACAGTTGTGGCACAATTCCCAACTTCAGGCTCATATTGCACATATATGTAATAATACCACACAGGTGGTCCCTGCAAGTCTTTAGTAGCCTGGCACTGATGCCATCTGGCCCTGCGGCCTTCCCAGTCTTGATCTTTCTGAGTTCCTTTCTCACCTGGGCATGTGTGAAGATCAGACTGTAGCCAGATGACTGACTGCTAGATTTACTTATCTGGAGGTGAGAACTTACAGCAGGAGGTGAGGTCAGTGTGGGAGAGAGGATTTAATGAAGATTGACATCAGCACTGTAAGGTTCACCTACCACTCTATAGGCTGAGAGGCTGTCAGGTGGTGCTACAACATGTATGGTATGTTTAGGCGGCCCTCTCCAAAGGGTTCAGGTGGTTGCACAATTCCATAGGGAGCTGACCGGACCTCTCCACAAACAAGAGAGATGGACAGCACGCCAATAGCTTTTGAGCTTATTTAATGAGTAGCTTCAACAATCCATGTACAACATAGGTGAAAGCCGCATAGTACAGATTGTGTGACAATGTTGTTGGTTTCAGGCTTGAATAAAGCACCGTTTTGGGCATGGGTAGCCCTTCATTAGGCACATGAAGAGAGTTGCAAAGTTTATGCTGTAAGATTTATGCTGGATGGGAAATGGGCCCAGGAGGGTGTCCCGGATGGGAGACCTATGTGCAGAGTACATAGAGCTTGTGCGGCAGTGACTGCGGCAGGTGGTGCTACATCACAGACAGTGTCAGTTAGTCATACACGTTTCTCCTCTCTATTCCCTTGTCAAACACATGGCGCCGGCTATTTTTGTTCAGAGACAAACCACCATTTTTTCGGTTTTGTAAATAACTGAACAATTTGGAGTATTCAGGAGGAACCCAGCTTGTGACTGAGCAGTTCGCCCATCTATACTAGGGAATGGTATCTGTGTCAGTTAAGTTTAAGACATGGTTGACAGTGCAGAAAGGTGGTGTGGGAAATTTCATGCTACAACAGCAGAGGAGGAGGAACACAAACCTGAAGTGTTTTTGTCAGATCTAGTTTCCTGCCGTGACATGAGCGATAAAAAGTAATGACATTTCATCTTTAATCTCAGAAGTACAACCCTGCAGCGACTGGTGGGGCTGCCAAATCAGACGTAGTGTTGCTGTTGCCACCCACATGTAGTGTAATGTAATATTTGTATTGATGGATGGCGTGACAGTAGCTCAAGTGTTTCCTCCTACTGTTCCCTGTTTTATTCCATTTTGTTCTACTTCACCACTAATATGTTTAGTGATGTACAAAGAAATGAGATTTAGAACTGAAAGGGTAACCTGACCTCAGTGAGTAGTACAGTGGAATCAGTAGAGTCAGCTGGGATTTTTGCAGTGATAATTGTATTTTTGTGGGGGGGGGGGTTTCAAGAAAAAACACTATTGCAAAAAAATGAGATTTTTCTCTGAACAGACTGAAACAATACAGAGCCCCCCCACATTCCTAGGATTTTTTTTTCTTCTGTCTAAAATTGAGGATGCTCTAGGCTCGTCCTCTCATATAATTCTGTAGCACTATTGCTATGTTGTTGTTGGTTCTCCTCATTTTTGGATGATGGATTGAACAGCGCTCCTTGGGATGCTCAAAGCTTGGGAAATGTTTTTATAACCTAACCCCGCTTTAAACTTCTCCACAACTTCATCTCTGAGCTGTCTGGTGAGTTCCTTGGTCTTCATGATGCTGTTTGTTCACTAGTGTTCTGTAACAAACCACTGAGGCCCTCACAGAACAGGTGTATTTATACTGAGACTACATTACACACAGCCGGACTCTATTAACTCATTAAGTGATTGTAGTTGTGATTGGTAATTGTGTGCACTGGATTTTATTTAGGGTGATCAGAGTACAGGGGGGCTGAAGAGTTTTGCACATCACACTTGTCAGATTTTTATTGGATTACAGATTTGATAACCTTGTATCATTTTCCTTCCACTTCACAATTATCTGATACTTTGTGTTGTTATCACTGAAAATCTCAAGAAAATGCATTTAAGTTTGTGGTTGTGACAAAGGTCAAGGGGTGTGAAGACTTTTGCAAGCCACTGCATATATATATATATATGTGTGAACCCAGAGGACACTATTGAGCGACCCAGGGCCAGGTCTGAAAAGGCCCTCATCCACACCTATGGGGGGGGGGCGTAACTCCAGAAGGAGTAGAGACAGCAGCAGAGCTGTTATGGCGACCTGCAGGAAGCAGGGAGTGTGGACCCAGCCAAGGACAGACAGGTGGTCTGTGGCGGGAGGACTGGGTTCCAAAAGAGGACTTTGGGCTTGAGCGGAGCATAAGTCAGGCTGCTTGTTGCCCCAGAGGCTAGATATGGGTCAAGCAGTGAGTTAGTGCCCTAACTGTGGCCCAGGCTGTTTTTGTTTTGTTATGTTTCACCTTTAAAGCTGAAATAAAGCCATTTACTTTACACTAGCACCGTCCGAATGCTGCTTCTCCGGCGCCCAGTACTGCCTACACCGCTGTCAGGCCCAGGAGTCTGCCGCCTTTGAGGCTAATCCCCACAAATTGTCACAATATATATATATATATATATATATATATACACACATAATTCTATGCATACTCCTTTTTATATTCTCCTATATACATACTCCTGTGTATAATCCTAGAAACATTTCTCTTACTACCTCACACGATGTATCAGTGACCAGTTGCTCATGTCTACGTACAGATACGGTAGGTTTTCTTAATGTTTTGTTGGGTTTTCAGGATTTTTCCTTTTACATTTTATTAAATATTTGATATGATTTGATAATTCTTATTTTTGTATCTTTTTTCTTATAATTCCTTTGATGTTTCAGATACTTCAGACATTATAGTCATTTTATCTGTATTTATGTCCATTGTCAGAGCGATATAGGTGTGATATATCAGCGACCCTCCTGGGTATTACACACGTGGACAAAATTGTTGGTGCCCCTCGTTTAATGAAAGAAAACCCCACAATGGTCACAGAAATAACTTGAATCTGACAAAACTGGAATTTGCCAAACTACATGTTGACAAGCCTCAAAGCTTCTGGGAGAATGTCCTATGGACAGATGAGGCAAAAATCGAAACTTTTGGCAAGGCACATCAGCTCTATGTTCACAGACGGAAAAATGAAGCATATCCTGAAAAGAACACTGTCCCTACTGTGACACATGGAGGAGGCTCTGTTATGTTCTGGGGCTGCTTTGCTGCATCTGGCACAGGGTGTCTTGCATCTGTGCAGGGTACAATGAAATCTCAAGACTATCAAGGGATTCTAGAGAGAAATGTGCTGCCCAGTGTCAGACAGCTTGGTCTCAGTCGCAGGTCAACAGGATAATGACCCAAAACACAGCTAAAAAACCCCAAGAATGGCTAAGAGGGAAACACTAGACTATTCTGAAGTGGCCTTCTATGAGCCCTGACCTAAATCCTATTGGAAGGAGCTGAAACATGCCGTCTGGAACAGGCACCTTCACACCTGAGACAACTGGAGCAGTTTGCTCATGAGGAGTGGCCAAAATCCCTGCTGAGAGGTGCAGAAGTCTCATTGACAGTTACAGGAATCGTCTGATTGCAGGGATTGCCTCAAAAGGTTGTGCAACTAAATATTAAGGGAACCCTCATTTCTGTCCAGGCCTGTTTCATGTTGCAGCCTGGTTGGAAAGCAATGTCTGACTTTCATTTGTTCATTGTCATAGAATTGTTATATATTATTACTTTTGTCAGATTCCAGTTATTTCTGTGACCATTGTGGGGTTTTCTTTCATTAAACGAGGGAGGGGACCAACAATTTTGTCCACGTGTGTACACATTATTACCTTAGCTATCACTGCTTTTGTGCACGTTCTCACTATTGTATCTAATATCGCAACCAGCAGCTTGTGAGTTACTGCCATTTTGGATTGAATAAAATTAGATTATGTGATATATCTACAGACCCCTATAGGATGTACAGTATACTGTCCAGTGTAAACCTTCTGATCAGCAGAGGATGATAATAAATCTCTGTCCATATTATATGTGATGTATCTGCAGGCCCCTATAGGATGTATACTGTCCACTGCAAGTCTCTGCCCAGATTAGATGATACTGTATGTGATATATTGCAGGACGCCGCCATGACAGTCCCCCTAGACCAGGATAAGCAGAGTGAATCCCAAGAAGATGAATCTGGCGAGCCTGCAGTGTCGGCCTCCCATGACCCTGTGGATGCGGATCACTCTCCAGGAGATGGCGCTGCTGGTCCAGGCACAGGTGGAGGTCATTCGCCAAAGGGTCAATCGGCTGCTTTCGGACTTACGTCTGAGGATTTTTGGATCTTCTTTCGCAGTTTTTCATCTTTGTTAATGTTTGCTGGTTTTTAGATTTAAGGGTAAAGGCAAAAAACTCCCAAATCTGATGGGCAAGTCAGGACATTGATCAGGACGTCACCTATAGTGGAGATCTCACACCTGTGATACGGGGGGAGGGGATTTGACTGTGACCTGCAGTAACCTTTCTACAAAAAACAGCCATTGTCAGGGAGAAAATCCAACCAGAGGTGAAATATTGCACACCCCATAGGGTCATGGACCCGGGTCACATACTGGTAGCCCCGCCCCCTCCCAATATCTGTGCTGACTCCATAGCACAGCAGAAAGGAACTGACCTGGGGGCCAGGGGATGGGTCCAATCATGTGACCCCCAGGGTCCGGAATCAGGCCGGATCCCCCCAGCTCCATTATCCAGTGTCCACTGGATCAGTCAAGGTAACCTTAACTCCCCAGGCAAGCCCCTCAGTATTAAACATTAGTAAGTGACCCCCCCCCATGAATAAGATAGGGTGTAGCTTCCTGGTGGGTGGGCTTCAGACTAAAGTGATCACTAGGACCCATGGGGAGAACCGCAGTCCCTTAATGGGTCTGGTGCCCCCCCAATATTATCTGAACATAAAAGTATAAAATACACTCAAGTGAGTCTACGGCCATATTATAGATTCTTTCTGTAAGGAAGGGCCCCGACCCCAAAGACAAGCACCATATTCACACACAATGTCAGGGCCCTCACGAACCTCACAGTGATCCTCTCATACAGGGCTGGCATTAGTTGGGGGCAATTGCCCAGGGCCCCCTCCCCAAAGGGGTCCCAGGGATCTGGAGTCTGATGACTCCGTATCCCGGAGTCAAGCCCGGCCATATCAATAACAGAAAGGGACCCAGCGTCATGTGCCACAGGGCCCCTTTCCGAGGGGAGTAAAAATAACAAACATTTTAACTCATCTGTCCTTGCATCCAACGTCATCACAAGCCTGGCCTCAGTGGTCATGTGGGGTGTGCTGACAGTGTGCCTAACATAACATGACGTCCACAACGTGCGACATCAGACGCAGAGAATAGTAAGCCGGCGGGGATTGCAGAGCAGTGCGGGGAGGCCCAGGAGAGGTAAGGCAAGGTAAGTATAACTGTTTGTTATTTTCCCTCACCTCCCCTGGGCCTTTGATTATTATACTCTGGGGTCTGAAGAGAGCCCAGAGTATAATATAATACTAGCACTGAGGGAGACTGTAGGGCCACTGTGGAGCATTATACTCGGGAGGGGGCCCTCTAGAGAGCGTGTTATATACTGTAGGGCCACTGTGGAGCATTATACTCGAGAGGGGGCCCTCTAGAGAGTGTGTTATATACTGTGGGACCACTGTGCAGCAATATACGGGGAGGGGGCCCTCTAAAGAGCATATTATACTATGTGGGGCCACTGTGGAGCATTATACTGGGGGAACCTCTCTGGGCAGTATATTATACTGTGTGGAGGCCATTCTGGAGCATGTTATACTGTGTGGGGCCACTGTGGAGCATTATACTGGGGGAACCTCTCTGGGCAGTATATTATACTGTGTGGAGGCCATTCTGGAGCATGTTATACTGTGTGGGGTCACTGTGGAGCATTATTCTGGGGAGGCCATCTATAGAGCATATTATATTGCGTGGCGCCACTGTGGGGCATTATGCAGGGGGGGAACTAAGGAGCATTATACTAGGGGGCCTCTATTGTGGTCTAACTGATCAAATGCCCATTGGGGAAACCACCCAACGTGTGCGAGACTGCATAAAACAAGATAAATCGAATATTCGCTGTGGTAACCTTCTCCCAATGCCATCTCATTTCATTCACCATAATTTCACAATTGCACAATTAAAATACCAGGTACTGGAACATGTTCCCATACCCTGTAGAGGCTGTGACCGAATCCAAATGCTAAAAAGTAGGGAATCGTTTTGGATTCACAGGCTCCAAACAATGGAACCCCTTGGCCTTAACCGGGAGTACGAAATAGCAGCATTTATCTGATTTTACAATAACGCATAATCATATGTGATTTCTGTGAACCAACCTCTATCTGATTGTTTGCACTGCTATAATATAACTTTGATTTTTTTCTAGACGTGGTAGAACCTGGAACATCTACATGAATATTGGCTTTCTATCCAAATGTACAGTCATGGCCAAAAGTTTTGAGAATGATACAAATATTAATTTTTACAAAGTCTACTGCTTCAGTTTTTCTAATGGCAATTTGCATATACTCCAGAATGTTATAAAGAGTGATCAGCTTAACAGCAATTACTTGCAAAGTCAATGTTTGCCTAGAAAATGAACTTTATCCCCCAAAACACATTTCAACATCATTGCAGCCCTGCCTTAAAAGGACCACCTAACATCGTTTCAGTGATTGCTCCATTAACACAGGTGTGGGTGTTGATGAGGACAGGGCTGGAGATCAATCTGTCATGATTAAGTAAGAATGACACCACTGGACACTTTAAAAGGAGGCTGGTGCTTGCCATCATTGTTTCTCTTCTGTTAACCATGGTTATCTCTAAAGAAACACGTGCAGTCATCATTGCACTGCACAAAAATGGCCTAACTGGGAAGAGTATTGCAGCTAGAAAGATTGCACCTCAGTCAACAATCTATCGCATCATCAAGAACTTCAAGGAGAGAGGTTCCATTGGTGCTAAAAAGGCTCCAGGGCGCCCAAGAAAGACCAGCAAGCGGCAGGACCGTCTCTTAAAAGTGTTTCAGCTGCGGGATGGGGCCACCAGCAGTGCAGAGCTTGCTGAGGAATGGCAGCAGGCAGGTGTGAGTGCATCTGCACACACTGTGAGGCGGAGACTCTTGGAGCAAGGCCTGGTCTCAAGGAGGGCAGCAAAGAAGCCACTTCTCTGCAGAAAAAACATCAGGGACAGACTGATATTCTGCAAAAGGTACAGGGAGTGGACTGCTGAGGACTGGGGGAAAGTCATTTTCTCTGATGAATCCCCTTTTGGATTGTTTGGAACATCTGGAAAACAGCTTATTCGGAGAAGAAGAGGTGAGCGCTACCACCAGTCTTGTCTCATGCCAACTGTAAAGCATCCTGAAACCATTCATGTGTGGGGTTGCTTCTCAGCCAAGGGAATCGGCTCTCTCACAGTCTTGCCTAAAAACACAGCCATGAATAAAGAATGGTACCAGAATGTCCTCCAAGAGCAACTTCTCCCAACCGTCCAAGAGCAGTTTGGCGCTCAACAATGCCTTTTCCAGCATGATGGAGCACCTTGCCATAAAGCAAAGGTGATAACTAAATGGCTCAGGGAACAAAACATAGAGATTTTGGGTCCATGGCCTGGAAACTCCCCAGATCTTAATCCCATTGAGAACTTGTGGTCAATCATCAAGAGACGGGTGGACAAACAAAAACCAACAAATTCAGACAAAATGAAAGCATTGATTCTGCAAGAATGGACTGCTATCAGTCAGGATTTGGTCCAGAAGTTGATTGAGAGCATGCCAGGGAGAATTGCAGAGGTCCTGAAGAAGAAGGGTCAACACTGCAAATATTGACTTGCTGCATTAACTCATTCTAACTGTCAATATAAGCTTCTGTTACTCATAATATGAATGCAATTCTATTTCTGTATGTGATAAAAACATCTGACAAACACACATAAAAACCAGAGGGCAGCAGATCATGTGAAAATAGAATATTTGTGTCATTCTCAAAACTTTGGGCCATGACTGTAGTATCCATTGGTCTAACAGCCTGCTATTTCTGTCTTCCCCACACATTTCCCTTTTTTACAATTTCCTTAGTATGATATAATTTAATATTTCTCCATTATAGGTTCTTTTATACACATTGTCCCTCTTAATAGTCTTTTCTCTATTAATCCCCGTTATCTTGCGCTGTTTTAGGTATTCCCTGCCTCCCTCCACATTCATTGGCTCCTCCAGCCCCTCCTCTGATCCTTCTGCCGCCTCCTACTTGTGACAGTGTTATTTTTCTACTGGGCATGCGTGGAGACAAGCAATCTTGTGTGATCTCCACACATAACGTTAGTATGATGGGCAGAACTGCGCATGCGCGGTATTACAGCGCCATATGATGCTTTCTGGCGCCAAATACTTAAAAGGACAATGCTGCCACACACTGACAGCGCTGTACCTTACAGTAAGACGCTACCCACGTATACCCTGGTGCTCTCCTAGGTACCTCCTCCTTACATTCCATGTCTACTCCCCCATATGTTGTATATTTCTCCTTTCTTTGGCTACTCACTTTGAGGATTTCCGTATCTACTAGTTGTTCCCTTCTACGTGACGTTGCCGCATTGTGTTCTGCATTACTTGCTGTAGGTTTGTTTTGAAAACCCAATAAGACATTTAAAAAAAAAAAAAAAAAAAAAAAAACGAAATTAATGAGATGGGAAAATATTTTTCATTTAATCACATAAGAATTCTGCGCACAGAGATGATCCTAAGAAAGCCAAAGCCTCACTTTTAGTTTCTTAAATATTCAGGTTTGAGGTTTAGTAACATTTGGGATTGACAAACAGCCCATGTAGTTGTTCAATAATAAAATGATTCCTCCAAAAAACAACTTGCCTAATAATTATAACAGCAGTGTGCATTGTGTTTTATTCTTTACACAGATTCCTTTTGGGGACTTTATCCCATCGCCGAGATCATTCCTTCCACCTGCCGGCTCACCTGAAGGACCCTTAAGGACACTGTGCTGGCTGTGGATTGCGGAAGGCTTTCAGGAGGCTGAGCAACTTCCAAACAGCATTGGGCCATTGGATGGAAAATTAGACGATTTACAATTATTTAATGACTCTAACTAGACATTTTGCAATAACTTCTAAAAATCCTTCATTACCCACTGAAGAAAAAAACCTTGATAAAGATGAAACCACTGAAATGGTCGTAGCTACATGTACTCCAATAAATACTGACCTCAAACCCAGACCCACGTTTTACCTGACACAACGGTAGCCGTATAGACACTTATTATTCTCAGGTATCCACAGAATTTAGAAAATTCCACTTTCAGAGTAAACTCACAAAAAATGAATTGGAAGCCCTCCGATCTGGGAAAGATTATTACAATCTGGTCATTTTAATGCTGACAAGTGGGGGGGGGGGATTCCTACAAAAAAGAACTACCTATCTATCAGAATACATCATATTATGCTCAACTACATATAGACCCCACTTCTGAACATCTAACTGACCGCTACCGCCTTATAGGAAGAGACAAAGTACCGTATGGACAATTCAAGAGACAGAAGGAATTGCACCTAAGATACAGATTTGGAGATACAGAGCGCCCTTCTCTATAAAAGATTTAGTGAGAAGAATTACCCTAAAGGCATTATAAAAACAGCCAAAGATAAAGCTGCTCGCCTCGCTCAGACTGATCGCCTTCATCCGAGAAGTAACGAGAATCTACTAACGTATCTAAATATAACTTTATTACATTATAAAAAAAATCCCTCCTCCCAGTGTCAACAAAACTGAAATTGTTTGCATGGGTGAGAAAGATCAGCTGGCCCAGTCAGTGGCAAGAATTCGGCAAATTTATGAGGAAAAAAAAAAAGAGAACCACCAGCATTGCAGTAGAAGTGAGAAAATCCCAACACAAGTATGTCATTGGCCCTAAAGGCAATAGCCTACAGGAGATCCTGGAGCATACAGGAGTGTCTGTGGAGATACCACCCAGCGACAGCAGCTCAGAGAGTCATTATGCGGGGCAAACTTGAAAAACTGGGACAAGCACTGACTGAAGTGTTTGCTAGGTCTAGCAGCTTCACTGTGGCCACAGTCTCTGATCCATCTTGGCTGCATCGGTTTATAATTGGCAAAAAAGGACAAAATTTGGCAAAGATCACACTGCAGATTTCTCTGTAGGGCCCGACAGAAGATGTTACTGTTGCCACTTGTCAGTGACCTGATCTCTCGAATGGATTCTGCAGAAATTAATATCGACCACCGATTCCACAGATACCTCATTGGAAAGAGCGGAACAAACATCAATAGGATAAAGGAGCAGTATAAAGTGTCTGTACTGGCATTCCCCAGGACAGTGAGAAAAGCAGTCAGATCAGAATTGAAGGAGATCCCCAAGGTGTGCAGCAAGCAAAGAAAGAGCTCCTGGAGCTGGCGTCACGGATGGAAAATGAGCGCACAAAAGGATTTGATCATTGATCAGAAATTCCATCGAACAATAATTGGACAGAAAGGTGAAAGAATCCGGGAGATTTGTGAGAAATTCCCTGATGTGATCATTAATTTCCCAGATCCTACCACCAAGAGTGACATTGTGCACCAAGAATGTGACATGTGGCACCACGAATGAGGTGGAGAAGTGCACCAAGTATCTGCAAAAGATGGTATCAGAAATGGTGGAGAACAGTTATTCCATCTCTGTACCTATCTTTAAGCAGTTCCACAAAAACATCATTGGTAAAGGTGATGCTAATATAAAGAAGATTTGTGAAGAATGTAACACTAAAATTGACCTCCCAGCTGAGAACAGCAACTCCGAAATGATTGTCATTACCGGGAAGAGATCCAACTATAGCTGCACAGAGGCTGCTATAGAGGCAAACATGCAAATTGTTGGGGATTTGGAGCAGATGGTTTCAGAAGATATAACTTTGGATCACCATGTCCATGCCTGTATCATTGGTGGAAGAGGCAAAGCCATACGCAAGATCATGGATGAATTTAAGGTGGATATTCGCTTCCCTCAGAGTGGAGCCCCTGATCGCAACCTCGTGACTGTGACGGGAAAACCTGAGGATATGGATGAAGCCATTGATCATCTTCTGAACTTGGAGGAAGAATATATTTCTGATGTGGTAGAGAATGAAGTGATGCAATCTTACATGAAGCCACCATCTCAGGAAGAGAACAAGCCCCATCAACCCAAGGGCTTTGTTGTACGTGATGCTCCCTGGGCAGCAGGAAAAAACAATGACAAGGCTCCTGACATGGCCAGGTCTGAGGATTTCCCCAGCTTTGGGGCTCCAGTGGCCCACAAGACTTCTCCATGGGGCCCAAAAAGACGTGGTGGTGGAAAAGGCCTAATGCCTGCTGACATGTCTGCTTCATGTTAACTCTCCTGTTGCTGTGTCTGAATCACTTAACCTGTCATCTCCTTATCTTCCTCACCACCCTCTTCCTCTGCCTTCCAGGATCCTATATAAGAGTCACCCTCTGCCATAGTGATCCTAAGTGTGTCTACACACCATGAGCTATAATAGAAGTCCTGTCCTAAGTTGTATATACTGCCACTACAGCCTTCTTTTAGTTGTTAGATATCTGGAGTATATGTAGTGTCTGCTGACTCGCTGAAACTACTACTCTGATTCTATGGAATTATGTTTGTATCCATAGGATCCACTCAGAAATGTATAAACCATTTTGTCCTTCTAGTACTTCTGACCAATCTGTTAGGTGTGCAGCTATACTTGGTAGTCTCACAAAGGTTACAGGCAATGCAGTTTTCTACAGACTTGGATGATTCAGACTGCAGCTAAGGCTATTATCTGTCATTCTAATGTCTAAAATACCATGGTCATTGGCATATTGTCCTGCTACATTAGCAGAATGTATCATGAAGTGCCCTGTAACCCTTTCACTGCCAGAGCCATTTGTGAGGGAGGAATATGCACAAAGGGGGGAGTGTTGAAGTTGTATTGACTTCCCCCTCCTCATCCTCTCATCCGGTTTCATGACATTACAGCTGATCATATTCCAGACTGTGGAGAAGCCTTGAATTATACACCAGTGGTATCAGCATGGAAATTTACCCTCTGCTGCTAAAGAACAACCTTTACATGAGCTGATTCATGCAATGGATGAAAAAGCCCACCACATCAATAGCCCCGTCACAGCCCTTTCTCTTGTCCCCGTACCTCTGATGCCGAGGGAAAGGATCATATGTTTTTGTCCAGTTTGGGTGGGGAGTAACATTAGTTCTGGGTTTTTTCCAGACCTCTCCTCAACCCCTTACTCCTTGGACATTTGTACTTACTGTGCCTCAGTATCAACTTGCTGCTCACAAAGGTCAGGAAATAAACATCCTTTAAAAGCCCAAAAAAATGGCTAAAAAAAACAGGTGGAGGACCACAAAATAAAAAGAAATTAGATAAATTTGAAGAAATGGTTGCACAAACTTTTTTTTTACTGAGCAAACTGATGGGATCAGAGATTGTGATGTTATGGATTTAGCAGAAGGTAAGTAATTAAAAATCTTTACAACAAATTAATAAATCCTTTCTCAGCAACCGCTGTAGTACTACAGAAAAAGTCGGGTATGAAAATATGGCGGCTGACCAGGAGCGGAACGGTTGTCATAGTCACTCGGTCTCTGCAGTATCATATAGCTGAGACCTGCTGCTAATGCCTGCGATCAATGCTCGCACTGATCATGCCCATTAACCACCCTGGCTCCTCAGTCAAATCCTGACCTTGCCGCCATTTTCACACCGGTACATGAGTGCCTTCATATTGCTGGTACCCGAAGTGAGCTCTGTGGCCTGTGTCCCGTTGCCATAACACCCACTAGCAATTTGAAGGCTCTCATGTCAGTCTCAAATTCGTTTTTATAGAAGGGTGCTCTAAGCACCCTGAAATAGAAACAGTTGTATTTGTCAATGCATTTTAATGATATCTAAATTTTATCTTTCAAAAGGTAACATAACGAATATTGAAGAAACGTCACCCAGAACCTCTCCAACATGTACATGATGAATGTATAGTAGAAGAAACTGAGGACAATGAAGAAATTAATGAAATACCACAAATAGCTGAAAATCCAGAAATAATTAATTATATGAGAAAGAACAAGGAGTTTTTCAATCAGTTAATAAACTCTCAAAATAAAACAATTGCAACCATTGAAAATGCTGCCAATAAGATACAAGATGCACTTACAGGCTTAGGTAAAGACATCAGACTTTGCTGCGATATGATAACTAAAAAGCCACATCTGCTAAGTAGTACTCCAAGTAGGTCTCCAAGTAATGGAACTGATTCGGAGGAATCCATAACTATTAGTCCATTCCAATCAGCCAAAAAAAGTAGAAAATTATTTACCAGGTGATAGTCCTATGAACATAACACTGAAGAGTAAATCACAAAGTGATAAAGTCTTCAGACAGGTGTTTTGCCAAGTTTTATCAACACAGGTTCCAGATACCCTTTAAAGAAGGCCGGTCAATTAAGATATAACCCAATTTTATTTAAAATAGTATAATGACTAATAAATTATGGTAATATGATAGTATATAAGTGATATAATAAACCGATTACAAGAAATAGTGTGATATTGCGTCCACTCTTGTAAAATGATGGATACAAAGATTAAGATCCAGAATCATCTCCAAGAGCTTACATCATCATCTGCCCGGAAAAGAAAATCATCAACCGTGGAAGCGACCGGCGCAGGCAGAGAACCCCTGGGAAACAACACGGTGAGGAGCGTCCTCTACACACGGGTACAGAGCTTCTGACTTCATCAGCGCCCCCTCAACTTCTCATACCTATTAAACAAAATGGTTGACACAACCTAATGTTACATAAGCCTGAACTGCGCAGGTGCTGTTTGTCTACCTCATCCAGTACCATGGAGTGGCCAGTTCCAAAGCCTCAGATAAGGGAGCCAAAACAAGCTTCAAAAAATGATAATAGGCTGCTGGGTGAGAAAGATCTCCTACATGTGTGCACATAGATCTGTGAAAGAAACTAAATAACTAAGATATCAAAGGTAAGCAAGAATAACAGAGATCACAAAGCAATGACAAATTAAGGCACAAAATGGAGTCTATAATACAAAATGGAGACTAGAACATGCTTCAAATAGCCATCAATTTTACTAGCACTACAACAGGTCATCAGTCAAGTAATGTTAGCATGTCACTGTCACTGGTCTAGGTGTAGAGGATGTCCCCTTGTCCCTGTCACCAATCTAGGTGTAGAGGATGTCCCCTTGTCACTGTCACTGGTCTAGGTGTAGAGGACGTCCCCTTGTCACTGTCACTGACCTAGGTGTAGAGGACGTCCCCTTGTCACTGTTACTGGTCTAGGTGTAGAGATCGTCCCCCTTGTCACTGTCACCAGTCTAGGTGTAGAGGATGTCCCCTTGTCACTGGTCTAGGTGTAGAGATCATCCCCCTTGTCACTGTCACTGGTCTAAGTGTAGAGATCGTCCCCCTTGTCACTGTCACTGGTCTAGGTGTAGAGGATGTCCCCTTGTCACTGTCACAGGTCTAGGTGTAGAGGACGTCCCCTTGTCACTGTCACTGGTCTAGGTGTAGAGGACGTCCCCTTGTCACTGTCACCGGTCTAGGTGTAGAGGATATCCCCTTGTCACTGTCACTGGTCTAGGTGTAGAGGATGTCCCCTTGTCACTGTCACCGGTCTAGGTGTAGAGGATGTCCCCTTGTCACTGTCACCGGTATAAGTGTAGCGAACGTCCCCTTGTCACTGTCACTGGTCTAGGTGTAGAGGACGTCCCCTTGTCACTGTCACTGGTCTAGGTGTAGAGGATGTCCCCTTGTCACTGGTCTAGGTGTAGAGGACGTCCCCTTGTCACTGGTCTAGGTGTAGAGAACATCCCCTTGTCACTGTCACTGGTCTAGGTGTAGAGGACGTCCCCTTGTCACTGTCACTGACCTAGGTGTAGAGGACGTCCCCTTGTCACTGTTCTAGGTGTAGAGATCGTCCCCCTTGTCACTGTCACCAGTCTAGGTGTAGAGGATGTCCCCTTGTCACTGTCACAGGTCTAGGTGTAGAGGACGTCCCCTTGTCACTGTCACTGGTCTAGGTGTAGAGGACGTCCCCTTGTCACTGTCACCGGTCTAGGTGTAGAGGATATCCCCTTGTCACTGTCACTGGTCTAGGTGTAGAGAACGTCCCCTTGTCACTGTCACCAGTCTAGGTATAGAGGACGTCCCCTTGTCACTGTCACCGGTATAGGTGTAGAGAACGTCCCCTTGTCACTGTCACCAGTCTAGGTGTAGAGGACGTCCCCTTGTCACTGTCACCGGTCTAGGTGTAGAGGATGTCCCCTTGTCACTGTCACCAGTCTAGGTGTAGAGGATGTCCCCTTGTCACTGTCACCGGTATAGGTGTAGAGAACGTCCCCTTGTCACTGTCACCAGTCTAGGTGTAGAGGACGTCCCCTTGTCACTGTCACCGGTATAGGTGTAGAGGACGTCCCCTTGTCACTGTCACCGGTATAGGTGTAGAGGATGTCTCCTTGTCACTGTCACTGGTCTAGGAGTAAAAAGATCATTAGAAAGTTCTTTGTGCTGTCCCTTCATGTATTTGTACATTGTTATTAGATCTCCCCGTAGACGTCTTTTCTCTAAACTGAATAACCTCAAGTTTGTTAATCTATCGTTGTCCTCCAATCCACCCATTCCCCTAATAATTTTGGTTGCCCTTCTTTGCACTCTTTCTAGTTCGATTATGTCTTTCTTGTATACTGGGGCCCAGAATTGTGCACAATAGTCTAAGTGTGGCCGTACCAGTGATTTGTATAGAGGCATAACTATGTTCTTGTCATGAGTGTCTAGACCTCTTTTGATACATCCCATAATTTTATTAGCCTTGGCAGCAGCTGCCTGGCACTGGTCACTACAGGTAAGCTTATTGTCCACCACAATCACCAAGTCTCTCTCACTGTCAGTCTTACCCAGTAATTTACTATTAAGTACATAATCAGACATTTTATTTCGTTGTCCAAAATGCATAACCTTACATTTGTCAATATTAAACTTCATTTGTCACGGCCCATGCTTCCAACTTCCTTAGATCCCCTTGTAATAATCTATTATCCTCCTCATTTTTGATTACCTTACAAAGTTTAGTATCATTTGCAAATATGGACACCCTGCTCTGTAATATGGACACCCTGCTCTGTAATATGGACACCCTGCTCTGTAATATGGACACCCTGCTTTGCAAACCATCTACCAGGTCATTAATAAAAATATTAAACAGGAGAGGGCCCAATACTGACCCCTGTGGCACCCCACTGGTGACTGTGACCGCTCCAATACTGACCCCTGTGGCACCCCACTGGTGACTGTGACCGCTCCAATACTGACCCCTGTGGCACCCCACTGGTGACTGTGACCCAGTCTGAATATTTACTATTAATAAGCACCCTCTGTTTCCTATCAGTGAGCCAGTTGCGAACCCAAATGCATATGTTTTCCCCCCAGTCCCAACATTCTCATTTTGCATACCAACCTTTTACAGTGGGGAAAAAAAGTATTTAGTCAGCCACCAATTGTGCAAGTTCTCCCACTTATAAAGATGAGGCCGGCCTGTAATTGTCATCATAGGTAGACCTCAACTATGAGAGACAAAATGAGAAAACAAATCCAGAAAATCACATTGTCTGATTTTTTAAGAATTTATTTGCAAATTATGGTGGAAAATAAGTATTTGGTCAATAACAAAAGTTCATCTCAATACTTTGTTCTATCTCCTTTGTTGGCAATGACAGAGGTGAAACGTTTCCTGTAAGTCTTCACAAGGTTGGCACACACTGTTGCTGGTATGTTGGCCCATTCCTCCATGCAGATCTCCTCTAGAGCAGGGATGTTTTGGGGCTGTCGCTGGGCAACACGGACTTTCAGCTCCCTCCAAAGGTTTTCTATGGGGCTGAGATCTGGAGACTGGCTAGGCCACTCCAGGACCTTGAAATGCTTCTTACGAAGCCGCTCCTTCGTTGCCCTGGCGGTGTGCTTGGGATCATTGTCATGCTGAAAGACCCAGCCATGTTTCATCTACCTATGATGACAATTACAGGCCGGCCTCATCTTTTTAAGTGGGAGAACTTGCACAATTGGTGGCTGACTAAATAGTTTTTTTCCCCACTGTATGTGGTACAGTATCAAAAGCATTTGAAATGTCCAGATACACCACGTCCACAGCATTACCCATGTCCAGATACACCACACCCACTGCATTACCCATATCCAGTCTTGAACTGACCTATTCCATGCTGATTGGGTGTTATAAGATGATTTACATTGAGGTAATCCAGTATGGCATCTCTTAGAAAGCTCTCAAATATCTTACCCACCACAGAGGTCAAACTTACTGGCCTATAGTTTCCAGGCTCACTTTTAGACCCCTTTTTGAAAATTGGCACCACATTTGCTCTGCGCCAATCCTGTGGAACAAACCCAGTCATTACTGAATCCTTAAATATTAGATATAAGGGTCTGTCTATCACTGTGCATAATTCC
Source organism: Leptodactylus fallax (assembly GCA_947044405.1). Taxonomy (NCBI): domain Eukaryota; kingdom Metazoa; phylum Chordata; class Amphibia; order Anura; family Leptodactylidae; genus Leptodactylus; species Leptodactylus fallax. The sequence continues at coordinate 23,137 of CAMRHE010000979.1, read as the reverse complement.
CTCAGAACTCGGGGGTGTATGCCATCTGGACCTGGTGATTTGTCTATTTTTGTCTTTTGAAGGCGGCGCCGCACTTCCTCCTGGGTTAAACAGGTGACATTTAATGGAGAGTTAACATTACCCCTAATCATGTTACTGGCCATTGGATTTCCTTGTGTAAACACTGTAGAGAAGAAGGCATTTAATAGTTGTGCTTTTTCCTCATCCTCCTCCACCATTACACCCAGATTATTTTTAGACGGCCCACATTGTCAGTTTTTACTCTCTTGTTATTTATGTAACTGAAGAATAATTTTGGATTATTTTTACTTTCCTTGGCGATTATTCTCTCAGCCTCAATCTTCGCCTCCTTTATTTGTCTTTTACTCAATTTATTTTTCTCTTTATAGTTTTTTAATGCTGTGTCACTGCTTTCTGTTTTTAGCACTTTAAATGTTTCCTTTTTATCCCTCATTGCACTCCTTACCACTTTAGTTAGCCATATTGGTTTTCTATGATTTCTGGCCCGCTTATTCCCATAAGGGATATGGTTTTTAGTGGTCCTATTTAGATGGCTTTTGAAAATGTCCCATTTTGTTTGTGTTGCGGTCACTTTGAGGACATTGTCCCAGTTTATGCTGCTAAGCTCCTCTCTCAGCTGGGGACCATTGGCCTTCCTGAAGTTTAATGTCTTTGTTCCCCCTAGAAGAGCCTCTTGTTGGGTCCTGCACTAGTTGTGATAGATAATTGTCTTTTATTAGTGATAAAAACCTGTTCCCTTTGTTGGCCCTGCAGGTTTCTGCCTCCCATTTGATATCTGGGTAGTTGAAATCCCCCATAATAATGACTTTATTCTGCTTTGCAGCCTCATCTATTTGTCTTATTAGTACATTTTCAGCTTCTTCCATTATATTTGGAGATTTATAACAAACCCCTATCAGTATTTTATTATTCTTTGTTCCTCCCTTAATTTCCACCCATAAGGACTCCACATATTTATTTTCCTCCCAGATGTCCTCATGCAGGACTGGCTTAAGGCAGGATTTTACGTATAAGCAAACCCCTCCCCCTTTCCTATTGGTACGCTCCTTTCTAAACATACTGTACCCCTGTATATTTACAGCCCAGTCATAGCTGGAGTCCTACCATGTCTATAGAGAATCCACCGGTCACATCTATAGAGTCCAGCCATGTCTATAGAGAATCTATGGGTCACATCTATAGAGTCCAGCCATGTCTATAGAGAATCCCCCGGTCACATCTATAGAGTCCAGCCATTTCTATAGAGAATCCCCTGGTCACATCTATAGAGTCCAGCCATGTGTATAGAGAATCCCCCGGTCACATCTATAGAGTCCAGCCATGTGTATAGAGAATCCCCCGGTCACATCTATAGAGTCCAGCCATGTCTATAGAGAATCTATGGGTCACATCTATAGAGTCCAGCCGTGTCTATAGAGAATCCCCCGGTCACATCTATAGAGTCCAGCCATGTCTATAGAGAATCACCCGGTCACATCTATAGAGTCCAGCCATGTCTATAGAGAATCCCCCAGTCACATCTATAGAGTCCAGCCATGTCTATAGAGAATCCCCCGGTCACATCTATAGAGTCCAGCCATGTCTATAGAGAATCCCCCGGTCACATCTATAGAGTCCTACCATGTCTATAGAGAATCCCCCGGTCACATCTATAGAGTCCAGCCGTGTCTATAGAGAATCCCCCGGTCACATCTATAGAGTCCAGCCGTGTCTATAGAGAATCACCCGGTCACATCTATAGAGTCCAGCCATGTCTATAGAGAATCCCCCAGTCACATCTATAGAGTCCAGCCATGTCTATAGAGAATCACCCGGTCACATCTATAGAGTCCAGCCGTGTCTATAGAGAATCCCCCGGTCACATCTATAGAGTCCAGCCATGTCTATAGAGAATCCCCCAGTCACATCTATAGAGTCCAGCCATGTCTCACTTATCCCCACCATGTCATATTTCTCTTCCAACATTATCACTTCTAGTTCCTCCATCTTGTTAGTGAGACTTCTGGCGTTAGTATACATACATTTCAAGGATTTATCATTATCCCTACTCTTCCACTGCCTACTGACTGTTCTAACCCCTCCCCCGCTCCACCACCAGTTACATTATTTAGCCTTCTTTCCATTTCTACGCTATCTTGCCCTCTACATCTGTTACCCTCCCCCCAGTCCCTAGTTTAAACACTCCTCCAACCGTCTAGCCATCTTCTCCCCCAGCACATCTGCCCCATCCCCATTGAGTTGCAGCCCATCCCTACCATAGAACCTGTAGCCCACAGCAAAGTCGGCCCAGATCTCCAGGAACCCAAACCCCTCCTTCCTACACCAGCTCTTGAGCCACTTGTTTACCTCCCTAATCCCCCGCTGCCTCTCCTTTGTGGCTCGTGGTACAGGGAGTATTTCTGAAAATACCACCTTGGAGGTCCTTGCCTTCAGCTTTCTCCCTAGATCCCTGAAATCATTATTATTGTTTATTATTGTTTATTTATTTATATAGCACCATTAATTCCATGGTGCTCTACATTATTATATTAATTCCATGGTGCTCTGTAAATTATTTTAGTAATTCCATGGTGCTCTGTACATTATTATATTAATTCCATGGTGCTGTACATTATTATATTAATCCCATGGTGCTCTGTACATTATTATATTAATCCCATGGTGCTCTGTACATTATTATATTAATCCCATGGTGCTCTGTACATTATTATATTAATCCCATGGTGCTGTACATTATTATATTAATCCCATGGTGCTCTGTACATTATTATATTAATCCCATGGTGCTCTGTACATTATTATATTAATTCCATGGTGCTCTGTACATTATTATATTAATTCCATGGTGCTGTACATTATTATATTAATTCCATGGTGCTTTACATATGAGGATTTACATATGGTACACCAGATATACAAAACAGATAATACAAACATTGACCAACTGGCACAGTGGGATAGAGGGCCCTGCCCGCAAGGGCTTACAATCTATGAAATCATTTTTAAGGACCTTCCACCTACCGCTAGCTTTGTCATTTGTGCCAACGTGCACCATGACTGCTGGATCCACCCCAGCCCCACCCAGTAATCTATCAACCCGATCCGCGATGTGTCCAACTCGAGCGCCAGGAAGGCAACACACCGTACGACGATCCCGGTCTGTGACAGATTGTCCTGTCTGTTCCCCTAATAATTGAATCCCCGACTACCAGCACCTGTCTAGGCTTCTCTGCACTCCTATCCTCCTTCTTACTGGAGCAGACATTCCCCTGGCGGTCAGAAAAGTGTCTTGCTTCAGCAGTGTTACCCCTGTACTGTCACCCCCCGCAGTGTTACCCCTGTACTGACACCCCCCGCAGTGTTACCCCTGTACTGACACCTCCAGCAGTGTTACCCCTGTACTGTCACCTCCAGCAGTGTTACCCCTGTACTGACACCCCCCCCCAGTGTTACCCCTGTGCTGACATCCCCCCGCAGTGTTACCCCTGTACTGAAACCCCAGCAGTGTTATCCCTGTACTGACACCCCCCGCAGTGTTACCCCTGTACTGTCACCGCCCGCAGTGTTACCCCTGTACTGACACCCCCCGCAGTGTTACCCCTGTACTGACACCTCCAGCAGTGTTACCCCTGTGCTGACATCCCCCCGCAGTGTTACCCCTGTACTGTCACCCCCCAGCAGTGTTACCCCTGTACTGACACCCCCAGCAGTGTTACCCCTATACTGACACCCCCAGCAGTGTTACCCATGTACTAACATCCCCCTCATCTGCCAATTTAGCAGACTTGTTGGGGTGTGCCAGTTCAGGACTAACCTCCCTGGCACTCTTCCCTCTACCCCGCTGCTTTCTGTCACCCAGCTAGCTGCCTCATGTTCCTGCCCCTCCATGCTACCATCCCCCTCTGCACTTACCCCAGCGAGTCCCTGCTCTGTGAGCAACAAACTCCTTTCCAAGTTATCAATGGATCTCAGTCTTGCAATTTGCTCATTTAGATCCATGATCTGTGCTCACAAATGTGCTGCGTGCTTACATCTTACACAGGAGTATGCCCCCTCAGGTGGCTGCAGAGAATACATGCGGCAAGATGTACACTGGACCGCACTGCTAAGCACGGAGCACGTCTTATGTGATGGGGATTTTTTTTATTTCTGAAGTCCCTGAATCTAAGGTCACATGTAGATCAAACCGCACTCGCCAGCTCACACACTACTCGCCAGCTCACACACTACTCGCCAGCTCACACACTACTCGCCAGCTCACACACCACTCGTCAGCTCACACACAACTCGCCAGCTCACACACCACTCGCCAGCTCACACACTACACGCCAGCTCACACACCACTCGCTTTATACTTAGCTTTTAAAGCTGCTCCAAGTTGCAGAAAAAGCTGCCGCTGATTCCTCTGTACTATTCAATAAAAACAAATTGACAATAAAACATTTATATACAAAAATAAAGTCTTAATATTTATTACACAAATAATTGATTACTAATAGCACAAAACTTATTAACTACATAAATAGAAAATAAAATACTATAAAAATTATACTACTATAATGATTAGTTTACTGTAAACATCTAAAAAAAAATGTATAATGTATCTCTCTCTCTCTCTCTCTATATATACACACACAATAATAAATTAGAAAAATTGCTATGTAAATCTACCAATAAGTTGACCAGCATTAGTTGAATTCTCAATCCCTTCGCCTTGAAATTGCATATGATTTAACCCAACATATACTATGTCCAGCTGCAATTTTTGAGAATTTGCAATATTGTGCAATATAGCACAACAAACCATTATTTTACAAACCAAATCTGGGCTGTAAAGCATAGCCCCACCGGAAAACTCTAAGCATCTGAATCTGCTTTTAAAAATTCCAAAAGTACACTCAATTGCACTTCTTATCCTTTTATGTGCCAAGTTGAAATTTTTCTCAGAGTCATTTGCAGGACATAAATATGGTGTCATGAGCCAGTGGTACAGCGTATAACCATTGTCACCTAAAAAAAAAAAAATGTAAAACACCACACTAGGAATAACCTAGCCTCTCTGCTGCCTTATGTGAACTACATAAACTCACCGGCACAGTGGCTCGGTGGTTGGCACTGCAGCCTTGCAGCGCTGGAGTCCTGAGTTTGAATCCTGCCAAGGACAACATCTGCATGGAGTTTGTATGTTCTCCCCGTGTTTGTGTGGGTTTCCTCCCACACTCAAAAGACCTACTGCTAGGGTATGTACAGTGCCTTGCGAAAGTATTCGGCCCCCTTGACCTTTTCAACCTTTTGCCACATTTCAGGCTTCAAACATAAGGATATAAAATTTAAATTTTTTGGTGAAGAATCAACAACAAGTGGGACACAATTGTGAAGTGGAATGAAATTTATTGGTTATTTTAAACTTTTGTAAAAAATAAAAAACTGAAAAGTGGGGCGTGCAATATTATTCGGCCCCTTTACTTTCAGTGCAGCAAACTCAGTCCAGAAGTTCAGTGAGGATCTCTGAATGATCCAATGTTGTCCTAAATGACTGATGATGATAAATATAATCCACCTGTGTGTAATCAAGTCTCCGTATAAATGCACCTGCTCTGTGATAGTCTCAGGGTTCTGTTTAAAGCGCAGAGAGCATCATGAAGACCAAGGAACACACACCAGGCAGGTCCGTGATACTGTTGTGGAGAAGTTTAAAACCAGATTTGGATACAAAAAGATTTCCCAAACTTTAAACATCCCAAGGAGCACTGTGCAAGCAATCATATTGAAATGGAAGGAGTGTCAGACCACTGCAAATCTACCAAGACCCGGCCGTCCCTCTAAACTTTCATCTCAAACAAGGAGAAGACTGATCAGAGATGCAGCCAAGAGGCCCATGATCACTCTGGATGAACTGCAGAGATCTACAGCTGAGGTGGGAGAGTCTGTCCATAGGACAACAATCAGTCGTACACTGCACAAATCTGGCCTTTATGGAAGAGTGGCAAGAAGAAAGCCATTTCTCAAAGATATCCATAAAAAGTCACCTGGGAGACACCAAACATGTGGAAGAAGGTGCTCTGCTCAGATGGAACCAAAATCCAACTTTTTGGCCACAATGCAAAACGATATGTTTGGTGTAAAAGCAACACAGCTCATCCCCCTGAACACACCATCCCCACTGTCACACATGGTGGTGGCAGCATCATGGTTTGGGTCTGCTTTTCTTCAGCAGGGACAGGGAAGATGGTTAAAATTGATGGGAAGATGGATGGAGCCAAATACAGGACCATTCTGGAAGAAAACCTGTTGGAGTCTGCAAAAGACCTGAGACTGGGACGGAGATTTATCTTCCAACAAGACAATGATCCCAAACATAAAGCCAAATCTACAATGGAATGGTTCACAAATAAACGTATCCAGGTGTTAGAATGGCCAAGTCACAGTCCAGACCTGAATCCAATCGAGAATCTGTGGAAAGAGCTGAAAACTGCTGTTCACAAACGCTCTCCATCCAACCTCACTGAGCTCCAGCTGTTTTCCAAGGAAGAATGGGCAAGAACTGATAGAGACAACCCCAAGCGACTGCAGCTGTAATCGCAGCAAAAGGGGGCGCTACAAAGTATTAACTTAAGGGGGCCGAATAATATTGCACGCCCCACTTTTCAGTTTTTTACAAAAGTTTAAAATGACCAATAAATTTCGTTCCACTTCACGATTGTGTCCCACTTGTTGTTGATTCTTCACCAAAAAATTTAAATTTTATATCCTTATGTTTGAAGCCTGAAATGTGGCAAAAGGTTGGAAAGTTCAAGGCAAGGCACTGTAGATTGTGAACCCTATATGGGACAGTGACTGACAATGTCTGTAAAAGCGCTGCGAAATATGATGGCGCTATATAAGTAAGCGTAATAAATAAAACCTCCCCCTACATAAGAGACTAAAAATCAGTGATCTCTACTTGTGTTATGTGGACTGAGTAATAGAAATTGATGGAAACGCCACCCCCATTTAATGGATGCAAAAATCCCTTAAACTGACCTCCATATTGTGCTAAACCTCCTTCCGCCCCCAAGATATACCACCGCATTATAATTGTTGTTAAAGAATCAATAGTTTATATTAAAAAAACATAACATTCAAAAATTCTCTACTTCCCTTCACACAGTATAATAAACCTTAAAGAAATTTAAAGAATTATTAAAAAATTATTAAAGAAAATAAATAATTATTAACACTGTAAACCAAAACATATAAACATTTACCAAGAAGTATTGAGTTTCCATATTTTCCATTCTCAAAATTTTCAAAACGTTTACTGTATGAAAGAATCATGTGTTGAACCTGGAAATTTAGCTACAATATCAGTTATTGACATGTCAAAACCTTCTGTGACTTGTACATTTATAGATCGAAACATTTTACCATTTCGATACCCAATTTCAGATGATGCTGGTGGTATTAAAGCAACATGAGTGCAATCTATTAGCCCATTCCAGCAATCTGTTTGTCTACTGGTGTCTATGTCTTCGCGGTCAGTTGGAAATGTTATAAGTAGTGAAACCTCCATACCTTTCGTCAAACTCAGTTTGACAGGTGCCCCGCCCCTTTTTATATCTCATTAACCCCGTCCCCTTTTAATCCACAGCCCCTTTTATCTTTAATATAAGATTTATATTAAAATATTGTCGCCTGTATGTATCTCATTGTATGAATCTATTTAAATATTATGGCTAGTATGTATCTCATTGTATGAATCTATTAAAAGTTTATTAACCTCTTACAATCTTTAATGATAAAGCAATAAAAACAGACACTGTCAAAAAATTAAAAAGTTTTGAAAGTTTTATTAATACCAAGCAGGTTATATGAAGTATATAACACACATTAGTAATATAACAAGTTTATATGAAGTATATAACACACATTAGTAATATAACAAGTTTATATGAAGTATATAACACACATTAGTAATATAACAAGTTTATATGAAGTATATAGCACACATTAGTAATATAACAAGTTTATATGAAGTATATAGCACACATTAGTAATATAACACACATTAGTAATATAACAAGTTTATATGAAGTATATAGCACACAGTAATATAACAAGTTTATATGAAGTATATAACACACATTAGTAATATAACACACATTAGTAATATAACAAGTTTATATGAAGTATATAACACACATTAGTAATATAACAAGTTTATATGAAGTATATAACACACATTAGTAATATAACACACATTAGTAATATAACACGTTTATATGAAGTATATAGCACACATTAGTAATATAACACACATTAGTAATATAACAAGTTTATATGAAGTATATAACACACATTAGTAATATAACAAGTTTATATGAAGTATATAACACACATTAGTAATATAACAAGTTTATATGAAGTATATAGCACACATTAGTAATATAACACACATTAGTAATATAACAAGTTTATATGAAGTATATAACACACATTAGTAATATAACACACATTAGTAATATAACAAGTTTATATGAAGTATATAACACACATTAGTAATAAAACAAGTTTATATGAAGTATATAACACACATTAGTAATATAACACACATTAGTAATATAACAAGTTTTTATGAAGTATATAGCACACATTAGTAATATAACAAGTTTATATGAAGTATATAACACACATTAGTAATATAACACACATTAGTAATATAACAAGTTTATATGAAGTATATAACACACATTAGTAATATAACAAGTTTATATGAAGTATATAACACACAATAGTAATATAACACACATTAGTAATATAACAAGTTTATATGAAGTATATAGCACACATTAGTAATATAACACACATTAGTAATATAACAAGTTTATATGAAGTATATAACACACATTAGTAATATAACAAGTTTATATGAAGTATATAGCACACATTAGTAATATAACACACATTAGTAATATAACAAGTTTATATGAAGTATATAACACACATTAGTAATATAACACACATTAGTAATATAACAAGTTTATATGAAGTATATAACACACATTAGTAATAAAACAAGTTTATATGAAGTATATAACACACATTAGTAATATAACACACATTAGTAATATAACAAGTTTTTATGAAGTATATAACACACATTAGTAATATAACAAGTTTATATGAAGTATATAACACACATTAGTAATATAACAAGTTTATATGAAGTATATAACACACATTAGTAATATAACACACATTAGTAATATAACAAGTTTTTATGAAGTATATAACACACATTAGTAATATAACAAGTTTATATGAAGTATATAGCACACATTAGTAATATAACACACATTAGTAATATAACAAGTTTATATGAAGTATATAGCACACATTAGTAATATAACACACATTAGTAATATAACAAGTTTATATGAAGTATATAGCACACATTAGTAATATAACACACATTAGTAATATAACAAGTTTATATGAAGTATATAGCACACATTAGTAATATAACACACATTAGTAATATAACAAGTTTATATGAAGTATATAGCACACATTAGTAATATAACAAGTTTATATGAAGTATATAGCACACATTAGTAATATAACACACATTAGTAATATAACAAGTTTATATGAAGTATATAGCACACATTAGTAATATAACACACATTAGTAATATAACAAGTTTATATGAAGTATATAACACACATTAGTAATAAAACAAGTTTATATGAAGTATATAACACACATTAGTAATATAACACACATTAGTAATATAACAAGTTTTTATGAAGTATATAGCACACATTAGTAATATAACACACATTAGTAATATAACAAGTTTATATGAAGTATATAGCACACATTAGTAATATAACAAGTTTATATTAAGTATATAACACACATTAGTAATATAACACACGTTAGTAATATAACAAGTTTATATGAAGTATATAGCACACTAGTAATATAACACACATTAGTAATATAACAAGTTTATATGAAGTATATAACACACATTAGTAATATAACAAGTTTATATGAAGTATATAGCACACATTAGTAATATAACACACATTAGTAATATAACAAGTTTATATGAAGTATATAACACACATTAGTAATAAAACAAGTTTATATGAAGTATATAACACACATTAGTAATATAACACACATTAGTAATATAACACGTTTATATGAAGTATATAACACACATTAGTAATATAACAAGTTTATATGAAGTATATAACACACATTAGTAATATAACACACGTTAGTAATATAACAAGTTTATATGAAGTATATAGCACACTAGTAATATAACACACATTAGTAATATAACAAGTTTATATGAAGTATATAGCACACATTAGTAATATAACACACATTAGTAATATAACAAGTTTATATGAAGTATATAGCACACATTAGTAATATAACAAGTTTATATGAAGTATATAACACACATTAGTAATATAACAAGTTTATATGAAGTATATAGCACACATTAGTAATATAACAAGTTTATATGAAGTATATAGCACACATTAGTAATATAACAAGTTTATATGAAGTATATAGCACACATTAGTAATATAACACACATTAGTAATATAACAAGTTTATATGAAGTATTTAACACACATTAGTAATATAACAAGTTTATATGAAGTATATAACACACATTAGTAATATAACACGTTAGTAATATAACAAGTTTATATGAAGTATATAACACACATTAGTAATATAACACACATTAGTAATATAACAAGTTTATATGAAGTATATAGCACACATTAGTAATATAACACACATTAGTAATATAACAAGTTTATATGAAGTACAGTATATAACACACATTAGTAATATAACACGTTTATATGAAGTATATAACACACATTAGTAATATAACACACATTAGTAATATAACAAGTTTATATGAAGTATATAACACACATTAGTAATATAACACACATTAGTAATATAACAAGTTTTTATGAAGTATATAACACACATTAGTAATATAACAAGTTTATATGAAGTATATAGCACACATTAGTAATATAACACACATTAGTAATATAACAAGTTTATATGAAGTATATAGCACACATTAGTAATATAACAAGTTTATATGAAGTATATAACACACATTAGTAATATAACAAGTTTATATGAAGTATATAACACACATTAGTAATATAACACGTTTATATGAAGTATATAGCACACATTAGTAATATAACAAGTTTATATGAAGTATATAACACACATTAGTAATATAACACACATTAGTAATATAACAAGTTTATATGAAGTATATAGCACACATTAGTAATATAACAAGTTTATATGAAGTATATAACACACATTAGTAATATAACACACATTAGTAATATAACAAGTTTATATGAAGTATATAGCACACATTAGTAATATAACAAGTTTATATGAAGTATATAACACACATTAGTAATATAACACACATTAGTAATATAACAAGTTTATATGAAGTATATAGCACACATTAGTAATATAACACACGTTAGTAATATAACAAGTTTATATGAAGAATATAGCACACTAGTAATATAACACACATTAGTAATATAACAAGTTTATATGAAGTATATAGCACACATTAGTAATATAACACACATTAGTAATATAACAAGTTTATATGAAGTACAGTATATAACACACATTAGTAATATAACACGTTTATATGAAGTATATAACACACATTAGTAATATAACACACATTAGTAATATAACAAGTTTATATGAAGTATATAACACACATTAGTAATATAACACACATTAGTAATATAACAAGTTTTTATGAAGTATATAGCACACATTAGTAATATAACACACATTAGTAATATAACAAGTTTATATGAAGTATATAGCACACATTAGTAATATAACAAGTTTATATGAAGTATATAACACACATTAGTAATATAACACACATTAGTAATATAACAAGTTTATATGAAGTATATAGCACACATTAGTAATATAACAAGTTTATATGAAGTATATAACACACATTAGTAATATAACAAGTTTATATGAAGTATATAACACACATTAGTAATATAACACACGTTAGTAATATAACAAGTTTATATGAAGTATATAGCACACATTAGTAATATAACAAGTTTATATGAAGTATATAACACACGTTAGTAATATAACAAGTTTATATGAAGTATATAGCACACTAGTAATATAACACACATTAGTAATAGAACAAGTTTATAAGAAGTATATAGCACAAATTAGTAATATAACACACATTAGTAATATAACAAGTTTATATGAAGTACAGTATATAACACACATTAGTAATATAACACGTTTATATGAAGTATATAACACACATTAGTAATATAACACACATTAGTAATATAACAAGTTTATATGAAGTATATAACACACATTAGTAATATAACACACATTAGTAATATAACAAGTTTTTATGAAGTATATAGCACACATTAGTAATATAACACACATTAGTAATATAACACGTTTATATGAAGTATATAACACACATTAGTAATATAACAAGTTTATATGAAGTATATAGCACACATTAGTAATATAACAAGTTTATATGAAGTATATAGCACACATTAGTAATATAACAAGTTTATATGAAGTATATAACACACATTAGTAATATAACACACGTTAGTAATATAACAAGTTTATATGAAGTATATAACACACGTTAGTAATATAACAAGTTTATATGAAGTATATAACACACATTAGTAATATAACAAGTTTATATGAAGTATATAACACACATTAGTAATATAACACACATTAGTAATATAACAAGTTTATATGAAGTATATAGCACACATTAGTAATATAACACACATTAGTAATATAACACGTTTATATGAAGTATATAACACACATTAGTAATATAACACACATTAGTAATATAACAAGTTTATATGAAGTATATAGCACACATTAGTAATATAACACACATTAGTAATATAACACGTTTATATGAAGTATATAACACACATTAGTAATATAACACACGTTAGTAATATAACAAGTTTATATGAAGTATATAACACACATTAGTAATATAACACACATTAGTAATATAACAAGTTTATATGAAGTATATAGCACACATTAGTAATATAACACACATTAGTAATATAACACGTTTATATGAAGTATATAACACACATTAGTAATATAACACACATTAGTAATATAACAAGTTTATATGAAGTATATAGCACACATTAGTAATATAACAAGTTTATATGAAGTATATAACACACATTAGTAATATAACACACATTAGTAATATAACAAGTTTATATGAAGTATATAGCACACATTAGTAACATAACACGTTTATATGAAGTATATAACACACATTAGTAATATAACAAGTTTATATGAAGTATATAGCACACATTAGTAATATAACACACATTAGTAATATAACACGTTTATATGAAGTATATAGCACACATTAGTAATATAACAAGTTTATATGAAGTATATAACACACATTAGTAATATAACACACATTAGTAATATAACAAGTTTATATGAAGTATATAACACACATTAGTAATATAACACACATTAGTAATATAACAAGTTTATATGAAGTATATAGCACACATTAGTAATATAACAAGTTTATATGAAGTATATAGCACACATTAGTAATATAACACACATTAGTAATATAACAAGTTTATATGAAGTATATAGCACACTAGTTATATAACACACATTAGTAATATAACACACATTAGTAATATAACAAGTTTATATGAAGTATATAGCACACATTAGTAATATAACACACATTAGTAATATAACAAGTTTATATGAAGTATATAGCACACATTAGTAATATAACACACATTAGTAATATAACAAGTTTATATGAAGTATATAACACACATTAGTAATATAACAAGTTTATATGAAGTATATAGCACACATTAGTAATATAACACACATTAGTAATATAACAAGTTTATATGAAGTATATAACACACATTAGTAATATAACACACATTAGTAATATAACAAGTTTTTATGAAGTATATAGCACACATTAGTAATATAACAAGTTTATATGAAGTATATAACACACATTAGTAATATAACACACATTAGTAATATAACAAGTTTATATGAAGTATATAACACACATTAGTAATATAACAAGTTTATATGAAGTATATAGCACACATTAGTAATATAACACACATTAGTAATATAACAAGTTTATATGAAGTATATAACACACATTAGTAATATAACAAGTTTATATGAAGTATATAGCACACATTAGTAATATAACACACATTAGTAATATAACAAGTTTATATGAAGTATATAACACACATTAGTAATAAAACAAGTTTATATGAAGTATATAACACACATTAGTAATATAACACACATTAGTAATATAACAAGTTTTTATGAAGTATATAGCACACATTAGTAATATAACAAGTTTATATGAAGTATATAACACACATTAGTAATATAACAAGTTTATATGAAGTATATAACACACATTAGTAATATAACACACGTTAGTAATATAACAAGTTTATATGAAGTATATAGCACACTAGTAATATAACACACATTAGTAATATAACAAGTTTATATGAAGTATATAACACACATTAGTAATATAACAAGTTTATATGAAGTATATAGCACACATTAGTAATATAACACACATTAGTAATATAACAAGTTTATATGAAGTATATAACACACATTAGTAATAAAACAAGTTTATATGAAGTATATAACACACATTAGTAATATAACAAGTTTTTATGAAGTATATAGCACACATTAGTAATATAACAAGTTTATATGAAGTATATAACACACATTAGTAATATAACAAGTTTATATGAAGTATATAACACACATTAGTAATATAACACACGTTAGTAATATAACAAGTTTATATGAAGTATATAGCACACTAGTAATATAACACACATTAGTAATATAACAAGTTTATATGAAGTATATAGCACACATTAGTAATATAACACACATTAGTAATATAACACGTTTATATGAAGTATATAACACACATTAGTAATATAACACACATTAGTAATATAACAAGTTTATATGAAGTATATAACACACATTAGTAATATAACACACATTAGTAATATAACAAGTTTTTATGAAGTATATAACAGACATTAGTAATATAACAAGTTTATATGAAGTATATAGCACACATTAGTAATATAACACACATTAGTAATATAACAAGTTTATATGAAGTATATAACACACATTAGTAATATAACACACATTAGTAATATAACAAGTTTATATGAAGTATATAACACACATTAGTAATATAACACACATTAGTAATATAACAAGTTTATATGAAGTATATAACACACATTAGTAATATAACACACATTAGTAATATAACAAGTTTATATGAAGTATATAGCACACTAGTAATATAACACACATTAGTAATATAACAAGTTTATATGAAGTATATAGCACACATTAGTAATATAACACACATTAGTAATATAACAAGTTTATATGAAGTACAGTATATAACACACATTAGTAATATAACACGTTTATATGAAGTATATAACACACATTAGTAATATAACACACATTAGTAATATAACAAGTTTATAAGAAGTATATAACACACATTAGTAATATAACACACATTAGTAATATAACAAGTTTATATGAAGTATATAGCACACTAGTAATATAACACACATTAGTAATATAACAAGTTTATATGAAGTATATAGCACACATTAGTAATATAACACACATTAGTAATATAACAAGTTTATATGAAGTACAGTATATAACACACATTAGTAATATAACACGTTTATATGAAGTATATAACACACATTAGTAATATAACACACATTAGTAATATAACAAGTTTATATGAAGTATATAACACACATTAGTAATATAACACACATTAGTAATATAACACGTTTATATGAAGTATATAACACACATTAGTAATATAACAAGTTTATATGAAGTATATAACACACATTAGTAATATAACACACATTAGTAATATAACAAGTTTATATGAAGTATATAGCACACATTAGTAATATAACACACATTAGTAATATAACAAGTTTTTATGAAGTATATAACACACATTAGTAATATAACAAGTTTATATGAAGTATATAGCACACATTAGTAATATAACACACATTAGTAATATAACAAGTTTATATGAAGTATATAGCACACATTAGTAATATAACAAGTTTATATGAAGTATATAACACACATTAGTAATATAACACACATTAGTAAT
This sequence comes from Leptodactylus fallax, assembly GCA_947044405.1. NCBI lineage: Eukaryota > Metazoa > Chordata > Amphibia > Anura > Leptodactylidae > Leptodactylus > Leptodactylus fallax. Next base: position 6,717 of record CAMRHE010000979.1, on the reverse strand, counting down.
ATAACACACATTAGTAATATAACAAGTTTATATGAAGTATATAGCACACATTAGTAATATAACAAGTTTATATGAAGTATATAACACACATTAGTAATATAACACACATTAGTAATATAACAAGTTTATATGAAGTATATAGCACACATTAGTAATATAACACACATTAGTAATATAACACACGTTAGTAATATAACAAGTTTATATGAAGTATATAGCACACTAGTAATATAACACACATTAGTAATATAACAAGTTTATATGAAGTATATAGCACACATTAGTAATATAACACACATTAGTAATATAACAAGTTTATATGAAGTACAGTATATAACACACATTAGTAATATAACACGTTTATATGAAGTATATAACACACATTAGTAATATAACACACATTAGTAATATAACAAGTTTATATGAAGTATATAACACACATTAGTAATATAACACACATTAGTAATATAACAAGTTTTTATGAAGTATATAGCACACATTAGTAATATAACACACATTAGTAATATAACAAGTTTATATGAAGTATATAGCACACATTAGTAATATAACAAGTTTATATGAAGTATATAACACACATTAGTAATATAACACACATTAGTAATATAACAAGTTTATATGAAGTATATAGCACACATTAGTAATATAACAAGTTTATATGAAGTATATAGCACACATTAGTAATATAACACACATTAGTAATATAACAAGTTTATATGAAGTATATAACACACATTAGTAATATAACAAGTGTATATGAAGTATATAGCACACATTAGTAATATAACACACATTAGTAATATAACAAGTTTATATGAAGTATATAGCACACATTAGTAATATAACAAGTTTATATGAAGTATATAGCACACATTAGTAATATAACAAGTTTATATGAAGTATATAGCACACATTAGTAATATAACAAGTTTATATGAAGTATATAACACACATTAGTAATATAACACACATTAGTAATATAACAAGTTTTTATGAAGTATACAGTCATATGAAAAAGTTTGGGCACCCCTATTAATCTTAATCATTTTTAGTTCTAAATATTTGGGTGTTTGCAACAGCCATTTCAATTTGATATATCTAATAACTGATGGACACAGTAATATTTCAGGATTGAAATGAGGTTTATTGTACTAACAGAAAATGTGCAATATGCATTAAACCAAAATTTTACCGGTGCAAAAGTATGGGCACCTCAACAGAAAAGTGACATTAATATTTAGTAGATCCTCCTTTTGCAAAAATAACAGCCTCTAGTCGCTTCCTGTAGCTTTTAATCAGTTCCTGGATCCTGGATGAAGGTATTTTTGACCATTCCTCTTGACAAAACAATTCCAGTTCAGTTAAGTTTGATGGTCACCGAGCATGGACAGCCCGCTTCAAATTATCCCACAGATGTTCAATGATATTCAGGTCTGGGGACTGGGATGGCCATTCCAGAACATTGTAATTGTTCCTCTGCATGAATGCCTGAGTAGATTTGGAGCTGTGTTTTGGATCATTGTCTTGCTGAAATATCCATCCCCGGCGTAACTTCAAATTCGTCACTGATTCTTGTACATTATTCTCAAGAATCTGCTGATACTGAGATGAATCCATGCGACCCTCAACTTTAACAAGATTTCCGGTGCCAGCATTGGCCACACAGCCCCAAAGCATGATGGAACCTCCACCAAATTTTACAGTGGGTAGCAAGTGTTTTTCTTGGAATGCTGTGTTTTTTTGACGCCATGCATAACGCCTTTTTGTATGCCCAAACAACTCAATCTTTGTTTCATCAGTCCACAGGACCTTCTTCCAAAATGAAGCTGGCTTGTCCAAATGTGCTTTTGCATACCTCAGGCGACTCTGTTTGTGGCGTGCTTTCAGAAACGGCTTCTTTCGCATCACTCTCCCATACAGCTTCTCCTTGTGCAAAGTGTGCTGTATTGTTGACCGATGCACAGTGACACCATCTGCAGCAAGATGATGCTGCAGCTCTTTGGAGGTGGTCTGTGGATTGTCCTTGACTGTTCTCACCATTCTTCTTCTCTGCCTTTCTGATATTTTTCTTGGCCTGCCACTTCTGGGCTTAACAAGAACTGTCCCTGTGGTCTTCCATTTCCTTACTATGTTCCTCACAGTGGAAACTGACAGGTTAAATCTCTGAGACAACTTTTTGTATCATTCCCCTGAACAACTATGTTGAACAATCTTTGTTTTCAGATCATTTGAGAGTTGTTTTGAGGAGCCCATGATGCCACTCTTCAGAGGAGATTCAAATAGGAGAACAACTTGCAATTGGCCACCTTAAATACCTTTTCTCATGATTGGATACACCTGGCTATGAAGTTCAAAGCTCAGTGAGGTTACAAAACCAATTTTGTGCTTCAGTAAGTCAGTAAAAAGTAGTTAGGAGTATTCAAATCAATAAAATGATAAGGGTACCCAAATTTTTGCACCGGTCAAATTTTGGTTTAATGCATATTGCACATTTTCTGTTAGTACAATAAACCTCATTTCAATCCTGAAATATTACTGTGTCCATCAGTTATTAGATATATCAAATTGAAATGGCTGTTGCAAACACCCAAATATTTAGGACTAAAAATGATTAAGATTAATAGGGGTGCCCAAACTTTTTCATATGACTGTATAACACACATTAGTAATATAACACACATTAGTAATATAACAAGTTTATATGAAGTATATAGCACACATTAGTAATATAACAAGTTTATATGAAGTATATAACACACATTAGTAATATAACACACATTAGTAATATAACAAGTTTATATGAAGTATATAACACACATTAGTAATATAACAAGTTTATATGAAGTATATAACACACATTAGTAATATAACAAGTTTATATGAAGTATATAACACACATTAGTAATATAACACACATTAGTAATATAACAAGTTTATATGAAGTATATAGCACACATTAGTAATATAACACACATTAGTAATATAACACGTTTATATGAAGTATATAACACACATTAGTAATATAACAAGTTTATATGAAGTATATAGCACACATTAGTAATATAACACACATTAGTAATATAACACGTTTATATGAAGTATATAACACACATTAGTAATATAACAAGTTTATATGAAGTATATAACACACATTAGTAATATAACACACATTAGTAATATAACAAGTTTATATGAAGTATATAGCACACATTAGTAATATAACAAGTTTATATGAAGTATATAGCACACATTAGTAATATAACACACATTAGTAATATAACAAGTTTATATGAAGTATATAGCACACATTAGTAATATAACAAGTTTATATGAAGTATATAACACACATTAGTAATATAACAAGTTTATATGAAGTATATAACACACATTAGTAATATAACACACGTTAGTAATATAACAAGTTTATATGAAGTATATAGCACACATTAGTAATATAACAAGTTTATATGAAGTATATAACACACGTTAGTAATATAACAAGTTTATATGAAGTATATAGCACACTAGTAATATAACACACATTAGTAATAGAACTAGTTTATAAGAAGTATATAACACACATTAGTAATATAACAAGTTTATATGAAGTACAGTATATAACACACATTAGTAATATAACACGTTTATATGAAGTATATAACACACATTAGTAATATAACACACATTAGTAATATAACAAGTTTATATGAAGTATATAGCACACATTAGTAATATAACACACATTAGTAATATAACACGTTTATATGAAGTATATAACACACATTAGTAATATAACAAGTTTATATGAAGTATATAGCACACATTAGTAATATAACAAGTTTATATGAAGTATATAGCACACATTAGTAATATAACAAGTTTATATGAAGTATATAGCACACATTAGTAATATAACACACATTAGTAATATAACAAGTTTATATGAAGTATATAACACACATTAGTAATATAACACACGTTAGTAATATAACAAGTTTATATGAAGTATATAACACACGTTAGTAATATAACAAGTTTATATGAAGTATATAGCACACATTAGTAATATAACACACATTAGTAATATAACAAGTTTATATGAAGTATATAGCACACTAGTAATATAACACACATTAGTAATATAACACGTTTATATGAAGTATATAACACACATTAGTAATATAACACACATTAGTAATATAACAAGTTTATATGAAGTATATAGCACACATTAGTAATATAACAAGTTTATATGAAGTATATAGCACACATTAGTAATATAACACGTTTATATGAAGTATATAACACACATTAGTAATATAACACACATTAGTAATATAACACGTTTATATGAAGTATATAACACACATTAGTAATATAACAAGTTTATATGAAGTATATAACACACATTAGTAATATAACACACATTAGTAATATAACAAGTTTATATGAAGTATATAGCACACATTAGTAATATAACAAGTTTATATGAAGTATATAGCACACATTAGTAATATAACACACATTAGTAATATAACAAGTTTATATGAAGTATATAGCACACATTAGTAATATAACACACATTAGTAATATAAACAAGTTTATATGAAGTATATAGCACACATTAGTAATATAACACACATTAGTAATATAACAAGTTTATATGAAGTATATAGCACACATTAGTAATATAACACACATTAGTAATATAACAAGTTTATATGAAGTATATAACACACATTAGTAATATAACAAGTTTATATGAAGTATATAACACACATTAGTAATATAACACACATTAGTAATATAACACGTTTATATGAAGTATATAACACACATTAGTAATATAACACATTTGTAATATAACAAGTTTATATGAAGTATATAACACATTAGTAATATAACACACATTAGTAATATAACAAGTTTATATGAAGTATATAGCACACATTAGTAATATAACAAGTTTATATGAAGTATATAACACACATTAGTAATATAACACACATTAGTAATATAACAAGTTTATATGAAGTATATAACACACATTAGTAATATAACAAGTTTATATGAAGTATATAACACACATTAGTAATATAACAAGTTTATATGAAGTATATAACACACATTAGTAATATAACACACATTAGTAATATAACAAGTTTATATGAAGTATATAGCACACATTAGTAATATAACAAGTTTATATGAAGTATATAACACACATTAGTAATATAACACACGTTAGTAATATAACAAGTTTATATGAAGTATATAGCACACTAGTAATATATTAACACACATTAGTAATAGAACAAGTTTATAAGAAGTATATAGCACAAATTAGTAATATAACACACATTAGTAATATAACAAGTTTATATGAAGTACAGTATATAACACACATTAGTAATATAACACGTTTATATGAAGTATATAACACACATTAGTAATATAACACACATTAGTAATATAACAAGTTTATATGAAGTATATAGCACACATTAGTAATATAACACACATTAGTAATATAACACGTTTATATGAAGTATATAACACACATTAGTAATATAACAAGTTTATATGAAGTATATAGCACACATTAGTAATATAACAAGTTTATATGAAGTATATAGCACACATTAGTAATATAACAAGTTTATATGAAGTATATAGCACACATTAGTAATATAACACACATTAGTAATATAACAAGTTTATATGAAGTATATAACACACGTTAGTAATATAACAAGTTTATATGAAGTATATAACACACATTAGTAATATAACAAGTTTATATGAAGTATATAGCACACTAGTAATATAACACACATTAGTAATATAACACGTTTATATGAAGTATATAACACACATTAGTAATATAACACACATTAGTAATATAACAAGTTTATATGAAGTATATAGCACACATTAGTAATATAACAAGTTTATATGAAGTATATAACACACATTAGTAATATAACACACATTAGTAATATAACAAGTTTATATGAAGTATATAGCACACATTAGTAATATAACACGTTTATATGAAGTATATAACACACATTAGTAATATAACACACATTAGTAATATAACACGTTTATATGAAGTATATAACACACATTAGTAATATAACAAGTTTATATGAAGTATATAACACACATTAGTAATATAACACACATTAGTAATATAACAAGTTTATATGAAGTATATAGCACACATTAGTAATATAACACACATTAGTAATATAACAAGTTTATATGAAGTATATAGCACACATTAGTAATATAACACACATTAGTAATATAACAAGTTTATATGAAGTATATAGCACACATTAGTAATATAACACACATTAGTAATATAACAAGTTTATATGAAGTATATAACACACATTAGTAATATAACAAGTTTATATGAAGTATATAACACACATTAGTAATATAACACACATTAGTAATATAACACGTTTATATGAAGTATATAACACACATTAGTAATATAACACATTTGTAATATAACAAGTTTATATGAAGTATATAACACATTAGTAATATAACACACATTAGTAATATAACAAGTTTATATGAAGTATATAGCACACATTAGTAATATAACAAGTTTATATGAAGTATATAACACACATTAGTAATATAACACACATTAGTAATATAACAAGTTTATATGAAGTA